>CM065812.1:68844357-69408857 GCA_033398695.1 Orobanche coerulescens
TGATTACAAGACGTTTACCAATTGTTTGTCGGATTAAGATGTGTTAACAATAATTTCCTACTCCTTAAACTCATCAAGGACATCAAAAAGAAAATCAGACTTCCATCAACTACTTATGTTGAGTTAAGTAGTTGCAATTCCATATTATGATTATGAAGACCACTACAAGTTCAACACCTTCTTTATAATCTTTTAACTAACTTGGAGGTTCAAGCATTAGTCCTCTGGATTCACTTAGCTTAGGTTCAAGAAGGTTATTCCAAACTTCTAATGATCAACAAGGGTTCTCAAAACATTTTATGGTAATTATTCTAAGAAGTTATTTACATCATAATGAAACAAAGATTATTAATAGTCTATTGGTGTTATTAGTCCGTATAAGAGTTTGGTTTAAGTAAACATGATCATCATCTTTGAAGATACTAAAAACACAACCTTACAAACCCTTAACTATCATATTCATCATTAAGTTGTTGGAAGTCTAACTATGAACATGTTTAGCTTGATTAAATCATCACTAGGTGGATTATACTTAATCACTATCATTATAGCTATGAGATTATAGGGTTAAATCGTAGAACATACCTTCAGAAATGAAGAACAATACACCAAACCACAAGAACACAATATAAGCTTCAAGAATGTCTCCAAGTTCCAAACAACAAGCTCCAAAATCGAAATGTAAAGCTCAACCACAAATTGGAAGAAGGTAATTTGATCTAAGGGTGCAGGAGGATAATTATCTAGGTGAAAATTCAGAGTTTGGTCGTGCAAAATGAAAGACAAAAGTTCTCTTTTTATAACAAGATTAGTTAAATGACGTTATCACAAAATGATAACGTCGTTAAGCGCTTTACGACGCTTATAAGGAAAGTATTACGTCGTAAGATAAGTCCAGAGGCTCGGATCAAATACGAACTTCGTTACGTACGTTACCTATCGTAGCATTACGTACGTAAGATAGGTCAACTAGATTGGCTCCAAAAGATCAGATATTCAAATCCTACCCGGCCCCACACGCCGAAAGTTGGGATCGGATACGATTGCACTGGTTACGTACGTAACAGGTACCACTTTACGTACGTAAAGGCCTCAAAATAACGTACGCTATGCCTAACGATTAACGTACGTTAGGCTCAAGTTTAATAGTTCCATAAGCACTTATCTTTATAATACTGAAAATTCGAACATAATGGAGTGATCATTATTATTATGTTTATTTATGATATATTCCAATAACCATACACAAATGCAACAAGAGTACAACAGTTTTAAATTATCCGAATAGTACAACAGCAAGTAAGAATTTCTGTCGGATATTACACAGAGAGCAGCCCGAATACTGGTTCTGACCTGACTGATACTCTTAGCGTGCGCTACGGCTCAGAGCTAGCGTGCGCTAATCAAGCAGAATTAGCGTGCTTTAGCCTAGGCCTAGCGTACGCTAATTCTCTAGCACAGAACAATCCCGCAAGGTCTAAACGACATGATCAAGAACCAAACGAGATACGAAACTCAATAACAATATCAACCACATCTCCAAGCATTTACAGAGCGACAAAAATAAGGAGGATGACAGAGTCAAACAGTCAATAAAAGTACGGGTATTACAATCTCCCCCTCTAAAAAGAAGTTTCGTCCCGAAACTTAAGAAATAAATAGTTCGGGGTATTCCACCCGCATCTTCTATTCCGTCTCCCAAGTTGCCTCCTCGACTCCATGTCTTGACCATTTCACTTTAACCAGTGGAATGGTCTTATGCCGAAGTTGTTTCTCGCGACGCTCAAGGATCTTCACGGGTCTCTCCGGAAAGGTAATATCCTCGGCTACGTCAATCTCACTGTAGTCGATGATGTGGCTCGGATCCGGTACGTACTTTCTCAACTGAGACACATGAAAAACACTATGGACGTGACTCAAAGCTGGGGGCAACGCCAAGCGATAAGCTAAATCTCCAACTCTGTCCAAAATCTCGAAAGGTCCGATATACCTCGGACTAAGTTTCCCCTTTTTCCCGAAGCGGAAAACTCCACGGGTCGGCGACACCTTGAGTAAGACATGATCCCCCACTTCGAACTCCAAGGGTCGACGACGAGTATCGGCATAAGATTTCGACGACTTTGGGCACCCGAATCGGTGCAAGGATAATAGTAATCTTTTCCTTAGTCTCCATCAACATATCCGGCTCCGTTCCAACTAGCTCAGAAGCCTCGTCCCAACATAATGGCGACCTACATCTCCTACCATAAAGTGCCTCGAAGGGTGCCATTTGGATCGACGCATGCCAACTATTATTGTAAGCAAACTCGATCAACGGCAAGTGAAGCTCCCAATCATTACTCCAGTCTAAGGCACAAGCCCGTAACATATCTTCCAACGTCTGAATCGTCCTCTCTGTCTGACCATCCGACTGAGGATGAAAAGAAGTGCTCAATTTCAACTCAGTACCCAAAGCCTGATGAACGGCCTGCCAAAAGTGCGATACGGCGGCCGTCTCGATCGAAACAATGGTTTTGGGGGCACCGTGTAGCCTCACAATCTCAGCGATAAAAGTTCGAGCTAGTCTATCCGGTCCCCAAGTATCCTTAATACCCAAAAAGTGTGCGGATTTGGTCAGCCGATCGACAATTACCCAAATCATATTCATTCCGACCCGAGTTCTCGGCATGCCAGCGATGAAGTCCATAGAAATGTCTTCCCACTTCCACTCGGGAATGGGAAGCGGTTTCAACAACCCCGCTGGTCGTTGGTGTTCGATCTTGACTTGTTGACACGTCAAGCACCGTAGTACAAACTCCGTAACATCCTTCTTCATGTTATTCCACCAAAAATTACGCTTCAAATCTTTATACATCTTACTCGTCCCGGGGTGGATTGAGTAAGGCGTAGCATGCGCTTCTCGGAGAATTCTCTGTCTCAACTCTAAATCGTTCGGAACACAAAGCCTGCCCTGAAATCTCAAAATACTATCTTCGTGCACCATAAATCCAGGAGCTTTTCCTTTGATTACATCTTCCTTCAGTTGAGAAATCATCGGGTCACTCCACTGCTTCCCTTTGATGTCATCAACTAAAGACGAAGTAATTTCGAGAGTACATAGTTGCCCCTGTACTCGTTGAAGCCAAACTTCTATCCCTTGCTCAATTAAGTCCTGACGGATTTTTGTCTGAGGTGTAAGAACCTCGAGCATTTGAAGAGATGCCGATTTGCGGCTCAAAGCATCCGCAACGACATTAGCTTTTCCGGGGTGGTAAAGAATTTCCAAATCATAATCCTTTATCAACTCTAACCAACGCCTCTGTCTCATATTCAGCTCCTTCTGACTGAAAATGTATTTCAGGCTCTTGTGATCGGTATAAATCCGGCACGGTGTACCATACAAATAATGCCGCCAAATCTTGAGTGCGAAGACAATTGCGGCCAACTCTAAGTCATGAGTAGGATAATTCATCTCATAAGGCTTTAATTGTCGAGACGTGAAAGCTATCGTCTTATCATGCTGCATAAGTACACAGCCCAGGCCTTGACCCGAAGCGTCACTATAAACTGCAAAGCCCTCGCTACCATGCGGTAAAGTTAAAATCGGTGCTGAAGTCAGTCGTCTCTTCAGTTCATCGAAGCTCTGTTGTCTCTCATCCGTCCAGATAAACTTTTCGGTCTTCTGGAGCAATTTTGTAAGCGACCGAGCGAGTTTCGATAACCCCTCGACAAACCAACGGTAATATCCAGCAAGGCCCAAAAAGCTACGAACCTCCTTAACATTCTTAGGCGGTGCCCAATCTAGCACTGCCTCGATCTTCTGCGGGTCTACACGAACCCCTTCGGCCGAAATTACATGGCCGAGAAACATAACTTCTTCCAACCAAAATTCACATTTCGAGAATTTTGCATAGAGGTGCTCGGTTCTCAAAATGTCTAATATCAAACGCAGGTGTCGGGCATGTTCCTCCTTATCTCGAGAGTAGATCAAGATGTCGTCAATAAAGACGACTACACATCTGTCGAGGTACTCGATGAATATCTTATTCATTAATTGCATGAAAACTGCCGGTGCATTAGTCAACCCGAAAGGCATAACCACAAATTCATAATGCCCATATCTCGTCCGAAATGCCGTCTTCGGAACGTCTGACTCCCTCACCCTGAGTTGGTAATACCCGGATCTTAAATCAATTTTCGAGAAAAGCTGCGGCCCTTGCAATTGATCAAATAAATCGTCTATACGTGGCAAAGGATACTTGTTCTTGATGGTTACTTTGTTCGGCTCACGGTAGTCAATGCACAAACGTAGTGAACCATCCTTCTTCCTCACAAAGAACAGCGCGCCCCAAGGCGAGGCGCTCGGTCGATGTACCCTTTTTCCGTAAGTTCTCCCAATTGATTCTTCATTCTTGCATCTCGGAAGGTGCCATCCGTAAGGTGCTTTAGAAATCGGAGCCTCATCGGCTCCAAGTCCACGGTAAATTCTATCTCTCGATCGCGGCAATCCCGGAGGTCATTCGAAAAACATCGGGTACTCGCTAACAACCGAATCGAAGAGAAATCGATTTCATTTCCTTCCGCTTTCAAGGCATAACACCAATAGCCCGCATAACCTTTATTCAAAAGTTTTACGGCCTTCATGGCACCGATAAGTAACTTGGATAGTCCCGACTTATGCCCCAAAATAAGTACTCGATCCGTCTTTAGTCATCATGGTGATAACCTTAGTACGGTAGTTCATAATCGCTTGATGACTATCAAGCCAATCTCGCCGAGGATCACGTCCTCGCCTTCCATATCAACTACAATTAAATTCGATAACCAATCCATACCGGATATAATCACCGAAAATCTCTAATCTCCGGTTCCCCACAATTCTATCCCCGCTTGCGTCTCACGATGAAGGGATCACAAGTAGTCGGACAAGTTATATTCAAACGGCGTACACACTCCAAAGAAATAAAAGAATGTGTAGCACCGAATCAAAAGTACAATTTGGATGAGATAGGATATGAATGGTACACAAGCCACCGCCGCGTCGGGTTCGTCGCCGACGCATCTCATAAACTCGTGGTTGCACCGAACCGACGCTAGAGTTTCCCCCTCCAGCATTCTGACCCCATCCCCGGCCCCTGCCAAAATTCTGCTGAGGTTGACCAAAAGATTGACGTTGATTAATACCTTGATCAAGAGGTGTTGGGGCAGAAGCCCGAGTGTCCAAGGTCTGGTTCGGCTCGGAACAATAAACTGCTCTATGCCCCATCTGACCACACGTGTGACACTTCAATAGTGGGAAGTAGCACTCCGAACTAAAGTGGCCTGGACGACCACAATTATAGCAAGTCACTGTGCGATTTGAGGTACCCAGAGTGGGACGGTAACCCCTCTTCCCTTTATTAGAACGTGACGACTGTCCGGCAAAACGGTTAGTCGCCTGTAACTTCTGAAAGTTGCCACCCTTAGAGCCAGAAAAATTTCCGCCGACTTTCTGCTTCTTCGGTTCTTCAATGGTATCATTGTTGGGGCTCAACATATCATGGGCCAAAGCTATGTCTTGATACCCTTTTAGTGTGGTACAAGCAAATCCGGCCATGTACCGCCGTAAATCCAAATTCATCCGCATATCAAAATAACGGATCTTATCATGCTCGTTACGCACTTGATCCTTCACATGGATCAATTGTTGGTTATACTCCACGATCGCCTGCGAAACGGGAATATCTTGTGGTTTAGCCTCGAAGAAGGCTCGGATTCGGCTCTCTCGTACCGGCCAAGGACAAAACTCGGCCTCTAAGAGCTCCTCAAACTCATCCCACGAGGCAATACGATCCTGTGGCTTGATGACCTTCCACCAAGTAGCGGCCTCCTTAGTGAGGAAATACTGAGCAATTGGTACTTTCCTCACCTCGGGGCAATCAACCGCCTCGAAAATCTTCTCTAATTCCGCTTGATCTTCCTGCCTACGGGTGCATGGCACCGCCAAAAGCGTGGAGGGTGCATACGGATTACATTCTGAAGCAAAGCATCCGTGTTTGGGTTCGGGTTATTCATCTGAACAGTTTGGGCCAAAATAGTCATTTGAGTAGCCAATTGTTGAAGTGCATTCGCCACTCCAACGTCCGCGTTGTTTCCTTGACCGCCTGACTGGTCGTGCTGACTCTCGGTATCGGGATGCACCGAGTTCGACAAACTGGGGTTGGTCGACCCCGCAACTGAACTGATGGAAACGGCCGCGCCACGACCTCTTCCTCGCCCACGGCCACGACCACGGCCACGGCCACGACCAGCTGACATACTGAAGAACACACAAGTCACGTAAGCACAATTTAATCGCGCGCCATCAAAGTGTCCGATTCTTAAGAATACCGATAAAAGGAAGCAAAACGAATAAGGAAACACCAGAAGAGTGAGAGGTCTTACAAGTACCGGTCGCACTGATGATGGCAGAGTAGTGATACTGCGGACAATTAACGACTCGATCGACCCAAAAGACCGACAGCCTAGGTATCCATAGACCTAAGCTCTGATACCATATTCTGTAACACCCCCAAGTTATTCAGGGAATATTACAGCGCCGTAAGCCCCGCCGTGGGACCCACAAGGCTAAACATACACAGAACTATAAACTTTGACCGAGGAGGTCGACATATAATGGAATTAAAAACAATACAAAGGTATTCAAAACATAACCAATGTATTCACCACATCACAACTCAAATCAATACTTCGGCAAACACAGGCCGGAACATCAAGGAAAGGGAAAACGATACTCGAATATTCAAAAGTCAATCCAGTACAACACTGAACGGGAAACTCCAAACATAACTGTAAGAAAGACACAGTATCACACTTGCCCACCATCTTCGTGCCGACCCGATACCTGCCTGTCCGCCCTCCTGGAACCTGAAATACATAAAACGTATTTCCCCCATAAAGGGGTTAGCCGTCGAATAGCTAGTGCAAGTATATCAATATGAAACACAATACTCCTCGACAATAAAGTAAATGTAATCCGTCAATTCATCCTTTTAAGACTAGTATTCCGGAATAACTAAAATCTCATAAGACGTATGTGAATGCCGTAGAAACGGTTCGTTCACCTCATACGCCGTTACGTATGTGAATGCCGTAAAAACGGTTCGTTCACCTCATACGCCGATACATGTAGGAATGCCGTCAAAACGGTTCGTTCATTACATGCCAACAATATATCTATGAATGCCGTAAAAACGGTTCGTTCATGATATGCCATCAATATTTCTTACTTTCAAAGTCGAGAACGTACAATCATAAATGTATACTTGCCTTTGAGACATCGACAATTCGAATGGAAAAAGGTATGGGTTCGGTAGGTCCAAGAACGCGCTTCCAGCACCTAAACGATTCGTAAGGAATATGATAATCAATTATCCATATTCAAATTACACGAAGAAACCCCCGAAACCCGTCTACGATTCATAAAGATTTACGGATAATCAACTAGAGGTTGGAAAATCGTCCAAAATCTCACAAGTCCGAAAACGGCACAATCCAAACCGTAAAATCGTAGGAAAAGCATGCATACGGTATAGATACATCATAATCTCAAAGTTCTCAAGCTTCAAAGCGGTTAAATCGGACGAATCTACGAAAAACCCCAAAATTCCCAAAAGGTAGGGTTCTAAGGATTTTTACCTTGATTCGGACGTTAGGAGGAACTAGATGTTGAGAAATCCTTGTTCTCCAACCCAATATATTGTTGTTAGAAGGAAAATCGCTTCCAATCGCTTAAGATCGCCTCTCCCGAGTGATTCCCGTCGAAAAGGAGTGAAGAAGGTGAGAAATGACGAAAATAAAGTCAACTGTCATATTTATATCTGTCCAGTCTAGCGCACGCTACGCCTCCTTCATTAGCGTGCGCTAGCGAAGTCATCGGATAGTCCAGTGGCTTGCCGGTCCGTTAGCGTGCGCTAATCATCTCGTCCCTAGCGTCGCTAACCCAAAATATGGCATCCGATCGGAGTCGAACTTACCGACTACGCCTGCTCAATACTTAACGTGCGCTACCGCCAATGTTTAGCGTGCGTTATGCTATAGCTTTAGCGTGCGCTAGCCAAGCCTAGCGTCGCTATCTCGATAGTCGTAAAACACGGCAACCTCACTTGCCTCTGCGGCCGGCCGGTAGCGTGCGCTACAGACGGATGTTAGCGTGCGCTACTATACATGGATAGTGTGCGCTAACAAACTCCTAGCGTGCGTTAATCCGCCAGTCCAGAGAGCAGTCCGAATACTGGTTCTGACCTGACTGATACTCTTATCGTGCACTACGGCTCAGAGCTAGCGTGCGCTAATTAAGCAGAATTAGCGTGCTTTAGCCTAGGCCTAGCGTACGCTAATTCTCTAGCACAGAACAATCCCGCAAGGTCTAAACGACATGATCAAGAACCAAACGAGATACGAAACTCAATAACAATATCAACCACATCTCCAAGCATTTACAGAGCGACAAAAATAAGGAGGATGACAGAGTCAAACAGTCAATAAAAGTACGGGTATTACAGCATGTTGGTTAGCGCACGCTAACATCAGATCGCCAATAATGGAATCTTAGCTTTCGGCGGGTGGACCCGGCCATGTTCGACGCGTGTCCAGATAAGGTCAGCGAATGTTTGTCGTGTAGAGCTAGCGCATGCTAAAACCATATGATTAGCGCACGCTAATTCCATATCGGTCAAAGGAATCCCGGTAATCGCAGATGCTTTCGGCATGTGGGGGCACGATACTGTAGCAAGTCAACGCCTATTTGCGTACGCTAATGCATGGGCATTACGTACTTTAGATGAATTTCGAAGCAATGTAGTAGCTTCTGGACTGCCCGATAGCGCACGCTATCAAGGAAGGATAGCGCACGCTAGTCCTGTAGCGCACGCTAAATATAAGGTCTAGCGCGCGCTAGTGATGTGTTTTATAGAGAGGATAGACGAGTGTTGAGAGGCATTTTGTCCATTCTCCTTCTTTCGGTCAATAGAGAGAGCCTTGGGAAGTACTTGAAGTTCCTAAACATTGAGAGATGATTCTCTTAAACAAGATTAAGATTGGAGAACCCGGATTTAAGTATTGTTCTTGAAGTTTTTGATGATTCTTGGAATGGAGTTCAATTATTCTTCTTCGTGGTTCGTCCATACAAGGTAATCCTCGTATCCCTTTGATAGTGGTTCGTTTTTTTTAAGGATTACTACTTGGGAGGGAGTATGTTGGGAATCGTGTATTTTGATGTTCGTCTTATTTCAATGTAAATGCATAAATTGGACTGTACTTTTATCCGCTGCGTGAGTATTTTGAAATGGCTTTTGGTATTTTGCCAACTGAATTTTATTTTGTAAAACCGATTCCCTAAATTGAGTTTTTGGCATTTTGGCTTTGATCGTTTTGACGGTATTTGGAAATTAATATTACCGTCATCGGTCTTTTTGGCATTTTTGAAATGACGTGGAAAATTGTGATTAGCCTGGTAAATCCTTGTGAGAAGGGTTTACGGTGTGTAATATTCCCAGGAGGATCTGGGGTGTTACAATTATGGTATCATGTGATAATGTTATACGAGATTTATTGGAATTTTAATAAGAGATTTTGGATGTTGATATGATTATTGAGATCTTCTTCATATGATGATAAGGGTTTTATTGCGATTCTTGAGGTTGTATGAATGGCATTATGAAGAAAATGGTAACATGGAGATATATACCTCGGATATGTTGTTCTGAACGTGATTTCGGATATTTCATGTTCTTGAAGAACTCTTGAATTATACGAGGTGATGAAAATTTTTAAGAAGTGTTGATGTTTTGAAAATTAATATGGAATATTCATATCTAGAGCTAAACTATGTGTTTGAAATAATATTCGTATAGGAATACGAATGTGGTTATGAGTTTGATGAGACTATTATTCATCTCTGAATTTGGAAGCCCATACGTATGGAGCAAATATTCAAGTCGAATGATTGGATTGTTTGATAACCTTTTTAATATGATTATCTATGGTTTTGAACCAGTCGGATGATTCGAATTGATGACGGTCATAAGTAAATTTTAATGATGGATTTACGAGAAGGGAACCTTGTCAATTCGTATTTAAGAATTGAGTTTGGAATATTTAGACCCTTATTATTGGTCCGAATTGGTTGCTGGTATGATCATCATATCTCGACTCGTATTGTGGACAGGATTTGTAAGTGTCTGAGTTAGATTGTTCAGACTGTTATTAGTCGAGATATGGTGAAACGGTTGAGTTTGTGGTTTGGTGGTGTTGATATTGGTCGTCATCGAACCTGTTGATTATTAATCCTTCGTTTTACAATAAGATATGATGTTTGATCATGGATTATGACTGTTGTGTTGCGGTTGAGGTTGAAGAGTTCGTAGATTACCCTGGTCGGGACTGAGGAACTCGTAAGACGAAATCAACTGAATTGGTAACAGTTCGTTGTACTGATATCGAGGCAAGTTTTATACTTGTACTAATCAATGAGAATAATGTTATCGTGTAGGTGTACGAATGTGTGTATCATTTCGAGACTTGGCCTCTTTATGATTGTATTGATATCAGGGGATTGTTTGATACGACACCCGTCGGTAAATTATGCCAAATGTTATTGTTGTTCGTAAATGGCCGGTTCAAGGCATTGCGATACTTGTTAGTGAAGCTACTATCGATAGCTGGTTCGCAGTATAGACATATCGATTGTTATCGTGACTGATGTTCCATTGAGATATTGTGGTGATCGTCGTTATTGATATCAGTGTTTTTCTATTGATGTCGTTTTGGCCGATTGAAGGCATTGACGTATTTGATTATCATCTTCGTTATCGGTAACCGATTAAAGGTGCCGAGACATCCGTTGTATAATTGTTATCGATTGTCCGCTCTAAAGGTAATCGATATATTGAATTGGGATTATCAAAGATAATTCCCATCCGTTGTCAAAAATATTCTCATCCTTTGTATCGTTGTTATCGATTGGCCATTCTACGGTAATCGAAGTATTGAATTGGGACTGTCGAGGATAGTTCCCATCCATTGAATTATTATTGTCGTGTTGGCCGACTCAAGGCAGCACACTATTATTCTTGTGAACTCGGTAATTTTGTGATCGTTGAGGGTTGAGGATTTCCCGAATTGTTGTGTTGTGATTGTTGCTCGTATTAAATCGGTCCTTCAGGATTTTAATCCCAGGATGGTTGTTTTGAATATTGTTGGTCATGTCGATCTTTCATTATTCGTGTGTCATCGTTCACTTGGTGAGTCGTATGATCCGTATTGGATATGTTATCCTTTGAGTTCGTTGTCATGTTGTTGTAACACCCCCGATATATTCAGGAATATTACAGCGCCGTAAATCCTTTACATAAGGATTTACAAGGCTGAAGAATTGAACAGGCATTAAAAGGTACTAACGAATGGAAATAACGGAATTACGGTACAACAGTTCTGACCCAATACAGAAATAGTACAATTGTTCAACAGAACTCAATAATACATCACCAAATTCAAATCATCACAAATGACTTCGTACTCGAGTACTTATTGAAATAACGAGTAAACAATAGATAAATAAACCCGGTCGGGACATCACTCTACACCCTCGTCGTCATACAGTTCCAGTGGTTGTTTCCCCGCTCTCCTGGATCCTGAACACAAACAAAATGTTCACCCCCGAAGGGGTTAGCACAACGATGCTAGTACAAGTACCACAACATATTATTCATATCTCACGAAGAATAATAACATAAACGACAAAGTACCAACGAGTCTTCTCCTACGAGAAACTCAAACATAACATACACAACTGATAATCACAACATGATATCATAACATACACATGGTAATTCCATCGATCCAGCGTTCACTGCCTAGAACCCACGATGATCCCGTCAGACCAACCCGTGGTGGAAAAACCCATCCGATGATCCAGTATGCGCTAGCATAGATCCCCCGATGATCCCGTCGGACCAACACGAGGTGGACATACAACAACGACATACATGCACGACAATATGTATAACAACAATACATAAAACAAATAAAGTACTTGCCTCGATTTGAAGACAATAACAACACTTCTACAAAAATGAACACTCGAAGGTCGTCCTCCTCAATCAATCACGTAACGAGACCAAACCTTAACAAAAGAAATGATATAGGATTTATCTCACATCGTGCGAATGTTTAACAATTCGATTCACGGCCAAAAGTTCATAAAATGCAATCTGCCCGAACTGCTTAGCGCACACTATGTACTCTGTGTAGCGTGCGTTAAGTCTGCCCGATAGCGCACGCAAATAACAAAGACTAGCGTACGCTAACTATGCATGGTCAGTACTTCACTGACCAGCCAACTGACTCGTCTGATGGTCTAGCGTACGTTACGTACCAAATGTAGCGCACGCTAAATCGTGCTCGATAGCGCACGTTAAACTCCATAGCATAGCGTGCGCTATCTATGCATGGCAGTTTACTGCTGAGCAGTAAACTGTTCTTGCCATGATTGAAACAATGAAATCTTGCGTGATAATTCATGTTACTTCCATGAATACCATGTTCATACCCTTATGAATGATTTTACGGATAAAGACAACTTCGGATTCAAGGATATGCATACCAATATAAAACCATATTCCATTCCGACTTCAAATCTTCATACGACAATTCGAAAAGCTTAACGGTTGATATCAACATCTTATATCAATCAATATTATCATGCTGAAGTTGTTTAAACGTTCCATCTATACTAGATAAATCTTTCCATGATCAATCCTTTAGATTTATACAACAATAATGATTGTTAAAGTCAAGTCCATGATTATTATGAAGTCATCTACTAGATTCGAATTACCAATGATAGAAGCTTCTCTTTACTTATTCAGTGTAATAAGATTCGAATCATGATGATTATAATCAAGGTACTTAAGGCTTATTCATCTCAATATTCCAAACATGATATACTTGGATAATTCATCTATGAAAATCCATATCTTGTTAACATGATCATCCAAATCGTTAGAATCCAACTCTAAGTCTTGAGATAGATTGAACATACCTTAATATGATGAAAATCACTGAACCGTAAGGTAGAATCCAACTCCGGTTGGTTGTATGCCACTCCAAGGTGCTATTCCACTTAAATGAATATTCCCAAGTGATAACCAATATACAAACACCACAAGATGTGTTCTACGTGTATAGGAGTATTATTACAGCTCTCTGAACTCTCAAGGATGAAGAATGGGCGAAAGAAATGAAAGCCAAAACGGTTGTCGTCCCATTTATAATATTCTGCATTATTAACAAGTTAGCGCACGCTACTAAACATTCCTTAGCGTGCGCTAATAATGGTTGACTTCAGAATTGTCCGGGTGCGTCCGCGGGAATCTTATCCGGACCCATGTCCCGACTGGCGCATGTGCTAGCCGTCCCGCTCAATAATTGAGTTCTTAGCGCACGCAACTCCTATCTTCATAGCGTGCGCTAATAATGGCCTGATAGCGCGCGTTAAGATACATTCTTAGCGTGCGCTATCACGAGGTTGTTTGAGCAATTTTGCAAGTTTCTATACTTATGTACAATGATATCAATGCACGAAATATCATACTCCAATAATCAAAACCACCAATCCGAATAATACAGGGTTTGAATACAGATGAAATACACCGTAATAAATCCGGATATTACAATTGTATCGTGGCATATCTGGAATCATGTCTGCGTGCCGATTGGTTATGTGTAGGATTTTTAGCCCGGCACACGATGGTCATGCGTGGATGTTTCCGCAATGGACCGTGCACACGAGACGTAGTTCGTGAGGCTAATTAGGTACATTGTCACACGTATATTCTGGATTCCGTATACGGGGTGGACATGTGCACGGACACATTTCCGGATCGGGCGTACTGTGATGTCCCTCTTGAGCCTTATTGTTTGGTCGTTCGTAGTCCATGTTGTAATGGATATGTCTGACGATTTGCGACTGGTTGTTCTTACACCGAGGGGTATGTCCGACGGTCAGGTTTGCTTCTTTGAGATCTGTATTGTGATGATTTACAGCTTTGGGCTGTTCGGCTTTCAGGCCATCGTGATATACAGCTTCGGTTGAGGGGCTTTCAAGCCATTGCGATGTATTGGTATTTCTGTTGGAGCCTTCAGACATTGTGATTCGTATTTACTTCAACGTTGGCTTGGATTACCTTCGGGTAATGTATTGTTGTGTTAGTTGTAATGTTTCGCTGTTGGGCGTAAGTTACGCATTTCTTGTGTATCTCGTTGAGTTTTCCTGGCGGGATATTGCTTCTCCCTAGTTATTTTAAGTTTCGGGATGAAACTTCTTTTAAGGAGGGTAGAATGTAATATCCGCAAATTCGATTTCCGGTAATTTTTCTTTTTTGGCGGAAGTCCATTTTGACGACTTGCTTGGGGCCGTTTCGTCATCCTGAGAATGATTAATTCTACACTTTTTGTCATCCGAGTTCGTTTCGGTGTCGTTCTGTTGAATTCCGTGTTCTTTAGCGACTTTTCCACGTATGAGTTCGACTTTGTTAGATCACCATTAATTTTTGGAAACTCCAAAAATTCTGAATCTTTGCAATATTATAAAGCATCGAGTTGGCTTTCCAATGGTTCAAACGGTGAGTCAATCGGAGTCCAAACGAGGGAGTTATGGTCGAAATAGCTAAGTCACTCTCATTTTCCAGATTGGCGAGCGGCTGTACCACGTGCCGCGGCACATGACGGTAGGCCGCGGCACACCGCCGATCACCGGGGCGATTCGGCCCCGTGCCGCTGCACACTTGTGCGATCGGCTATTTAAGGCCCTGCAGTCGGGTTTTTAACCATTTTTCTACTTCTTCTCCTTCTCTTCCGCGGCTGGAGCTTGGTTAATCATGGAGAGATGTTGTTGGACAATCAATCCATGAAGTCTTGGAGTTCGTATCATCAATAATCCATCCTATAACATCCTCCGATCTACCGAATCACGTCAGATTTCCTAGAAATCTAGTTTTGGGGAATTTGGGTATTTTGGTTGATTTCATCCGTTTTATCCGATTTAACTTAGGATTATGATGGATTGATGATTATTTAGATGTATTATATCATTTCCTTTATTATTCCATGGTTGGATCGTATTGATTCGTTGTTTTGGTCGAGTTCTGGATCGACGCCTTGAAGGTGTCCGGTAAAATATCATAGATGGGTTTTCCGGCGTTCTACGATTATTCTTCCTCGTATGATCGATGATTTATTGATTATATGTTGTTAGGGTCGAGTTTATTGTGAAGAAACCAAGTTGAACCCTTCCGTTCGTTGTCATCTTTCCTTTCGATAGCATCGGGCGTTTCGAAGCTTCCCGGTCGAACCGTGTTCTTCGGAGTATTCGGTAGCGGTTATTAAGGCAAGTATATATTTATGATTGTACGTTCTCGACTTTGAAAGTAAGATATATTGATGGCATGACATGAACGAACCATTTCCACGGTATTCATATATGTATAGATGGCATGATATGAACGAACCGTTTCCACGGCATTCATATATGTATTGATGGCATGATATGAACGAACCGTTTCCACGGCATTCATATATGTATTGATGACGGATGATATGAATGAACCGTTTCCACGGTATTCATATACGTCTTGATGTGATGCTATGAGATTTAGTTATTCCAGAATACTAGTCTTGAATTGATTGAATTGACGGTTACATTTACTTTATTGTCGAGGAGTATTCTGTTTCATACTTGATATACTTGCACTAGCTATTCGACGGCTAAACCCTTTATGGGGGAAATACTTTTTATGTATTTCAGGTTCCAGGAGAACGGACAGGCGGGTATCGGGTCGGCATGAAGATGGTGGGCAAGAGTGATACTGTGTCTTTCCTCCGGTTATGTTTTGAGTTTTCCATTCAGTGTTGTTGTACTGGAATGGTTATTGAATACTCAAGTATTGTTTTCCATTTTTCTTGATGTTCCGGCCTATGTTTGCCGAGGTATTGAATTGTGCTGTGATGTCTATGGTTTCATTGGTTAGGGTTTTGAATACCATTTGTATTGTCCTTCTTTTCGTTGTATCTAGACCTTCTCGGTCAAATTTTACAGTTCCGTGCATGAATAGCCTTGTGGGTCCCACGGCGGGACTCACGGCGCTGTAATATACCCTGAATAACTTGGGGGTGTTACACTCCTCTCCGAAAAAAAAAACTTCATTTCTAAGTTCAAAACTTCCTCATCGTCCTCCTCTCCATCCCCATCCTCGGCGGAGGCGTATGGCTGAGCACCCGCGCCAACAACACTGACTGCATGAAGTTCCTTCAGTGGCCGTTTATCGTCATCGGCATCGCCATCATGGTCGTCTCCCTCGCCGGATCCGCTGGATCCAGCTACCGCAACTCCTTCCTCTTGTACCTCTACCTGTGAGCCATGTTGTTCATCGTTGCCACCCTCGTCGTGTAATATCCGCAATTTTCGATTTCCGGTAAATTTTATTTTTTCGGCAGAAGTCGGTTTTGACGACTCGTTCATGACCGTTTCGTCATTCCGAGAATGATTAATTCTGCACTTTTTGTCATCCGAGTTCGTTTCGGTATCGTTTTGTTGAGTTCCGAGCTTTTTAGCGACTTTTCCGCACTTGAGCTCGATTCTTGCGAATCTCGTCCGAAACTGTTGTTTCGAGTTTCTCGTAAGTTCATTTAATGTTATTATTCATGTTGCGAGCGTTGGTTTGGTGTTTCTATCATGTATCGTGTATTTCGGACATTTTGGGCTATTTTTGTAATTTCCCAAAGTTTGGGGTAATTACTTCCGTTGTCGAATTCCGACACCTCGGGTGGTCGGAATCGTCTGTTCTCTTAGCGCTTGAATTCATCTTTGCGAGTACTTCGTAACCGTATCTTCGGTTTTTACTCAGGTTCGGGTTTCGGGGTCGTCCGGGCCGTCGGAGTGGCCACGGCCGAGTCACGGCCGGAGCAGAGCCTGGCCTGGCCGAGTTACGGCCGTAAGGTGCCGGTTACGGCCGTAACGTGTGCCAGTTACGGCCGTAAGGCGTGATCGGGTACGGACGTATGGCGCCTGGCAGCTTCCTGACGAAGGCCGGTTACGGCCGTAATGTGTGCCAGTTACGGCCGTAAGTGTCCTGGCCGGGGCATTTTTTGACGAATGCGTGCTACGGCCGTAAGGCTGCGGGCCGCCGGGGCCGAGTTACGGCCGTAAGGCACCGCCGTTACGGTGTAACCTGCCGGCTATATATAGCTGCTCGCCGTACTTCATTTTTTACGCGATTTTCTTCCTTTTTCGGCGGCTGGCGACGGGAGGCTCGGGAAATCGAGTTCTTGGCCGATTCTAATCAATTACAAGGCGTTTTGGAAGATTCTTGTTGATTATATCATCATCTAGTCCGTGTGTTTCGTCGGATCAAGGTATATTTCTTGATTTTCCTTCAAGTTGACTTTTTGGAGAATTTATTCTTTATTTCGATTCTAGTCCGATTTTGATACATCGGTTGGTGTAGTGTGATGTTATTAATCGTGTTCTACGGATTGTATATCTATATATCGAGTTTGTTTAACTCGATTGACGATTCGAGTGTTCTTGGGAATTATTGAACATTTAGTGTTCGATTAAATGCCCCAATGAGTTCCTTTCGATAGTTTGTTGGGATTTCCGTCGTTTTTGCCTTGATTCTTGTCGTAATCATCTTTTGTTGTTCCTTCCGGAGGATTATAGGTGCTCGAGGATTTCCGATGTTGAATCCCGTTTGGTGATTGATGATTCGTGTGGTGTTATTCTCGTAGTACTCGTGGTGCTATTGCGTTCTTGATTTTGTTCGGGGGTTCGGGGCTATTCGACCGTATTTCATCCATCGTCTTGTTGCGATCGTGGTTTCGAGGCAAGTATCTTGCCCATACATTACGTGTTTTGTGGATATAATGGTTGCTAGGTGTCGATATGTGCTAAATAAATATTTATAACCATTTTCAAAAGAATCGGTATATTTACCATCATGCTTTTCGTAAAGGTGAACCGTGTGTGTCGGGAATTAATATGCTTAGTTGGATATGTGTGTTAGTGACGAGTATAGGATCACCTTACTTTCGTGTGACGTCATTATGTATGATTATGGCGTCGGTAAATGTACAGTGTAATTCTCTTGTGAAATTATGTGCTTGGAGTCACGTGGTTATGGATGAATATGAGAGTTCGTGTGATATTGGTTGTGTCGTTCGGTGCTGTTGAGATCTTGTACTCCCTTGTGAATTGTTATAGTTCTGGGTCGTGAGAACGTGTTGGATAATGTGGCCATTCTAGCAAGGTACCTCGACTATATATATTTTGTGTGTTTGACCTTTGAGAGTTGTGGTTTTGTAATCTGTGAGTTGTTACTCTTCCACCTGGGGATGGCATGTGGCCTCTGGGGGCCGATACTAATGGGTACGGCCACGGAAGTGGACTTGGGTGCGTGTGTTGATGTTCTTCCACCTGGGGACGGTTCGACGGGAGCTCTGGGGGCCGATACTAATGGGTACGGCCGCGGAAGTGGTTTCCCACCTGGGGACGGTCCGACGGGGCCTCTGGGGGCCGATACTAATGGGTACGGCCACGGGTTACCAAGTGTGGTTTCTGTGATATTGATGTTGATGTTTTGATGATTAATTGTGATATTGTCCGGAATATCACAATGCTTTGCGCTCGGGGTCGAGAGACATTATATATCGAGTCTTGGTGCTTGGCTAGAATGGCATAAGATTAATGTGTTATGTGTAATGTGCACTTGTAAGTGAATTGAAGTGGATGATCGGGTCGTGGACCCTGTGTTTTGTGACTGTAATGGTTGGGTCGTGGACCCCGCGTTTTGTTAACGGATTTGCATTTTGGAAAAAGAACTTTGGGGCTGTGATCCTAAATGACTTTCGAGGAATTAAGAACTTTTCAATTTCAAATGTTTTCAAAACTCCCGAGATTTGGAAGTGTTTTCAAAGTGCTTACTTACTTCATTTGTACTTTCAAGACTTGAACTATTTTTAACTAAATATACCTCGGGAAGTCTTTCGTTGTATTCTCGGAATGTGTTGTGTATGGCTCGTATTTGCACTTTATACTTGCACTAGCGAAACAGTGGAGTTTTGCTAACCCCCGAGTAATCGGGGGGTGGATATCTGTATTGTGTCCAGGTACATGCAGGTTTTCGGGAGCAAGACACAGGATCGGTACGAGGGATGATGAAAGACGAATGATACTAATCACACGAAGGCCAGTTTTGGGTTCAGTTAGTCGGAGTCCATTGTATTGTCTTTTCCGCTATCTTATTGTTTGTTGTTGCAAGTATTTTACCCTTGCGTGGGTATGAGTCTGGATGAGTTTATGTATTTTTATTTGTAAGTCTGTGTCGAAAGACCAAATCGGTGTATTGGTTCGATATTTTGATTCGTCGGTATGTAATGTAATGTGTTGTTTTGATGTCTAGCCTGGTGGATCCTCGTGGAGAGGGTCTGCGGCGTGTAATATTCCCGGTTCGATCTGGGGATGTTACATTTATGGTATCAGAGCTTAGGTTGAGGAAACCTAGGCTGTCGGGTCGAGTTATGTGTTGTGGAGTCTTGTATTGTCAGATTTTGTCTGACTGAGTCGTGTCGCGACGCGTCGTCTGGGATGTCGGCCGTGATTAGTATCAAGGTGCATCCATCATCTTCGTGCGATATGTGGATGTAAGTCTCCCTACTACATGTTGTACCACGAGCTATACGAGCCTGTATGATTCTGTGTTATGTAGTAGTATTTGAAGGTGCATCGTGAGTAAGTGACATATATTTGTTAATTCCCGTTTTGTGCTAGAATGAAGAATGTTATGGCCAAATGTATCCTTGTATGAACTGTTTTTCTTGCAAGATCAACAACCTTGGAATTTTTAGTTTCGAAGGTTTCCGGGGAGCCACGTAAATTTTTAAAATGTTCTCCAAGGGAGAAAAAAATTTTGATTTTTGTAGGATGACCTCAAGGTCGAAAATTTTTAGACTTCAAACTACCGATATTTCATTCTCATCTCATACTATAAGTTTTTAAAACTCGAGTTTTTAACTCAAATAAGGTCTTCAAAATATACTCAAGACGTGACTCTCGTTTGTAATTTTTCGGTTTCATGAATGTTGGTCAGAAGATGCGTATTGATGATGCTCTCGTTGTTGAGCAGTGGTGCCAGTTTTATGATTAAAATAGTAACGTGAATGTTGAGTCCATCGGTATGTATGTGTTGAGATAGTCCTCTTTATTGAGAAGTAAAATTTTTGTTTTTGTAGGATGATCTTCTTTTGATGGTTGCTTGTGAGATGTTATAATTATGTGAATCGATGACATTTAGACTCATATGTTGTTGCTTATTTGTAACCTTCGAGTCTAGTATTATCTCATATATGTTGCAATCGTGTTGGTGATTAGAGCAGTTAGCACAGGCTTAATACGAGCCTAACGCGCGCTAATGTGGCGTGTTTAGCGCACGTTAATCTTTGTTGTAACGCGCGCTAATCAACCTGGGCAGAGACTATGGAACCGCATTATAGCCGTTAGGTCTAACTTTTACGGCCAATCACCTGTAGTTGTATTCTCTACGTGGTGTCTAGTGATAACAACTGTTGTGCGTGAATGTGTGTTAAGACTTTTCGCATTGCTAGGTGATACTTGATTGTGTTTGATGAATTGATAAATTATGTCTGCCGTGTGTGTTCAAAAACACTTTCGTGGAAACTTCACAAAGTTTTGACGGTTCGATTAATCGGCAGCTCCGTGTATACTTTGAAATTTATTTGGAATTGGCAAGCCGGCCTTGGATTCTCAAATAAAACCTCGATGGTATTTGAAAGAGTTGTTTTAAAGTACATGTAGACATTTTGTAAAATATTACCGTCGTTGATGTTTGTGAAGTGTTGGGAGAACTTTCGAAAATGATTTTTAACGTATTGTTGTATTTTCAAATAATTCGAGTGAATGATTTTCAAAATTCTTTCACACCATAAAAATATTTTATTTCAAAAACCAATGCGATTTTTATTTTCAAAAATATATAGTGAAAGATGAAAAATCTCACTCGATGTAAAGTTCAAACTCGGATTGGGAAATGTTAGAGTATGTAAGAATGATTTGATGATCTTGCATGGTTAACTTGTTAGTTGTTAACGGTGATGATGATACGTAGAGGCATGATGACTTCAAATGATTTCAAACGACACGGTTAAAGTACGTTGTTTACAAGTTTTGATAAAACAACCCGAGGTACCAAAAGTACTTTTAAAGTTTATTTTAAATAGAATACAAATCCAAGGATTTTCAAAATATTTCCTTTAAAAGGATACCTCGTGGATTTTCTTTTCGAGTTGTTATTGGTTACCTTATGTGATATGTCGTGCTGAGTTAGTACTTTAGTATAATATTTTGCGAAGTTGTGCAATCGTATTGAGTGGGGATCCGCTTAGTATGCTGATGGGCATAGGATGCAGTCGTGACCACGATACTAATGGCCATGAAGATCGGATGTGGACCAAGAGGGTATAGTCGGGAAGGTTGCTATTCCAGCACTTCGTTCTCGTTGTTTAGGTTTCGGGACGAAACCTCTTTTAAAGGTGATATGATGTAATACCTACATTTTTCTTTCTTTCTCTTCTGTTTCGTCCAACCGTAACGACTCGACTGTGTTCGTTGATGCTTCTGACCTGGTGTTGTTTCTCACCTTTGTCATTCGAACGAGTTCTGATATTGTCCCAAATTGATCTATATATCGTTGTGACCTTTCCAAGTTCGGAAAATTAGTCTCGTTTTCGATCTTCCAACCCTTGGGCGGTGGAATTCCGTATTTGTTCAGCGTGTGGCTCATGTTTTGATTGATATACCGTTGGGTTGGTCGATCGTATTGATTTTCGTTGGTTGTGTTTTGTGATTGTTCGGATAATCGACTTGATTGTATTATCTGTTTGATGACACTTGTCACTTGTTGATTTTATTATGTCTCTACCGGTGGCATTGTGTTGGTCGTCCTGGAGCGTGTTTTCACGCCGTATATTCCTTTGCGTTGCTTGTAACGTTTCGCCGATGGGCATAAGTTATGCATTTCTTATGTATCTCGTTGAGTTTTCCTGGCGGGGATATTGCTTCTCCCTACTTGTTTTAAGTTTCGGGACGAAACTTCTTTTAAGGAGGGTAGAATGTAATATCCGCAATTTTCGATTTCCGGTAAATTTTATTTTTTCGGCAGAAGTCCGTTTTGACGACTCGATCATGACCGTTTCTTCATTCCGAGAATGATTAATTCTGCACTTTTTGTCATCCGAGTTCGTTTCGGTATCGTTTTGTTGAGTTCCGAGCTTTTTAGCGACTTTTCCGCACTTGAGCTCGATTCTTGCGAATCTCGTCCGAAACTGTTGTTTCGAGTTTCTCGTAAGTTCATTTAATGTTATTATTCATGTTGCGAGCGTTGGTTCGGTGTTTCGATCATGTATCGTGTATTTCGGACATTTTGGGCCATTTTTGTAATTTCCCAAAGTTTGGGGTAATTACTTCCGTTGTCGAATTCCGACACCTCGGGTGGTCGGAATCGTGTGTTCTCTTAGCGCTTGGATTCGTCTTTGCGAGTACTTCGTAACCGTATCTTCGGTTTTTACTCAGGTTCGGGTTTGGGTCGTCAGCCGTCGGGTACACGGCGAGTCACGGCGGGCGAGTGGCTGCTCGGCGAGTTACGGCCGTAAGGTGCGATTACGGCCGTAACGTGTGCGATTCTGGCCGTAAGGCGTGATCGGGTACGGCCGTATGGCGCTGGCGGCTTCTGCGAAGGCGATTACGGCCGTAATGTGTGCGATTCTGGCCGTAAGTGTCCGGCAGTCTTTGGCGATTTTTTACGAATGCCGGTTACGGACGTAAGGCCTGCCGAGTACGGACGTAAGGGGCCGAGTTACGGCCGTAAGGCATTTCCGGTTACGGCCGTATCCCTGCCGGCTATATATAGCCCGGCTTGGCCAGACTTCATTTTTTACGCGATTTTCTTCCTTTTTCGGCGGCTGGCGACGGGAGGCTCGGGAAATCGAGTTCTTGGCCGATTCTAATCAATTCCAAGGTGTTTTGGAAGATTCTTGTTGATTATATCAACATCTAATCTGTGTGTTTCGTCGGATCAAGGTATATTTCTTGATTTTCCTTCAAGTTGACTTTTTGGAGAATTTGTTCTTGATTTCGATTCTAGTCCGATTTTGATACATCGGTTGGTGTAGTATGATGTTATTAATCGTGTTCTACGAATTGTATATCCATATATCGAGTTTGTTTAACTCGATTGACGATTCGAGTGTTCTTGGGAATTATTGAACATTTAGTGTTCGATTAAATGCCCCAATGAGTTCCTTTCGATAGTTTGTTGGGATTTCTGTCGTTTTTGCCTTGATTCTTGTCGTAATCATCTTTTGTTGTTCCTTCCGGAGGATTATAGGTGCTCGAGGATTTCCGATGTTGAATCCCGTTTGGTGATTGATGATTCGTGTGGTGTTATTCTCGTAGTACTCGTGGTGCTATTGCGTTCTTGATATTGTTCGGGGGTTCGGGGCTATTCGACCGTATTTCATCCGTCGTCTTGTTGCGATCGTGGTTTCGAGGCAAGTATCTTGCCCATACATTACGTGTTTTGTGGATATAATGGTTGCTAGGTGTCGATATGTGCTAAATAAATATTTATAACCATTTTCAAAATAATCGGTATATTTACCATCATGCTTTTCGTAAAGGTGAACCGTGTGTGTCGGGAATTAATATGCTTAGTTGGATATGTGTGTTAGTGAAGAGTATAGGATCACCTTACTCTCGTGTGACGTCATTATGTATGATTATGGCGTCGGTAAATGTACAGTGTAATTCTCTTGTGAAATTATGTGCTTGGAGTCACGTGGTTATGGATGAATATGAGAGTTCGTGTGATATTGGTTGTGTCGTTCGGTGCTGTTGAGATCTTGTACTCCCTTGTGAATTGTTATAGTCCTGGGTCGTGAGAACGTGTTGTATAATGTGGCCATTCTAGCAAGGTACCTCGACTATATATATTTTGTGTGTTTGACCTTTGAGAGTTGTGGTTTTGTAACTTGTGAGTTGTTACTCTTCCACCTGGGGATGGCATGTGGCCTCTGGGGGGCGATACTAATGGGTACGGCCATGGAAGTGGACTTGGGTGCGTGTGTTGATGTTCTTCCACCTGGGGATGGTTCGACGGGACCTCTGGGGGCCGATACTAATGGGTACGGCCGCGGAAGTGGTTTCCCACCTGGGGACGGTCCGACGGGGCCTCTGGGGGCCGATACTAATGGGTACGGCCATGGGTTACCAAGTGTGGTTTCTGTGATATTGATGTTGATGTTTTGATGATTATTTGTGATATTGTCCGGAGTATCACAATGCTTTGTGCTCGGGGTCGAGAGACATTATATATCGAGTCTTGGTGCTTGGCTAGAATGGCATAAGATTAATGTGTTATGTGTAATGTGCACTTGTAAGTGAATTGAAGTGGATGATCGGGTCGTGGACCCTGTGTTTTGTGACTGTAATGGTTGGGTCGTGGACCCCGCGTTTTGTTAACGGATTTGCATTTTGGAAAAAGAACTTTGGGGCTGTGATCCTAAATGACTTTCGAGGAATTAAGAACTTTTCAATTTCAAATGTTTTCAAAACTCCCGAGATTTGGAAGTATTTTCAAAGTGCTTACTTACTTCGTTTCTACTTTCAAGACTTGAACTATTTTTAACTAAATATACCTCGGGAAGTCTTTCGTTGTATTCTCGGAATGTGTTGTGTATGGCTCGTATTTGCATTTTATACTTGCACTAGCGAAACAGTGGAGTTTTGCTAACCCCCGAGTAATCGGGGGGTGGATATCTGTATTGTGTCCAGGTACATGCAGGTTTTCGGGAGCAAGACACAGGATCGGTATGAGGGATGATGAAAGACGAATGATACTAATCACACGAAGTCCAGTTTTGGGTTCAGTTAGTCGGAGTCCATTGTATTGTCTTTTCCGCTGTCTTATTGTTCGTTGTTGCAAGTATTTTACCCTTGCGTGGGTATGAGTCTGGATGAGTTTATGTATTTTTATTTGTAAGTCTGTGTCGAAAGACCAAATCGGTGTATTGGTTCGATATTTTGATTCGTCGGTATGTAATGTAATGTGTTGTTTTGATGTCTAGCCTGGTGGATCCTCGCGGAGAGGGTCTGCGGCGTGTAATATTCTCGGTTCGATCTGGGAATGTTACACGTCGGCTTCATCATCTTCGCATACGCCGTCACGGACAGGGGCTCCGGCCGTCCCGTCCTGAACAGGTTGTACCAGGACTACTCGCTCCGCGACTAGTCGGGCTGGCTCGCGGATCGGGTTGCCAGCAAGGATTACTGGAGCAAAATCCGTTCTTGCATTAGGGATTCGCACGTGTGTCCGAAAACGGGCGAATATACTTGCATCCGAGGTAATCTTTGTGTGTACAAAACATAAAAAAAAAAGAAACGGAGAAGAAGCCTAAAAAAAAAAGAGGAAGAACATAACAGGGAAAAGAAGAAGAAAAAAATTGAAGAAAGTTAAAATAAAAAATAAAAAAAAGATGTTGATGGAGGAAATAAAATAAAAAAATGGAGAAAAGGACACCACAAGGCACAAACTGCGCTGTCCGCAAAAACACAAGACAAAAATACCAAATAAACAAACAAAAAAAAGGTCACGGATAGTAACCATAAACTCATAAGAAATTTAATAAAATAAATTCTTTTAATTTATTGAATCATTCGTTTTTCTTAAATATAAAATACATATGATATCAGAATTAATTTTTCTTGATACCACCGTGACCCATTTCACGAGAGCTTCAATTTGACATTAATATTGATATGGGTATTAATTCTTTTCATACGCCATTATTAGAATGTACGAATAACATCCAACTCGGAAAATCGCAAATACTTAACGGTATTCGATATTTCGACCTATACCTTGACGATGACTATATTTTGAAGAATTGATTAGACGATCCTGCTCTGGTAGAAGTAGTTAATTATTTTGCAATTTAAATTATGTCTCTTACTTATCTCAAAGTGGTGGTTTAAAACCACATATTTATTGCGTTTATTTTATACAATTATAATACCTCTCATGTGATGAGTTCAATTATCACAAGACGGATGGTTTTACATATGAAATTTATATATTATATATCACCATCGTGGTTGGTTATACCACAAGAATAGTCCATAGATCCTGCTCCCGAAGAAGCAGTTGATAAAATAAATCCTACTATGGAGAAGTAGTTGATCGATTACCTAAACCATGCTCTGAAGAAGCAGTTGAAAAAAAAAATCCTACTCTAGTGAAGTAGTTGATCGATTATCTAAATCCTGCTCTCGAATAAGCAGTTGATAAAAATAAATCCTACTCTAGAGAAGTAGTTAATCGATTATCTAAATCCTGCTCTGAAGAAGCAGTTGAAAGAAATAAATCCTACTCTGAAGAAGTAGTTGATCAATGATTCAAATCCTGCTCTCGAAGAAGAAGCAGTTGATGGATATAATACCCGATCTCCATGATTAAACACGAACGGAGAAAATTGAGCAAGTGATACCATAAGCTATCACCGATTAATTAAAGAAAATCCCATGCAAACTGCATGATGGGATCATTTGACAAGTGATATGGAAAACTATCACTGGAAAATAATTGCTCTATAAATCCCATGTTGATTATATCACATCGTGGGATCATTGAAATCATATTGATTGACAATATTCATGGGTAAACATATATCACATATTTGTGAAAATATTGTATTTGCATAAAAGCAAAAGATGGTCTTATTATTGCTGAAGAAGCACACAACAGTCGAAGTGAAAATATCGAAACTAGCTGAAAGGCAGTAAACACTCGACAATATGAAACGCGAAAAAGAAAATACATATGAAACCCATAAAAAGAAAAAGGGTTGTGTCTCGAGAGTATAAAACTCCGTAACTCTGCCACCCCTGGCATCAAAGTTTATAATGAAAGATCTAAATGATCTAAACTTCTTTTTTGTTTGGCGCCAATAGTCTGTGGCTGATGAGCTTTGACTTCCAAATTCTTAACTGAAATATATGCCTGAAACTTTATAAGTAGATCAGCAAAGATGTCGGACATATTATTATATCTCGTGATGGCTGAGATATAAACTTGTGATCTACTCCTTGATCCAGAAAGGCAAGCAAATCGCTGAAGAAATTATTAATATTCAACAAACCTATAGGTTTGGTATGGAAGTCTCGCTCAGCCCATGATGTGATGTTGAATATTTCATTGAGTGTGCCATAGCCACCTGGAAGAACAATAAAGGCATCACTATTATTCACCACATACATCAAACTATCATGCACAGACTGTGTTTGAAGCATCAACCCAGTTGAACCCCCTATACTACTGGTTCTAACTGTGGGATAGTGTAAGGCACTTGTTACTCTTATTCTCCCATTTTGTGCAGCCTCTAAAAGATAACCCAAAAATCTATAATTACTCCCACCATACAATATATCGATTTGTATTTTTCTAATTCTTTTACGAATTGATATGTCATATCTATATGCTGGATATGACCTATCAGTTTGGATCCACCTAAAATACATATAGTTTTAATTGGATGAGATCTATATGAGGATTCTGAGAACTCCATCTTTCTACACTAGACTTTCAAAATACTTTTATGAGAGATACATTTTCTGATTTTTGGACCCCAAATTTAAAGAACAAACTTCTTTCTAAACGACAAATGACTTCATTATTTTTATTGTAAAAGGAGCGGCATATAAGACATTACTTTTGACAAAATTGCAAAAGAAAACGAAAGATATGATATTATATTTTTCAATGAAAATGACGTTACCGATCGGCAGCTGAGAAATTTAAATATTGGAAAACATTATTCATCAACTTTCATTATTTTTCTATTACCTTATACCAACTTTGATAGAACGGACTTACAAACTGGATCTTTTGAGATTAATTTTTCATGACTATAACATTCCCGTTCATCCTTGAATTGCATCCACAAAGCCATTAGTTTACGATGAACGTATCCACTCGGATGTGCATCAAGAATCTGTTGAATATCATGATCCATAGATTCTTTACTCAATCCATTCTTGATAAATGCTATTTTATCTTCTCGATTTTTGGATACAAACCCCACCGATTTGCATCGTGAGTCACATGTCCACCGAGCACATTTATAGCACCCACCTAATCTTTTTGCTCTCCGTTTCTTTGCAAAACTACTCTTACCTGTACCTGGCATGTACTTAAATGAATTTGAAAATTCGCCAGATAGTCGAACTTGTGCTTCGATCAACCATCGAATATCTTATGGGATGCCATTTCTCATTAGCACCCTTAATCTTTCGAGTCGACCTCGATAAATTCTTTTTATGATATTCACTGGAAGAGATGGATAATATTTACGAAGATTCGAAAGCATTGAGTCCATTATGATATTCAGACCCTCGGTATGGGTGAATTTTGTGAATACAATGATAATCTATTTATAGATTGGAATTACGCGTATGAGATTTGACTTCGCGTCCTGAAGCATATGAACTACGGCTCTCTATATTTGAATAATGAACATAATATGACATGTGGGAGCAACGACTCCATGTTGATAATGATGTGCAAAATGGCACCGAAAGATGATGTGATGTGCCGGTAAAATATCTATATGGTGATATAGACACATCGTCTTCAAATATTTATTCTCGATTAATATCACTACTAGCCAATATTGGGAATGAATCCCTAGTTAATTTGGAATATATTAAGGGGGAGTATGGGCCCACTTCCTCTACATGTGAACTACTAGATATTATGGATCCACTAGATAGTCACATGTTTATATGACTCGTAATCAGAAATTTATGAGATTATTTGCTCACGGTTTGAGCATATATTCCATATCAAATTGAGCTAGTAATATATCCCAAATAAACTTGAATAGATCCCAGAAAGGATCAAGATATGCGCATACAAGTGGGATATCAATTGACATACTATTTGAAGTCCTCCAGCCAATATCGAGAACATAATATATAAACTCTCATGATTGAAGATGAATACTGAGACACTGGCATATGAGTTTGGTGCTCAAGAAATCTCTTAGCATGAGGGGGAGTATTGATAGTTGGAAATATATGAAATGCATCACACTATATCCTCACAACTGAAATATGAACTTGAAGTTCAAAGATGCATGACAGATTATTAATCTTTGATACCAACTACAACTGCTTTGATAGATACATAATAATTCCCCGAATATGAATCAAAGCAAATGATAAAAGGAGGCATATACTTTTGAGAAGTATATAGACATAGCCACAATGTGTAATCCTAATGTATGATTGATAATGAGATATCTCGGCAAGTTATGTTGCCATGGGGAAATAAATGTTGAAATGTGTCGACAAAATATAGCGCTATGAATGAAATGAGGATATCAATGATCGGAAAGAGGATATTGATAAATGATATGAGGATATCCACGACTGTGAAATATGGATATTGGAAATGAGGATATTAAAATTCATGATTTGTAAAAATGAGGATATTGAAATCCATCGAAATCGAAATATATGCCCTTATAATAAAATGAAACATATGGGCTTACTGTAAGTGACTCGTAAGGAGATTTTGAACATATTATCAGTGCGTGCAGTCACTCAAAATAAAACGTTGTGAACGAAAATTATCTACTGTACTCTTTTCCTTGACTGAGGTTTTATCCCGCCGGGTTTTTCCAGCAAGGTTTTTAACGAGGCAGCTTAATCACAACTAATATGAAATTTCCAAAAGAGATTTGGAATATATTGCAAAGAATATAAGTTCGATATTATAAACTGCACTGAAGATGATATTCAGAGGATTATTGAAATGCTTGGGGCATATTTATAAAATACGCGTTGCACTCTTTTTCCCTTGACTGAGGTTTTGTCCCATTGGGTTTTCCTAGCAAGGTTTTTAACGAGGCAACTGGAATGGCGTATTAGTATGAATAATGTACTCTTTTTCCTTCATTAGGATTTTTCCCATTGGGTTTTTCCTAATAAGGTTTTAACGAGGCATATTCATGACATAATGAGGAACACTACAAAGATCAAGATTATTCCTCAAGGCTTGAAAATAGAAGGAGTTGTTGTACTCTTTTTGCTTCGATCAAGTTTTTTCCACTGGGTTTTCTTGACAAGGTTTTAATGAGGCAACACGTGGATACTCCAACAATGAATGATATACATGACAGATTCACTCAGTTTTTGTCCCACGAGGTTTTACTGAGACGGCACAAGAATACTCATACAAGAACTATCGAGATAAGGGGAAGCAAATTTACGAGATTACAGATTGCTGAAGTTTTTATCCAGCAGAGCTTTCCTACCAACATTATGATACAACATGATATGATTGCCACAAGCTCCAATACAAACAGTTTGAGAGTTTTTCTCCCATTGGGTTTTTCTTCAAACTAGTTCAGTAGATATTTATGTAAATAGTCATTCAAGGGGGAGTGTTATAATATAACACGAAAGTGACGTTTCAATTACCCCTTTGTTTTTATATAGTGTGAATGACTATTATGCCCCTGATGTAAATATGTAATTACGATTGTGCCATCTGAAGTTTTCCTATAAATAGGACTTCAGTTATTAATGAAAAACACACCTGAGAATCATTCTCTATTCTCTCTCTCTAAATTCTCTCTCTATAATATTCCGATTTCATAACAATATGCTCTTTATTAACACCAAAAAAGTCACCGCAGAAAAAACTAAACCTAAATTCTTTAGTATAAATACAATCTGCAAAATAAAATACAATGCATAATAAGAAGAAAAGGAGCGCTGCATAACAACAATCCATACTTAATATTAAAAGAAAACCGCAAAAAAATCTAAATAAACCTGTGTCATCTACACATTATTTGTCTTTTTAAAAACTCAAAAAAAATGGACGTTTGATTTGGGAGGGAAGTAACAGGGTCCATATATAATATCTACCAATAAAAATTTTCTCTCATTTTATTTTTTTTATTTTTAACCTAATAGTTTAAACAATTATAAATTTTTCGTATCAATTTTATTTTTGATACAAAATATATCAAATTAATTCTTACTTCGTGCTCTTTAATTTGACATCCATATAGTATATATATATATAAAGTAATTTAAATATATTTATGATATATTTAAATGATTAAAATATTTCCATATAAAAATATAAAAATATTGAGAAAATATATATCTTTAATTTATTTTCATAGTTTTGTACTTTAACAATTATTTGATTTGTCAGAATTATAGGACTCATATTGTCTTAAATAAAAAATTAAATTTCATATGCTTAATTAAATTATGGTTTTCCTATCATCTGCCCTTAGATCACATGATAAGAGTTTATAAATGAAAGTAAATCAAATAATAATTTAGGTGTATATGTGTATATAGACTCATGTATATTTTATAATAATTTGACAATATTATTGAAATTCAATCACATATTATTAATATAATTAAATATTTAATATTTTAGTCGTGCATCGCACGAGTGGACATCTACTAAGGAGAAGAAAGGGAGATATATATTTCTACCGATTGATCAAAATTCCAATCGTGTGCCAACTGCTCTCCGTCCAATCTATCGAAGGTAAAACTTTAAACCATCACCTATATTTCATCTGTGCACTTTTTTCCTGTATATACTTGTTGTTGACAGCCCATCCGACTTGACATCCACGCACGCGCTCCCCCCAGCTCAACCGTCCCAATTGAGAAGATCATAAGGCAAAAGATCCGAATTTCAGATAGACTGGCCGAGCAGAGCAACAGTGAGGACCGACCGAGTAAGTATCAAATTTACTCCCAGGCCCATTAAAGACTGGATCGGACAGAAACGTCGAGGCCGACCCGATGACCAGACCGAAAGGGCCGACCAGGTGTAAGATAAATATTCTCTAAATTTCCATCATGGCACGACCGATCAGAGCAGCGGGAGACACGAGGGCCGACCCCAGAGTCGGCCACAACGGATAAGTATCGCCAAAAGCATATGGAACAGGCACACAGGACAATTAATGCTTACTGTCCTCCCTCTTCCCAAAGAAGTGCCCAGAGACCGCCACGTGTCTAAGGGACACTCTCCCTCTGACAAGTGTCTGGACCCATTTCCAGACATCCTCCAGCTGTCGCCCGATGATTGACCCAGATTCTCTCTATATATAGAAAAAATGTAAAAGAAGGACTTTTAGAATTTATCAAAACACACACACACACACACACACACACATATATATATATATATATATATATATATATATATATATATAGAGAGAGAGAGAGAGAGAGAGAGAGAGAGAGAAGATTGATAATAAACAAGCAAGAAAATATAGACCGATTCACAATCTTCAGTTCGGCTCTATATCAAATTATGATCATTAATAAAATATAATGATCCAACTTATTCCATATCTTTTTTATTATTTTATACGTGGCTTCGATCTATTTGTCCAGATCAGCACTCGTTACGTTGACCAAATCAGTCGTCAATAGATTGGGGCTAGAAGGAGGGGCCCCCACGCTGCCCACAGCTACATACGTTCTCACTGGAGTCCTGAACGAATTGTTCTATTGTAACTATGTCTCAAGGAAGTTCTAAACACCATCAACCCGCGACGGAGGAGGAAAACCTGCTCAAGGTGGCAGAGTGCTTTAAATACCCCGCGTTTATTCAGGGGATGACTGCCCTCATGGCACGGGTTACCCAGAGCGGAAATCCACCAAGACCCGAGGAACAGAATGAGGCCCAATCTCGATCGACTCGTCCGACCGCCGCGGGGCATAACCAGAAGAGAACCGTCTCCCGCCTTGATGAGGAAAAGGCGGAAAGCCAAAACGAAAGCTCTCACCCTTCACGAAAAGGTCGGACCTCTCATCCCATATCGGTTTTTGATCGGTTGGGGACAGGAAACAAAACTGAAAAAATGGCACCGGCTCGGACCACTCAGAGTCGGGACCGCAAAGAAACGGAGGCTCCCCGCCAATCCCGAGTCCCGACACAGCCGCCACCGCAAACTCCAAGCGATAACTCGAGCGAAATCGAGTTCCTTAAAAAGTGCCTCACGGAGCTTGAAAATAAACAACTCCAATCCCCCCAAAATTCTGAGTGGCTCAATAGCCAGCAGAGTCCCCTCGCTCCCTGTATTTTGACGGAACCTCTCCCGGAGAAGCTGAATGTAACGCCCCGATTTCGCATATACATTTATTGTGAATTATAGGAAACATATTCAATTTTATTAAATTAATGATTTATCGTTTAATTCATTTTATTTCATGATCATGCAAATTCATTTATGCCATTATTATTCATGACAAGTCAAGTGATTCGTTTCGTTTCATTTCTCATTTTAATTCATCGTTTCATCTCGTCATTTCTAGGCCCAAGTCAAATTTTAGGCAATATTAATCATTACGCATAAGATTTCACAAGTCCATTTTAATTAATTTTAATCTATTCATTTTGGACCGGCCTAAGCCAAACCCATTGTAATATTCAGCCCAAATATTATAAGTCCATCAAGAACAATCCATTAACACTAATCATCTTAATTAACTTTCATCCAAGCCCAAATCCCCAGCCCAACGGCCCCAGCCCAACGGTTTCCCACGATCAAAATTAGTGGGAACTCCACTTCTCAGTTGGAAGTTAACGGAAGTGGAGTGATGGACATCATGGGGAGGGAGTTATGCATCATGGGGGAGGAAGTTATTCTTTATGGGAAGAATCAATTATCGAATTCTAGTATAAAACCCACAAACAAATATCATCTTTGTTTCTACAGCAAAATTTCATACACCAAAATACAGCAAAACTTCACTTCATAAAATTTCACAGCATATTACATTACATCTTCACAAATACATTCACAAGGCTTACCCAACACCGTTCCAACATCTCCAGAACTGAACAGGTAATTCCTGAAAATTTCTTTCATTTAAATATCACTACTGCCTCGACCCGTTTTTCCTCATCCGTAGCCAACGCTGGAGAAAGCAACTCCGCCCATGTCACCATAATTTCGCACAAATTCCATCTGCGCAATACCAGACCCGTTTTGGGACACATCAATTAAGCACCCTACCCGAACCAAAGTATAATTTTCAATTCAAAATCAGAACTCATTAAAACCTACCTCGGAAGTTTTCTATCTTCTTCTTCGGCTCTGACAGATCCAGCCACCATCTCCGCCACCGCCAACTCATACCAGAGATCCGCACCACACCGCATTGAGTTCCGCCAAAAACCTACCATCAAGCCTTAAACCAATTTCATCAAAATCCAAATCAGGTACAGGCCTTTGAACTAGAATTTCGATCGGGAATCTTTCGATCCTCAACCTAGTTCCACCGCCGGTTCAAACTCGTGGCCGACGGGATCGCCTCTCCGTTCCATAAGCACCCAGATTCCTCCGCCTGAATTGGAGTGCACGATCGAATCTCACCCAGGTTTCACCATCGCGTTCTCCTTTATTTTTCACTGTCGAACGTGGCCACCGTGAATCACCTCTCAATCTAGTGGTGTAAAAGTCGGCGGAGGTAGAGGTGTCAGATGGGGTGTTGAGAAGAAGAAGAAATGAAGATGAGTCGCCGACTTGTGTCTTAGGTTTTTTTTATATACCCGATGTTTTTAGGGTAATTTGTATTTAGCCCCCATTGTTCCAGACCTTCTAGAAGTGACCTCAGTTCTTTTTCCAGCCTTTTAATTTCAGTCCACTCAGTCTCCAATTCCCTACAATTAAACCCCCAGGTTTTAGAACACTCAATCTAGCCCCAGTCTGATTTATAATTATTTTTAGTCAGCCCCAAATCAGATTTATAATTTCTTCAATTCCAGCCCTCAGATAGTTAATTCTTACGAATTAACCCCAATCAGCTCTTCAATTTATTCAATTTCATTCCTCAAATATTTAATTCCTTCAATTTTACTTCAATCAGCTATTCAATAATAAAAATTCAGCCTTATTTACCCGAGCCATTAAATACGTAATTTCTCTAATAATATTCAATTTAAATTATGTCTCGTGGATTACTTTCAATTATAGTATTATATTAATAATAAACTACTATTATTATTTGTAGATAATAACAAGAACTTACGGGCCTAGAATTGTCGAGTCAAGCATTTCATCACATTCAAGTTCAGAACTGCATTTTATCCAGGTGTGGGGATTTATTACGCTTTTGTTTATTTTAATTGCTTTATATATTGTCTCGTATGTGCACGTGAATCAGTCAGAAGCACTTAAATGTGCAATCAGTCAGAAGCACTTAAATGTGCAATCAGTCAGAAGCACTTAAATGTGCAAATCAGTCATAAGCACTTAATTGTGCATAAAGCCTTCTGCCAGCCGACGGCATCGAATTTATCACCATGTTGTTTATACTTGCTAATATATTTAGTAATTAACGTAGACATATTGCGTACTCTCCACCTTTGGCGAGTTGGAAGCTCACCCCACTATTTAACCCCTTTCAGGTTGAGGAGCTCGATGTGGCATGCGATTGAGAGTGGGATGATCAAGCCTATGATTAGATGTTTATTTATTTAATGTTATTGCTCTCAAACTATGTTTATGAACAAGTGTTCAATTTGTTTTATTTTTATGTCAAGGTATGTTTTGTTTTAACAATGACTCGAGAAGATTACTTGCAATTATTAAGTTTGTCTTTTTGAAATGTATTTCCGCTGCGAAATTTTTATTTATTCTTCTTAAAATTGTGAAGAATTATATTTTAGAAAAGTGGTCGCTACATAAGTGGTATCGGAGCAGGTTTACGATTCTGTAGACTCGTTAAAATGGTTTCTTTTTCAAAACTGAAATTTCATTTCCGTAAGTAATCAAATATTTTTAGCAATTATGATCATCCACCTCTGCCGCTCCACGTCGACTCCAAGGTACATTAAGTTATGATCATTCATTATGTGATAAATGCAGTTTCCCAGATCAACCATGATTCATGCATTAAAGATGCATCTTCAGTCTATTTTGTATATAAGAATTTTATGATAAAATATTTGGGCATGAAATTGTTTTCTTATAAATTCATAAGTATATGTGTGACATGCGAAAGTCATCATTGCTAGAAATCTCTGGTGCTCAACCTATAGATGCAGTGTAACGCCTCCATTTTATTTCTCCCTCTCGATGGGTAGAAATCGAAGGATCGTTGCGTGTGGTATGCCTTAGGATAATGGCAACTCGTGGACGTGGACGCCTTGACTAACCGAGGTGCAGATAATCTCGGTGGTCAGAATGCTAACCTTGGTGGTGGTGACGGAGGTCAGGATAACCACAACAATAACGTGCCAGCTCCAACTCAGGCACAAGTTGTGCAACAATTCCGACATTTCACTCCACCCACATTCAACGGTCGAGAAGGACCAGCTTTCGTTGATGAATGGTTCATGTCGCTGGAGCGCACCTTTGAGCTCATTGGGTGCACCGATGCGCAAAGAATTATTTGTGGTCAATATCAAATGGTGGAGGATGCTGGACGCTGGTGGATAAGCTATTGGCGTTTGAGGCCGGCGGCCGAGCGTTCTGCATTAACATGGGATCGGTTCAAGGAAATAGTGATGGAACAGTACTACCCACAACACTACCGAGAGAAGATGGAGAGAGAGTTTTGGAACCTTGAACAAGGAGGAATGACGGTTGAAGAATATGAGAGAAAATTCAACCAAATCAGCTTCTTTGTGGAGCACATGGTGGACACAGATCGAAAGAGGGCCCTTAAGTTCCGGAGTGGTTTACGCCCGAGTATTCGTCACATCGTGGCTGGTCATGGGGTGTTACCCTATACCGAGACGGTTTTTCGAGCCCAAGAGGTTGAGGCTAGCCATAATCTGGATCAACAACAGTCTACGAAGCCTAGTATCGGTAAGAGGCATTGGAATGGAAATCAAAATAAGGCCATGGTCTCTAATAAGCAAGCAAAGGTTGATCAAAGGTCGGGACCTAAGCCTCAAACCAGTAAGCCAGAATGCTCGAAGTGTGGTAAGAATCATGGAGGGGAGTGTTTGTATGGAAAAGGTGTCTGCTACAGATGCAAGGAGCCAGGGCATGCAGCTTCGAATTGTCATCTCCAAAGGGCCAAAGGTCAAGGTGCTGGAGGAAAAGCTCGTATTTATTCTTTGACCCAAAAGGACGCAGATGAGAATCCCGGCACAGTGTCAGGTATGCTTATGATATCTAATGTGCCTGCTTTTGCGTTATTTGACACTGGTGCCACACATACTTTTATGTCTGCAAAGTTTTATCATGCTATTGGTCCTAGAAGCATTAGAATCGTTGAGTCTCTTGAGGTTAGCTTACCGTCAGGAAATACGATCCTCACTAATACAATGATTGACGAGAATATTGAGATAGGAGGTAGAGAATTTGACGCTAGCCTATATTTAATTAACTCGATGGATTTTGATGTGATCCTTGGTATGGACTGGCTCGATAGACATGATGCCGATATAAGTTGCCGTGAGAAGAAGGTAACATTGAGGTGTTCCGAAGGCGAGTTGATCACCTTTTACGGTACTAAGAGTAGGACAGTACCAAGAGTAATCACGACCATGAAAGCACTGAGAGGTCTAAGGAAGGAGAAATGTCAGGGTTACTTAGTGAGTTTGGTCGACACTCATACTAATGAGGTGTCCCCTACAGACGTACCTGTAGTATGAGAGTTTCTGGATGTGTTTCCATAAGATTTGTCGGGAGTCCCACCCGACCGACAAGTGGAATTTAGCATTGATTTGGTCCCTGGGGCGGCCCCTACATCCAAAGCGCCATATAGAATGGCTCCGAAGGAACTTCAAGAATTGAAGGTCCAGATTCAAGAGCTACTGGAGCTCGGATTTGTTCGTCCTAGCGTATCACCCTGGGGTGCACCAAGATCGCTTGTAAGAAAGAAAGATGGGTCACTTCGGATGTGTATAGACTACGAGAGCTGAATCGACTCACGGTGAAGAACAAGTACCCACTACCGAGAATTGAGGATCTATTCGATCGATTGAGGGAGCCGAACCTTTTCGAAGATCGATTTGCGGTCGGGTACCACCAATCAAGATTAGGAGTGTGACATTCCCAAGACGGCTTTGAGAACCCGTTATGGACATTTTGAATTTGTAGTGATGCCTTTTGGTTTGAGTAATGCACGGTCTTTATGGATTTGATGAACAGGGTGTTCCAACCTTACTTAGATAAGTTCCTGATCGTCTTTATAGATGACATCTTGGTGTATTCTAAGGACAAGGAACAACACCAAGAACATTTGAGGATTACATTGGAGACACTTCGCAAGGAGAAGTTGTATGCTAAATTCAAGAAATGTGAGTTTTGGTTAAACAGAGTTGGATTCCTTGGACATGTGGTGACTTCAAAAGGAATTGAGGTTGATCCCGATAAAGTTGTAGCAGTGAGTAGTTGGGGAATACCCAAGAATGCGAGCGAAGTCCGCAGCTTTCTGGGCCTATCTGGCTATTATAGGAGATTTTTCGAAGGATTTTCAAAAATCGCCACTCCTATGACCCAGTTAACAAGGAAAGGCGTGAGGTTTGAATGGAACGACAAGTGCGAGGAAAGTTTTCAAGAGTTGAAAAGGAGACTAACCTCGGCACCAGTATTAACGATTCCTGATCCGACGGAAGACTTTGTTATTTATAGTGATGCCTCAAAGCAGGGGTTGGGTTGTGTTCTGATGCAATATGGTAAAGTAGTAGCCTATGCATCGAGACAACTTAAACCACATGAGTTGAACTATCCAACGCATGATCTGGAGTTGGCTGCTGTAGTACATGCACTGAAGATTTGGCGTCACTATCTCTACGGAGGAAAGTGTGAGATATACACTGACCATAAAAGTTTGAAGTATCTTTTCACACAGAAGGACCTTAACATGAGACAAAGGCGATGGTTAGAATTGGTGAAGGACTATGATTGTACTATTCATTACCATCCGGGTTAGGCTAATGTGGTAGCCGATGCCTTGAGTCGGAAGACTAGAGGCGAGTTAGCTTGCTTGACCGATCAGAGAGTTTGATAAAGGAGTTCTCCCAGTTGAGGATTGAGGTAGTTGAGTCTTCAAAACATTCGAAAGCAATCCTATCATCTTTGGTCTTGCAACCAAACTTGAGGGATAATATTAAGGAGGCTCAACCACGTGATAAGTTCTTGTGCAAGATGAAGGATCGAGCACAAGCTGGGAGTATTGAGAAGTTTGTCGTTTCCGCAGACGTTTTGACTTATGATGGGAGGTTATGTGTTCCTAAGGATCCATCCCTTAGGAAGCAAATCCTTGAAGAAGCTCACAATGCACCATACTCCGCTCACCCGGGAGGTACAAAGATGTACCATGACCTGAAGAAGTTCTTTTGGTGGAGAGGAATGAAACGGGACATTGGTGTATTTGTGGAAAGGTGTATGATATGTCACAGTGAAGGCAGAACACCAACGGCCAGGAGGTTTACTTCAACCGTTAGAAATCCCAGAATGGAAATGGGAGCATATCACAATGGATTTCGTGGTTAGTCTGCCACGAACAGTGAGGAAGAACGATGCTATCTGGGTGATAGTAGATCGTTTGACGAAGTCATCTCATTTTCTACCTGTGAGGATGACTTACAGTATGGAACAATATGCACAGATTTATATCCGGGAGATTTTGAGGCTACATGGTGTTCCAGTGTCGATCGTATCAGATAGAGATCCGCGATTTACGTCGAAATTTTGGAAGAGTCTTGAGTGCTTTGGGCACTAAGTTGAATTTCGATCGCATATCATCCGCAAACCTATGGTCAATCTGAGCGGACTATCAAGACACTTGAAGACTTGTTGAGGGCGTGTGTTCTTGACACTGGTGAGAATTGGGAGAATATTTTGCCGTTAGTGGAGTTTGCTTATAACAATAGTTACCAAGCAACTATACAAATGGCCCCGTATGAGGCTCTGTACGGAAGGAAATTTCGATCGCCCCTTTATTGGAGTGAGGTTGGAGAAGGAAAATTTTTGGGTCCAGAATTGATCGAGCAGACTGTAGAGAAGATAGCCGAGATCAGAAGCAGAATTAAGACTGCCCAGGATCGGCAGAAGTCTTATGCTGATAAACGAAGGAAAGATATCCAATTTGAGATTGGAGAGAAGGTGTTCTTGAAGGTAGCACCTATGAAAGGAGTGATACGATTCGATAAGAAAGGAAAGCTACAGCCTCGTTATATCGGACCTTTTGAGATTTTGGGTCGTGTTGGTGATCTTGCTTATAGTTTGGCATTGCCGGTGGAATTGTCAGGAGTGCACAATGTCTTTCACGTCTCCATGCTGAGAAAATGCGTACATGATCCTGGTCATGTATGCAATTTCAAGGAGTTACACGTAGCCAAGAACCTGACTTATGAGGAGGTACCTATAGCTATTTTGGAGCGTAAGGTACACCAGTTACGAAATAAAGAGATTACATTGGTGAAAGTTCAATGGAGTCGTCATGGACCAAATGAGGCAACTTGGGAACGTGAAGAGGAGATCCGTTCTAAGTACCCAACATTCATTTTTTAAGGTACGAAACTTAATTTTCGAGGACGAAAATTTGTTAAAGGGGGGTAGGTTGTAACGCCCTGATTTCGCATATACATTTATTGTGAATTATAGGAAACATATTCAATTTTATTAAATTAATGATTTATCGTTTAATTCATTTTATTTCATGATCATGCAAATTCATTTATGCCATTATTATTCATGACAAGTCAAGTGATTCGTTTCGTTTCATTTCTCATTTTAATTCATCGTTTCATCTCGTCATTTCTAGGCCCAAGTCAAATTTTAAGCAATATTAATCATTACGCATAAGATTTCACAAGTCCATTTTAATTAATTTTAATCTATTCATTTTGGACCGGCCTAAGCCAAACCCATTGTAATATTCAGCCCAAATATTATAAGTCCATCAAGAACAATCCATTAACACTAATCATCTTAATTAACTTTCATCCAAGCCCAAATCCCCAGCCCAACGGCCCCAGCCCAACGGTTTCCCACGATCAAAATTAGTGGGAACTCCACTTCTCAGTTGGAAGTTAACGGAAGTGGAGTGATGGACATCATGGGGAGGGAGTTATGCATCATGGGGGAGGAAGTTATTCTTTATGGGAAGAATCAATTATCGAATTCCAGTATAAAACCCACAAACAAATATCATCTTTGTTTCTACAGCAAAATTTCATACACCAAAATACAGCAAAACTTCACTTCATAAAATTTCACAGCATATTACATTACATCTTCACAAATACATTCACAAGGCTTACCCAACACCGTTCCAACATCTCCAGAACTGAACAGGTAATTCCTGAAAATTTCTTTCATTTAAATATCACTACTGCCTCGACCCGTTTTTCCTCATCCGTAGCCAACGCTGGAGAAAGCAACTCCGCCCATGTCACCATAATTTCGCACAAATTCCATCTGCGCAATACCAGACCCGTTTTGGGACACATCAATTCAGCACCCTACCCGAACCAAAGTATAATTTTCAATTCAAAATCAGAACTCATTAAAACCTACCTCGGAAGTTTTCTATCTTCTTCTTCGGCTCTGACAGATCCAGCCACCATCTCCGCCACCGCCAACTCATACCAGAGATCCGCACCACACCGCATTGAGTTCCGCCAAAAACCTACCATCAAGCCTTAAACCAATTTCATCAAAATCCAAATCAGGTACAGGCCTTTGAACTAGAATTTCGATCGGGAATCTTCCGATCCTCAACCTAGTTCCGCCGCCGGTTCAAACTCGTGGCCGACGGGATCGCCTCTCCGTTCCATCAGCACCCAGATTCCTCCGCCTGAATTGGAGTGCACGATCGAATCTCACCCAGGTTTCACCATCGTGTTCTCCTTTATTTTTCACTGTCGAACGTGGCCGCCGTGAATCACCTCTCAATCTGGTGGTGTAAAAGTCGGCGGAGGTAGAGGTGTCAGATGGGGTGTTGAGAAGAAGAAGAAATGAAGATGAGTCGCCGACTTGTGTCTTATGTTTTTTTTATATACCCGATGTTTTTAGGGTAATTTGTATTTAGCCCCCATTGTTCCAGACCTTCTAGAAGTGACCTCAGTTCTTTTTCCAGCCTTTTAATTTCAGTCCACTCAGTCTCCAATTCCCTACAATTAAACCCCCAGGTTTTAGAACACTCAATCTAGCCCCGATCGATTTATAATTATTTTTAGTCAGCCCCAAATCAGATTTATAATTTCTTCAATTCCAGCCCTCAGATAGTTAATTCTTACGAATTAACCCCAATCAGCTCTTCAATTTATTCAATTTCATTCCTCAAATATTTAATTCCTTCAATTTTACTTCAATCATCTTTTCAATAATAAAAATTCAGCCTTATTTATCCGAGCCATTAAATACGTAATTTCTCTAATAATATTCAATTTAAATTATGTCTCGTGGATTACTTTCAATTATAGTATTATATTAATAATAAACTACTATTATTATTTGTAGATAATAACAAGAACTTACGGGCCTAGAATTGTCGAGTCAAGCATTTCATCACATTCAAGTTCAGAACTGCATTTTATCCAGGTGTGGGGATTTATTACGCTTTTGTTTATTTTAATTGCTTTATATATTGTCTCGTATGTGCACGTGAATCACTGAAGCACTTAAATGTGCAATCGATCGAAGCACTTAAATGTGCAATCGACGAAGCACTTAAATGTGCAAATCACCATAAGCACTTAATTGTGCATAAAGCCTTCGGGCTGGACGGCATCGAATTTATCAGTCATGTTGTTTATACTTGCTAATATATTTAGTAATTAACGTAGACATATTGCGTACTCTCCACACTGAGCGAGTTGGAAGCTCACCCCACTATTTAACCCCTTTCAGGTTGAGGAGCTCGATGTGGCATGCGATTGAGAGTGTGATGATCAAGCCTATGATTAGATGTTTATTTATTTAATGTTATTGCTCTCAAACTATGTTTATGAACAAGTGTTCAATTTGTTTTATTTTTATGTCAAGGTATGTTTTGTTTTAACAATGACTCGAGAAGATTACTTGCAATTATTAAGTTTGTCTTTTTGAAATGTATTTCCGCTGCGAAATTTTTATTTATTCTTCTTAAAATTGTGAAGAATTATATTTTAGAAAAGTGGTCGCTACACTGAAGGTTCCCCAAATTCCACCATATAACGGGGAGACCGACCCCAATGCCCATCTCGGGCACTACAACTCGTGGATGGACGTGCACGGGTCCGAAGATGCTTTCTGATGCCGGATGTTCTCCCTGACTTTAGGGGAAAGAGTTCAGAGGTGGTATCGTTCGATACCCCACCATTCCATCCAGACCTGGGCCCAGCTCACTACGGCATTCCGATCCCATTTTATGGGATCTTTAGTACGTATCGCCCCGCGGTCCTCCATTGCCTCCATCGTGCATGGGGCGAATGAATCCCTCAAGGATTACATAACCCATTTCAACAAGCAAATATTGGAAACTGAACCCATGTCCGACGATGTGCTGGTCATAATAGCTCAGGCCGGCCTCCTAAAAAATTCATTCTTCCGTTGGACGGTGTGCCAGAACACCCCCGCACATACCAAGAATTCTTGGAGCGCGCTAGCTCCCACATCGCGGCCGAGGAGGCTATGCCCAGTCCTAGTCATGCCCACCGATCCAAAAGGATTTTTCAAAAAGAAAGAGGACAAACATGACTACAGGGAGGCCCGCCAAGAGCCCCGCCGGGAGAATAAGGCCCTCGGCTCCTCTTCGACAGCCCCATCAACCCGGAACTATCGGAAGCAAAGGCCCGAGCTCATGGCCAGCTTCTCCGAAATATACTCTGTCAGGACCGCGAGCATATTTTAGCAGATAAAAGACAAGAATTTGCTTCTGGTACCTCGACCGATCTATAAAGATCAAAAGGACATAGATCAGACCCGCTTCTGTAAATACCATGAATCGGCGGGTCATAACACCGAGCAGTGCCGGGACCTCGTCGCAGCATTGATCGCGGTATGCGACGATACTGGGTTGAGGCCATTTACCCGGAACCTATCCCGGGATCGCCAGGATCGGGCCGACCCGGCAAGAGCCAAAAACGATCGGATGCCTCCACCCCCAAAATCTCCCCGAGAAATCCTCACTATCATGGGGACGGCCGAAGTCGATGACCATCGATCTAAGCAGAAAAAGAAAGCCTATATTCGAGAGGCCACCACCTCCTACCAGCGGACCGAACGTCGACCCGAGGAATTTCTGTCAATGGCCGAAGAAACTCCTAAAAACCCCCAGCTGGCAGTCACTTTCGAGGAGTCAGATGCAGATGGCTTGGATCATCCCCATTCAGATGCCCTAGTCATCAATCTACCCATAATGGGAATTCCTGTACATAGAGTGTTAGTGGACTCAGGGGCCTATGCCAGCATCATCTACCTTCATATCCTTCGCATGATGAAGGTAGACCAAACATATGTCAGGCCCTCCAACGAGGACATAAGAGGGTTTTCCAACTTTCGTACCTCACCGTTGGGTGAAATCGACCTCGCCCTGGAGTTTGGTCAGGGGACGGTCAAGAGAACGATGATCACCACATTCAATCATCGACGTGCACAACAACTACAATGCCATCATAGGGCGACCTGTGATGTCGAGGCTGAGGGCCACTCAGTCCACTTATCATCTGTTCATGAAATTCCCCACCCCGGACGGCATCGGGGCACACAGGGGAGATCAACGTGCCGCCTGGGAGTGCAATCCCAACATCCGGGCTCGTGAAATAAACGCCGCAGAGGGCACCCCGGGAAGTATCCTGGAGGAAATGGGAGCAACCGGATCCGAACAGCTGGGAGAAGGCGCCCAGCTATAACTAGATGTCGAAGGTTCCGGGGCCGCTCAAGCCCTCGAAATAGAAGTTAACAGGATGCGGACTAAGGCTGTAGGCCAGGGAATGAACTGATCCTGGAGGAGGATCCTGTCGACCCGCGATTCCAGAAACCGAAGAGAAAAATTCGCCACGCTGAGCCGACGGAAGAGCTGGACCAGGTTGGCATGGACGCATCTAATCCCGTCCGACAACTTAGGATCGGCCACAACCTCCAAGAACCGATCCGTTCCGAGCTAATCTTCCATCTGAGACACAATTTAGACGTCTTTGCGTGGACCCATTCGGACATGCCTGGGATTGATCCGGAAGTTGCATGCCACCGACTGAACATCGACTCCAGTTCGAAGCCGGTCATTCAAAAGCGGAGGAAATTGGGGCCTGAGCGACAGAAAGGGTTAGAAGAAGAAGTGAGGAAGCTAATCGACAACGGGTTCATCCGGGAAGCCAGATACCCGACCTGGGTGGCCAACCCGGTCCTGGGGAGAAAGCTCCAGAAGCTTCTCAATCCGGTCGTCGAGCTCGGAAGATGTCTCCTGAGCCGGGATGCATTCTGCACAGGAAGCAAATGATGAGCGTTAGACAAAAAGAGGAACTGAATGTAGAACGCAACACTTACTCATTTTTGCAATAAAGTGCAAAGGAGTCAGAAGCTCCGCGTCCACGAGTCCGGGATCGAACTCATTCACCGAGCTCCTCCAAGACCCCCGACGAAAAACCACTGCTCCTTCCAACTGTGAATGGTCTCCGGCACATCCACCACCTCCTTGTGCATGGCATGCCGAGCTGTCAAATAAAACCAGCCCGAGCCGGATCATCCGATCGATCTCCACAAGAAGAGGTTGTCGAACTCCTCAAAATTGGGCTCGAGCCAACTATGTAATATCCGGAATTTCTACTACTGTTGTTTGATATTATTTTATCCGAGTTATGTTATACTGTGTGGAATCTGTACAGTATGGATAAAATAAATGAAGGACTGAGATGTCAGTATTGGTATAATTGTCGTATTGGTCGACAATTGTATTCGAGGATATAATGTGCTGAGTAATGTATTCAGTATACCGTATGTTCATATTTGGTATGTCGAGATGTTGGACAAGAATAGCTGAAATTGGCTAAGTGTAACATTATTAGCGCACGCTAATAATCATGAGTAGCGCACGCTATCGTGCAGGTTTAGCGCACGCTATGGATATAAGATAACGCACGCTAATGCAGTCCGATCGGAAGGAATCTACGCGTGGACCAGGCCACTTTCGACGCACGTTCTAATAAGTCAACGGATGTTCTAATGTAGTGTTAGCGCACGCTAATGCATGTTGATTAGCGCACGCTAACTGTATATCGGTCAACAGGAAATCTTGGCTTTATTGGTTGCTTTCGGCATGTGGGGTCACGAGCATCTTCGTGGTAGGTGTAGACTCTAGCAAGTCAACTGGTATTAGCGCACGCTAAATGTAAGGACTTGCGTACGCTAGACAGTGTAAGTTACGTACGCTAATGCATGGGCATTACGTACGTAAGCACATGTACGAGGCCAGACAGTAGCCTCTGGACTTCGATAGCGCACGCTAACAAAGTCAGTTAGCGCACGCTAAGGCTGTTGCGCACGCTAAACATAAGGTTTAGCGCACGCTAGTAATATACTTTATAAAAAGGGGACAGACGGGTTTTGAGATGCATTTAGTCCATTCTTTCTCCTTCAGTCGACAGAGAGAGCTTTGGGAGGTTCTGGAGGTTCCCAAATACCGTGAGATGATGATCTTTAACAACATTAGATTGAGAGCTTGGATTAAAGCCTTGTCCTTCAAGTTGTTCATGATTCTTTGGATGGAGTCCTAGTGTTCTTCTTTTGGTTCATCTAAACCAGGTAATCTTCGTATTCCTTCATTAGTGGTTCATTTTTCTTGGATGATTTCATGCAAGGAGCATGTTGGATAATCATATGATGATGTTATATGAGATTCAATGGAATTTTTATAAGAGTTTCGGATGTTAGTTAAGATTCTTTATACCATAGGATGTTGATTCATTTAACCCGATCTAAGAAGGATTTCTGAATCTTGGTAATTATATTGGTCGATTTAGATGAGATGAATCATGATACTAGGTTGAATTCCAGATTTAGCATGATACGATCCTTATTATCGAGTCGGTTTGATTGTTGATGTTGTTATTGATATATGGACATTGGCATGATCATTGTGATAATTATGGGGTCGTATATCTTCAAGAGATATGGAGATTTATGTCTCCCTTCATTCGGATTCGTAGTCGCAAGATGTGAGTCGATGTTTGGAATGCATGCCATCAGCGGCATTAGCGCACGCTAAGCTTACTGGCTAGCGCACGCTAACGGGACAACTTAGCGCACGCTACGTTATGTGTTTAACGTGCGCTAAGTAGGCATACAGTGCAGTATTTTTGTGTTTTGATTATGAATTCGTGATGGTTTGACTTGGTTGGTTCTGACTGTGTTTATTCGAGGTTGTGTTGAACCGTTGAGTTCGATTGGTTAGTTTTATCGGTTGTTGATTGTTATCGGATATGTGTTATTTTATTTCTTCGATAGGTTGAGATTATTGATTGGTGATTATAACCGGATATTGCGGTCGTGCTCGAGTATGTCCATTGTATTGCTTTTGATCGGGGCTGAGGAGCTCGTAGACAAAGGCAATGTGTTCGGCAGCAGCTTCGTGGTATCCGTATCGAGGCAAGTTATTACTTGCTCGGTTGTAATATTTAATGAATGTTTTCAGTTTCATTTTGTTTATAATGCATATAGCGATGATTATTATTGTGAACTCTGGGTATTCGGATCGCATATCGTTCCTTCGATTCTGGGAGGTAAATCATAATGTATATGCTTTATCTCAGTTATTGGTATGTTCGAGTATCGAGGTTACATTATGGTAAAGACGAGGATATGAGTATCTTTAGTTCATTGTACGTTTGGATCGCCGAGCATTGAGGATAATCGTCGGTGATGATTGGACATCGAGGTTGCTCCCGAAGGACTCGGGGCAAGTATTCCATATTGATTATGGTTTAATGTTATTTATTTTGGTCTCTTACATTTTCTTTCATGTTGTTGAACATGGAGTCGTCCTAGTAAATTGTCATGTTGTCGTGCATGTTGTGTTGTTCATGTTGATGAACGTGTTGACTTGCATATGTGTATGTATGTTGTGTTGTTCATGTTGTGTAAATAATTTGATGGGATTATGAGGATCTATGCTGAGGGCGCTGGATCGAATGTCCACCATGCGTTGGTTCGACGGGATCATCATGGGATCTATGCTGAGGGCGCTGGATCGCTGGACAGGTTTTCCACCATGCGTTGGTCCGACGGGATCATCATGGGGATCTATGCTGAGGGCGCTGGATCGTTGGATTACCCAGTATTGTGTTATTGTTGTGCATATGTATATTGTTGGTTATCCACCTCGTGTTGATCTTGTAGGATCATCTTGGGATCTATGCTGAGGGCGCTGGATCATGGGATTTCCATTGAGTATACATAGTTGTTATTGTTTTTGAGCATATTGACGTTGTCATATGAGTATGCATTTGTAGGTCTTGTGTTAGGACCTTGTCCGTATTGCATTGTTCTGATCTCGGATTAGACTGATATGATTATCGTGGCACCTCATATCTCGAGGTATGTTCCATGTTTTCTTTGGTCTTGTCTTTGGTGGACAATCGGTTATCGCCTTGGGATTTGATGATATTATTCGATGGATCGTATTGGTCAGAAATGGTATATTTCCATATCGTGAGTTGGATATGAGAGTTTGAGGATCTTGAGTATTGTTTGAGGTACAATACAGATATTATGTTCGAGTTTATTGGTTAATCGAGTACAAGATGTGAAACTGTGATAATTGTTATTCTGATGAGAATTACTTGAGTAAGTAAAGTTATGGCGGCAAGATTACGTTGGTCGTATTCTTATGTTGTATTCTCATTGGTATGTTATTATTAATGTGATGTGACGGTTATCATTGTTGGATATTATGGCTGACCCCGTCGTGGGATTTCTTTTAGGTTCTCGGAGTATCGAGCTTGTAGCGGTCGTGAAGAGATGAGCTTCCCGGAGGATACTGGCTAGGACATGTTGTGTGCATTGAGTTTCTTATTTGGTTCTTGTATTCCGCTGCTAGAGTATCTTTATGGTTGGTCTTTTTCCGCTGTGTGAGTATTTTGAAATGCTCTTTTGGTATCTAGTAACTGAGGTTACTTTGAAAATCGTTTTCTAAACTTTTGAGTATCGACTGTTTGGCCTTGCGATTTCAAATGAGTTTTACGACGGTTTTTGATAAATGGATTTTATAAGTCTTTGTGAATTTTTAAAGATAGTACCGTCGTTGGCCTCTTGGGCATATGTAAATATTTGTGAAAATTTCTTTTAGCCTTGTGGGTTCCATCTCGGGGCCCACGGCGCTGTAATATTTCCGGTTAAATCTGGGGGTGTTACAGATTATGGTATCGGAGCTTAGGTTGAGAAAACCTAGGAATTTGGGTCGAGTTGGGTCGTGTTTTTGTTGCATCATTCGAGTTGTCGATTGACAAATATTAGAGCTCTGAGTCTTTGTTGTTCACTCAGGCTTGTGCGTTATCGGATTTGCCAGTAACGTACTGGGCTTGTTATAACTTTTCCAAATGGTGTTAACGAGATTCTCTGGAATGAGATGTATTGTTCTCTTGAGTCGAACTGATTTGGCAAACGTGTGTTTTGAAAATATCCATGTCGAGTATTTTCTAGAGTCGAGACATGTGCCAGTATCACGGGGAATCGTCGGCTTCACGATCTGTAAGTATTTGGATTTTTGAATTTCATTGAGATTTGTTGCCATTCTAAGTTGATATGTTTTGAGATTCAGCAGATATCATGCGTTACAGTATGAGATGTCAGAGTGGGACAGGATTGATGATCTTGAGAAACTATGATTTTGGAAATCAGTATGTTGGTTAGATTTTGGAACGGAATTGTACATTTAGGGAGAAATATTGTGCATGGTTGAGAAGAACATGTAGCATGTTAATTCATTTTGAGATATATGAACTGCTTTTGATCATTTGAAAATGACACCTTTCAAAATGAATGTTTTACGGATGTTTTACGGAAAATGATTTTTGGGCCGAGACCCAATCAATTTTGAAATAGTTTTGTAACTCCGGACTTGGAGTCCGAAAAGAGTTTTCTACTTTTTAAACTTCTTGTAATGCGGAACAAGATACGGGCTGAGACCCTAATGTTTCAAAAGAAAGCTTTTCTGTTTTCTAAAACTCCCGAGATTTGTAAAACTCTTTATCAATCGTTTATTTATTTTGTTCCTACCTTTTGAGGTTTTTGGTTCACTTGTTCAAATTGAACTTCTCAGGAAGTCTTTCGTTGTTGATTTGTTGATTTGTTTCAATGTTTTGTCATATCATATTTGAGGTGATCCAGGATGGATTAAGGATTGACGTTGCGAGTAGTATGTAGAGAGGAGTTTTTATCAGAGTCTATATATTTGAGATTTTGGAACTCTATCGTGTGGTTTTCTGATGGAATATCAGTGGATATTGGTGAAGAGCCGAAGTGGTATACAGGAGTATGGATATGCACAAGCATTTGCATAAATTCCATTTTATTTAATCGTGTCTATTCGAAAAGAATTTTGGTCGAGAACTTGGCACCAGCGAGCCGATTTAATTTTTTAAAATTGATTTCGTGGTCTTACGAAAATTTATGTTTTGAGTTTTCAAACTCTTGAAAGAACTTTCGAAAATTGTCTTCGTGACAAGAATATATGATTTCAAACTGGTTAATGTGATTGATGTACATACGCATTTAGTGCATCGGGCATATCATATCGAGGGTACAAGGAAAAGAGATTCGAAGTTTAGTATGGTAGATTGGTTATGCAAGGATGATCGGTTGTTTGATCAGATAAGAGAAATATACTGTGTGTTGTAGATTCATGTGCAGGATGTAAATTTGGAACTTTGGATTTTGTAAAACCAGGACATACGTGCTATGTGAGTCCATGGGTGCGGTAGTAGCGCAATCTTACCATAGTGATATTTGAATGATTTCTTTGTAAGTGTAAATTTGGGGATGATGACCCCATGCTGGTTGTTTTGGATATTGAGTGGTCGTTCCCACTCCTTGTATGAATTGATATGTTCGTCGATTAGCGATTCGTTATTCGTATGCCGATGGAAATGTTCGCCAGTTGGGTATGTTTATTGAGATCTACTGTACGTGATTGATTTGTCATTTTGAGAATGTTATTCTTTCGTATATCTGTTTCTGTGGTTCTGTGTTGATCGTGTTGGAGTTTACCGTGTGAAGGTATTCTCGATTTTCGTTGATTGTTCGTCGGTAATATTGGAGTTTATCACGTTGATGATATTCTCGAGTGTGTTTTGACCTCTGGTTGGTCATATTGGAATTTATCATGTCGATGATAAATTCGGTTGATTGTTGATCATTGTTGGTGATCATCTAAGCGTTCGGATTTTGTGTCGGTGCCTCAGGATTCGTGTCGTTTTGGGTAGTTGTTTCACAGATATACCGGATATTATTCGTTTTATCGGAATTGGAATTTGATCATGTGATCAGGCAAACAGGATTTGTCACGGATAGATTATTTCATCTGACAATGATATAATTTTGTTGAGACTCAAGGAATCGTGATTATAAGCGTATTGGGACTGTACAGTGAGATCGCTAACTAGTATCTCAGGAGATCGTCGACCTGCGTATTATAAGTGTACTCTCTTGGTTATTCAGTAATGATGATGATTGATCGTTGTCGTGATGATTTTGGGATATTTTGGTTGAACGGTTTGTGTTTTTTTTTTATGACGGATTTCAAGTTTCGAGGACGAAACTTATTTTAAGTGGTGTAGAATGTAATATCCGGAATTTCTACTACTGTTGTTTGATATTATTTTATCCGAGTTATGTTGTACAGCGTGGAATCTGTACACTATGGATAAAATAAATGAAGGACTGAGATGTCAGTATTGGTATAATTGTCGTATTGGTCGACAATTGTATTTGAGGATATAATGTTCTGAGTAATGTATTCAGTATACCGTATGTTCATATTTGGTATGTCGAGATGTTGGACAAGAATAGCTGAAATTGGCTAAGTGTAATATTATTAGTGCACGCTAATAATCATGAGTAGCGCACGCTATCGTGCAGGTTTAGCGCACGCTACGGATATAAGATAACGCACGCTAATGCAGTCCGATCGGAAGGAATCTACGCGTGGACCAGGCCACTTTCGGCGCACGTTCTGATAAGTCAACGGATGTTGTAATGTAGTGTTAGCGCACGCTAATGCATGTTGATTAGCGGACGCTAACTGTATATCGGTCAACAGGAAATCTTGGCTTTATTGGTTGCTTTCGGCATGTGGGGTCACGAGCATCTTCGTGGTAGGTGTAGACTGTAGCAAGTCAACTGGTATTAGCGCACGCTAAATGTAAGGACTTGCGTATGCTAGACAATGTAAGTTACGTACGCTAATGCATGGGCATTACGTACGTAAGCACATGTACGAGGCCAGACAGTAGCCTCTGGACTTCGATAGCGCACGCTAACAAAGTCAGTTAGCGCACGCTAACAAAGTCAGTTAGCGCACGCTAAGGCTGTTGCGCACGCTAAACATAAGGTTTAGCGCACGCTAGTAATATACTTTATAAAAAGGGGACAGACGGGTTTTGAGATGCATTTAGTCCATTCTTTCTTCTTCAGTCGATAGAGAGAGCTTTGGGAGGTTCTGGAGGTTCCCAAACACCGTGAGATGATGATCTTTAACAACATTAGATTGAGAGCTTGGATTCAAGCCTTGTCCTTCAAGTTGTTCATGATTCTTTGGATGGAGTCCTAGTGTTCTTCTTTTGGTTCATCTAAACCAGGTAATCTTCGTATTCCTTCGTTAGTGGTTCGTTTTTCTTGGATGATTTCATGCAAGGAGCATGTTGGATAATCATATGATGATGTTATATGAGATTCAATGGAATTTTGATAAGAGTTTCGGATGTTAGTTAAGATTCTTCATACCATAAGGATGTTGATTCATTTAACCCGATCAAAGAAGGATTTCTGAATCTTGGTAATTATATTGGTCGATTTAGATGAGATGAATCATGATACTAGGTTGAATTCCAGATTTAGCATGATACGATCCTTGTTATCGAGTCGGTTTGATTGTTGATGTTGTTATTGATATATGGACATTGACATGATCATTGTGATAATTATGGGGTCGTATATCTTCAAGAGATATGGAGATTTATGTCTCCCTTCATTCGGATTCGTAGTCGCAAGATGTGAGTCGATGTTTGGAATGCATGCCACTGTACAGCATTAGCGCACGCTAAACTTACTGGCTAGCGCACGCTAACGGGACAACTTAGCGCACACTACGTTATGCGTTTAACGTGCGCTAAGTAGGCAGACAGGGCAGTATTTTTGTGTTTTGATTATGAATTCGTGATGGTTTGACTTGGTTGGTTCTGACTGTGTTTATTCGAGGTTGTGTTGAACCGTTGAGTTCGATTGGTTAGTTTTATCGGTTGTTGATTGTTATCGGATATGTGTTATTTGATTTCTTCGATAGGTTGAGATTATTGATCGGTGATTATAACCGGATATTGCAGTCGTGCTCGAGTATGTCCATTGTATTGCTTTTGATCGGGGCTAAGGAGCTCGTAGACAAAGGCAATGTGTTCGGCAGCAGCTTCGTGGTATCGGTATCGAGGCAAGTTATTACTTGCTCGGTTGTAATATTTAATGAATGTTTTCAGTTTCATTTTGTTTATAATGCATATAGCGATGATTAATATTGTGAACTCTGGGTATTCGGATCGCATATCGTTCCTTCGATTCTGGGAGGTAAATCATAATGTATATGTTTTATCTCAGTTATTGGTATGTTCGAGTATCGAGGTTACATTATGGTAAAGACGAGGATATGAGTATCTTTAGTTCATTGTACGTTTGGATCGCCGAGCATTGAGGATAATCGTCGGTGATGATTGGACATCGAGGTTGCTCCCGAAGGACTCGGGGCAAGTATTCCATATTGATTATGGTTTAATGTTATTTATTTTGGTCTCTTACATTTTCTTTCATGTTGTTGAACATGGAGTCGTCCTAGTAAATTGTCATGTTGTCGTGCATGTTGTGTTGTTCATGTTGATGAACGTGTTGATTTGCATATGTGTATGCATGTTGTGTTGTTCATGTTGTGTAAATAATCCGATGGGATTATGAGGATCTATGCTGAGGGCGCTGGATCGAATGTCCACCATGCGTTGGTTCGACGGGATCATCATGGGATCTATCTTTGAGGGCGCCGGATCGCGGATGTGTTTTCCACCATGCGTTGGTCCGACGGGATCATCATGGGGATCTATACTTGTGCGCCGGATCGTTGGATTACCCAAGATTGTGTTATTGTTGTGCATATGTATATTGTTGGTTATCCACCTCGTGTTGATCTTGTAGGATCATCTTGGGATCTATGCTGAGGGCGCTGGATCATGGGATTTCCATTGAGTATACATAGTTGTTATTGTTTTTGAGCATATTGACGTTGTCATATGAGTATGCATTTGTAGGTCTTGTGTTAGGACCTTGTCCGTATTGCATTGTTCTGATCTCGGATTAGACTGATATGATTATCGTGGCACCTCATATCTCGAGGTATGTTCCATATTTTCTTTGGTCTTGTCTTTGGTGGACAATCGGTTATCGCCTTGGGATTTGATGATATTATTCGATGGATCGTATTGGTCAGAAATGGTAGATTTCCGTATCGTGAGTTGGATATGATAGTTTGAGGATCTTGAGTATTGTTTGAGGTACAATACAGATATTATGTTCGAGTTTATTGGTTAATCGAGTACAGGATGTGAAACTGTGATAATGGTTATTCTGATGAGAATTACTTGAGTAAGTAAAGTTATGGCGGCAAGATTACGTTGGTCGTATTCTTATGTTGTATTCTCATTGGTATGTTATTATTAATGTGATGTGACGGTTATCATTGTTGGATATTATGGCTGACCCCGTCATGGGATTTCTTTTAGGTTCTCGGAGTATCGAGCTTGTAGCGGTCATGAAGAGATGAGCTTCCCGGAGGATACTGGCTAGGACATGTTGTGTGCATAGAGTTTCTTGATTGGTTCTTGTATTCCGCTGCTAGAGTATCTTTATGGTTGGTCTTTTTCCGCTGCGTGAGTATTTTGAAATGCTCTTTTGGTATCTAGTAACTGAGGTTACTTTGGAAATCGTTCTCTAAACTTTTGAGTATCGACTGTTTGGCCTTGCGATTTCAAATGAGTTTTACGACGGTTTTTGATAAATGGATTTTATAAGTCTTTGTGAATTTTTAAAGATAGTACCGTCGTTGGCCTCTTGGGCATTTGTAAATGTTTGCGAAAATTTCTTTTAGCCTTGTGGGCTCCAACTCGGGGCCCACGGCGTTGTAATATTTCCGGTTAAATCTGGGGGTGTTACAAACTGTGCTGATTGAAAAGGATAAAAAGGCCCACTATCCGAGCCCAAGAGTTGGGATGAATTTGGGCGAGGGGAAGGCCCCACCGCCTCAGCCAACGGGAAAAGGCCAAGGGAAGCGGAAACCTCAGCCCCGCCAAAAGGGAACGATAATACACCGCCGTGCAACCGAGAGGCGGAAGGTGAGGCCTCTCCGCGGGATCTGGGACAAACATCCGCACCGCCGTCGGAATCTTGAACCGCCGCCGCCAGGCCACCAGTTGTTCCTCCGTGACGGTGATGCGGATCGAGGCCGAGCCCCACTCCGCCCCCACGTAAAGGGCCGGCCGGGGCCGAATCTAAGCTGTCTCAGGCTCAACCTCCTTTTCTTCATCCAGAGCCTCACCGAACGCCGTTAACGGCGCCACCACCTCCCCTCCCTCATATCTCGGCGACCTCGCAACCTCGCCGCCTTCCTCCTCATTACTCCAGTTGACGAGAGCCCCGCCTAGAGACAGATCCGCCACCCCCGTGCGGTCCGACGACAAGGTCAACCCTGCAGCCCTCTCATCCCTCAGATTCGACATCTCGATTATTTGAAAGAGAAGAAAAGAGACTCACCGGAAATTTCTCTCTGAAATCGGAAAAGAATAGTCGAGATTTATACATCTCAACAGGCGATCGACACAGAGACCGGGCGACCAAACCAGAGTCAAATAGACCAAGGCAGACTTATCGATCAGAGATCCCAGATCGAACCCAAGTGCCGAGCGATCGACATCCAAGGCGATCGTCTCCTGGCACATGGCGATCGACTCTGGTGCCCAGCCAAGGACGACCGCCTCATGCCACGCGAGGCCAGCATCCGTCCAGTCGGCGAAGGCCGAAGCTCGGACAGAGACCCACATGCAGATCCGGAAAAGGCGCCGCAGAACATGGATCGTTGACCACAGCCTGTCACCAGTCTCACCTACCGACAGACCCGCTGAAAGGTGCAAAGTGGGACCTCCCGGGGCAGCGACAAGAGACGCGTGCGGTCCTCTCATTGGTCAGCACAGCTGGCTGCCAGCAGCAGCCGCGGACTTTAAGGCAACCAACCCACGTGCTGCAAGACAATCGCCCCTTATTATATTACACGAAAGGCGATCGCCCGTCAGGATTAAGGACACCCCAGCTCCTATAAATAGAAGGTATCATGCACTTGAAAAAAGGCTGGGCTTTTGATAAGTGTCAGTTTTGTACACTTATCCATAGTTTGTATCGATAAAATTCACCCATAATTGAGCTAGTCTACTCGTTTTTTTGCTTTTAATTTATTAGTTTTAATAATTTTATTTTTATCGGATGATGATCGGATTAAATAACTGAATTACTCAAGAAACAACATGTTTAATAAACATTCTCTTTATTGAATTTTGATATATTCATGTTGTAGGGCTTTCCGAGACGAATTCGGCAGTCTTTCCGGATTCAAAATCAGAGTTATATATCAAAAGTTATCATCCGAAGAAGATGCAGGGCAAAACGCAAAGTCTGAGAAATTCTGGGCTGAAAACGTAACTATCAAAGCTTCAAGTGAACAAATTTACGAAGCCACGTTACGGCCGTAACATTCAGGAGTTACGGCCGTAAGTCACCCTTTTTACGGCCGTAACTCCTGAATGTTACGGCCGTAACTCTTGACAGATTACTATGATTTGTCTAATTTTTTATACTTTTTATGTATTATTGAGGGGATGGCTGGCATTGATCCGATCTAATGTAATAATGCTGTAGTTTTGGAGCTATTAGATGACTTTAGGTGTATAAATAGACCCCTTAGATCCATCATCATTCACCATTCATCTTATAATTTTCCATTTTCTTGTAAACTTTTCTTTTTGTGTGAAGAACACACTTGTGTTCTTGAGTGATCTTTGTAAGTGTGGTATGACATATGTTGTTCAGAGAGTTTATTGTTTCTATCTCCTTTATCTACTAAGGGAGTTAGGATCAATTCTTTCTCTTGATTCAACTAAACATGACCACCAAAGCTTGTAATATGTGTAATAAACCCTTTATGGGTTAAGTAATCTTTAGTTGGGATTATAAACAAAGTTAGTCATGTTATTTATGTTTGTATAAAAGATCTATTGTGAATTACTTATTATTGTGTGTGATTTTCATTGTTTTAACAATCTTTATTTATTTGGCCAATTAATGAAGATATTTATGGTCTTCATATGTTTCGAAAGAAAATATGTTTGATTAGATCAAATGATCTTCACTCTAAGTTGTTCTAGGGGATAGAAATATACCCCTAGTCCTTAGATGATTCTTTGAGTTATTTTCATAAATCCTAATGCTATGTATTGAAGTCAATCAACATAGAAATATAGTGGATTGATTCAATATGTAAGGGACATTTTATAGTTCGAAAGAGAAACCGTCTTTTTAAGGAAAATCGAATCTACACAACATAATAAGTAAATTCATCTTATGATCTCCAATACATCTTTTATAACTAATGACGAACTAAGTTTGTAATCCCAACTATTTCATTTTATCGATAATCAATCTATTATTATTGCTATCTTTTTATTTCCTTATAATATTAGAACTATTATTGCAATTTCTTTGCAATTATTAAACCAAACTTTTTAATTGTGTGTTTCACTCATCTTAAGTATCTATAAAAATAGACTAATAGTGTATAATTCAAATTATAACAAAACTTCCTTGTGGGATCGATAAACCGGACTCAAAAAGTCCACTTTACTACTTGATACAATATCGTGCACTTGCGATAGTTACACTAAAAGCGTGTCAAGTTTTTGGCGCCGTTGCCGGGGAAGTATAAGTTATATTTGAAATCTTACATTGTAAACTATTTTTGTAGGTACAAATTTCTCGACGTTGTAACTTAGTACTAAAATTGTGTTTGTCCGGTCAAGTGGCGGATAACGGTACTCCGTGACTATTAAAGTCGGATTTTTCAGTTTCCCACAACAACTGATATTTGTAAATATTTTATTCAATTATTTTCATTGTCTTTTTATTTTTGTTTTTTTTATCATGGACGAAACATTGTTTAAAATTGAAAAAAGATTTCCCTTTCTAAGCAAAAATGCAATTTTAAAAATTTACAAGACAAGGCTTGAAAGGATGAGGTTGCTTACGAATAAAAGCATACCTTTTGACATAAGATTCATTATCGAAGCTAAAGTAAGAATAGAAGGTGAATTCACAGAAACACCAACTAGATTTTTACTGTGGCTTGGAAAAAGTTCATATGCCAAGAAACGACGAGCAAAGATACTAGCCGTTTGCTATAAATGTGCTAGATGGAACCGTAATGCAAAATGTCGATCTTTAGGAATTCCATCTACAAACAGAGAAGATAAAATTCGACCATTAATGATGGTCCGAATAAGGAGAATTTAGATAATATCGAAATTTCTCTTGACACGCATCCTAGTGGACTTGTGTATTACGAATTCAATGTTTGTGGAATAAATTCAAACCGTAATATGAACAACGCCTTGGGAATCGACGTTAAAAGACACTGTTTGCCAATTTGTAAGAAAATTGGATGGGAAGCTTCTCCCCGACTCATAGAAGGCGTTTAGGCCGTTTCTGAACGTAAAATCAGAGGAAGATGTGAGCCACAATCACAACTACTGTACATACGCGTAAGTATCTTTTATTTTTGTCGTGTGGTGAGATTTTCTGAATAAAAAATGTGATACGCGATAAAAGCTTTCATTATTCTATTGAGTAGTTGAAGCACAATCAAACGCAATCACAAACTTGTTAAACAATTTTTACCTTCTTTTTCTTCTATAAATAAACTTTCTACTGGTTTCTTTCATTCATCCCTCAAACTTGCACTTTTCTCTGTTTCTCTCTAAAAAAAAATTTTTCTTTTCAAAAATGGAGTCATCATCTTCAACAAAAATTTTACACACTGCATTTTTGGTGGATCTAGTTCTGGAAAAGAGGCATGCTTCACCAAGCGACCCACAACTTGGGTCGTACCTTAGGAGAAAAATGCATTCATGTAGTTTACGGAGGAGGAAGTCTAGGATTAATGGGACGAGTGCCGTCCTATATGGAAGGAGTAAGAGTGTTGGGAGTAATCCCAAAACCTCTGGCCGAAAGTAAAATCACCGGTCAACTATTGGAGATGAGTTTAGATCTGTGAATATGCAAGATCGCATAACTCACATGATAAATAATTCTCGCGCCTTTATCGCCCTTCCCGGTGGTTTTGGCACCCTTGAGGAACTTTTTCATGTGGTTACCAGAGCCCAGCTAAATGTTCATCAAAACCAATAGGAGTGCTTAATGTCAATGGTTTCTTTGATAGTTTACTGTCTTTCATCGACTACTCTACCGAAAAGGGCTTTATTTCCGAGCGTGCAAAACGAATCATAGTCGTTGCAACAACACCGTAAGAACTAATCAAAAACTCAATGAATTTGTTCCTCAACCAGATCCACTCTAGCTAAAATTGTCTGGTAGAAGATTTTACCGTGAGAAAACGAAAAGTAGATTCATTCATCTCCCTTTGATAACCCATGCTCCCCCTTGTATTTTTACTTTACGTCAGGTGTAATAATCGTGCTAAATGATGGCAGCTTAAGGAGTTTCTTCTTGATCTCTTGACGCGCATCTATTCACGATTTATGTATTTTTATTTCATTACTGTAATGTTTATTTCGTGTTTTGATTTTATAAAAACTTTGATGGCAGCGTAAGGCGACTCTTCGGACTTTCTTGATGCGCATCTAAAAAATTATGTTATACTTACGAGTATATTTTATTTTTTTGTGTGTGCCTCGTATATTTATTCTCTTGCAGATTCTAAAAGGCGTTAGGCTCAGACATCAACTTTCTTAACAGGGAGTATTCTGCTTTTCTGCATTGATTTTTATTTTTTTTTTATTTTTAAACTGAGGACAGTTTTATTTTCAATTTTGGGGGTGGCTTGTTTTAGAATTTTGGTGTGTTTGGTTATTTGCCTTAATTTTTTTTTTATATACATATATATATATATATAGTATTTTGATTTTTGAGATTTCTAGATCTGGCCATAAACACCAATAAATTAGCTATATACAAACTTCTAAAATCGTTTTAACCGGTAAAAAAATTGTATATTCCAAAAATTTTGAGCCTTAATTTCTCTTTCCAAGCCTTGTAATTATCATATAAAATCGAGTCATTCGTTACCTTGAGAAAAGAAGAATCAATTGGTTGATGAAAAATAAAACTGAAATTTACTTAATTTGTGGAGTTTTTGATTTTTCATGCTTAACTAAAAAATAATTTTCTGCAAAAATTCTATTCCCTAAAAAAAAAGGAGTCATTGGTGAAAAGAGCTACACGTTAGCAAATAACGGTGTGAAAGCTATCACCTAAAAAAATAAATGACGCATAGGAGAAGTGTTGAGCAAGAATAAATGCTAATTTTGGAAGTCCTAAATTTTGCGAAAAATAAAGGACTAACCATTGTTGGTGCGTAGCTGCCATCTCAGAAAAATTGGTGAAAAGAGCTACACGTTAGCAAATAACGGTGTGAAAGCTATCACCTTTTTACAACAGAAAAATAATGAGATAGAAATTGTGTTAGTGAAAAGAGCTACACGTTAGCAAATAACGGTGTGAAAGCTATCACTAAAGGGGATGTAGTTTATGAGCAGATTTGAATTAATTAGCAGCTGAATTTTAATACACTCAATTTTGTGAAAATCACAATATTTGATGACGCCAATAAAATTCTTCTTCATATTGAGTCGAAAAATAAACGAGTGATCGAGAGCAACCATTAAAGGGAGTCGTGTGTATCACGAGTGGGAAAGAAATAATCAACCTATTGGGGGGAAACCTTACATTTTGGAATTACAAAATAAAAACCGTGTTTTAACTTCAAAAATATTAGTAGATTTATTTTGAATCTTGATTCATTTCTATCTACTGTATAAAGCTGGTTGTTGTTTATTAATGGCATTTTGATCTCCTTTTCTCTTTTTATATTTTAATTTATGTGTGTATTAATTTTCTTATTTTTTTTTTTTTTTATTTTTATTTTTGGAGTGTGAATAAAAAAGAGTCTTGCTCGACTAGCAAGAATTCAAGTTTGGGGTGTGATAAGTGTCGCTTTGTACACTTATCCATGGTTTGTATCGATAAAATTCACCCATAATTGAGCTAGTCTACTCGTTTTTTTGCTTTTAATTTATTAGTTTTAATAATTTTATTTTTATCGGATGATGATCGGATTAAATAACTGAATTACTCAAGAAACAACATGTTTAATAAACATTCTCTTTATTGAATTTTGATATATTCATGTTGTAGGGCTTTCCGAGACGAATTCGGCAGTCTTTCCGGATTCAAAATCAGAGTTATATATCAAAAGTTATCATCCGAAGAAGATCTGGGGCAAAAACGCAAAGTCTGAGAAATTCTGGGCTGAAAACGTAACTATCAAAGCTTCAAGTGAACAAATTTACGAAGCCACGTTACGGCCGTAACATTCGTGAGTTACGGCCGTAAGTCACTTTGTTACGGCCGTAACTCCCGAATGTTACGCCGTAACTCTTGACAGATTACTATGATTTGTCTAATTTTTATACTTTTGTGTATTATTGAGGGATGGCATTGATCCGATCTAATGTAATAATGCTGTAGTTTTGGAGCTATTAGATGACTTTAGGTGTATAAATAGACCCCTTAGATCCATCATCATTCACCATTCATCTTATAATTTTCCATTTTCTTGTAAACTTTTCTTTTTGTGTGAAGAACACACTTGTGTTCTTGAGTGATCTTTGTAAGTGTGGTATAACATATGTTGTTCAGAGAGTTTATTGTTTCTATCTCCTTTATCTACTAAGGGAGTTAGGATCAATTCTTTCTCTTGATTCAACTAAACATGACCACCAAAGCTTGTAATATGTATAATAAACCCTTTATGGGCTAAGTAATCTTTAGTTGGGATTATAAACAAGGTTAGTCATGTTATTTATATTTGTATAAAAGATCTATTGTGAATTACTTATTATTGTGTGTGATTTTCATTGTTTTAACAATCTTTATTTAGTTGGCCAATTAATGAAGATATTTATGGTCTTCATATGTTTCGAAAGAAAATATGTTTGATTAGATCAAATGATCTTCACTCTAAGTTGTTCTAGGGGATAGAAATATACCCATAGTCCTTAGATGATTCTTTGAGTTATTTTCATAAATCATAATGCTATGTATTGAAGCCAATCAACATAGAAATATAGTGGATTGATTCAATATGTAAGGGACGTTTTATAGTTCGAAAGAGAAACCGTCTTTTTAAGGAAAATCGAATCTACACAACATAATAAGTAAATTCATCTTATGATCTCCAATACATCTTTTATAACTAATGACGAACTAAGTTTGTAATCCCAACTATTTCATTTTATCGATAATCAATCTATTATTATTGCTATCTTTTTATTTCCTTATAATATTAGAACTATTGTTGCAATTTCTTTGCAATTATTAAACCAAACTTTTTAATTGTGTGTTTCACTCATCTTAAGTATCTATAAAAATAGACTAATAGTGTATAATTCAAATTATAACAAAACTTCCTTGTGGGATCGATAAACCGGACTCAAAAAGTCCACTTTACTACTTGATACGATATCGTGCACTTGCGATAGTTACACTAAAAGCGTGTCAGCTTTCTGCTTTCTCTCGGCTTTCCTGCAAGTCTGCACTTCTCTCTCTTGGCAACGCTATACACTTAGGACATCTTTCTCTCTCACTCTCAAGACCTCTTAACCCATAAGACGGTCGGCAGAAACGAGAACAAGAACATACAGAGCTTCGCTCAACAGCTAGATAACTAGGATCTTTTACACTCATTGTAATTGTATTCTTTCATTAATATTTGTACTCCAACGTATTTGTATTAATAACATCTCGCGAGACCATTCAAGCCCGGGCCTAACAAACCCGGCAAATCTTGTGTTATTTCCATTCCCACGGACGTGCTCTTGCAATTTATTTGCTGCCAGTCCATTCCAGCAATATTCATCTCTGGATAATATTTTGGGTAACAACAATTAGCGCTAGAGGAAGGGGATCTAAACCTTCATTTTTATTCCGACCGTCTCGAAGAACACTCACTGTTCTCCGGGGCATATACCTGAAGAGACACTCACTGTTCTTCAGAGAAAAGCCTTCAGAATAATGACGTCTGCTTCCACATCGAAGAGAGCCACTCTCCGATCCGCCGGACGCCTTATTACGACTCAGTCCGAGCCCCAGCCTGCGACAGAGGGTAGCCGCGACGACGCAAGACTCTCGATCCCGCACCTGAGGGACGGCCCCAGCCTTTCGCTCGACTAGTTCCAAACTGCGAAACAGATCGAGGAGGCTATGGCCATCCAAAGGGAGCGACAAAGAGCATTCGACGCATCCGCAGTCACCCCATCGGCCATCCGCCGCGCGGGCAAGCAGAAGCTCAAGGGATTACTTGACGAGCGATCGTCCGGAAGCCCCGATCCACGAGCAGAAGCACTCGCGAGGCGGGAAGGTTCCGTTTTCAGCCGCCTAGGCAGCGACCCATCTTGGCGATCGGGGCATTCTGGCCCCAGCCATGAGACGACGGAGCCCGAATCCGTCACCAGGAGTTCGGCATACCCAACTCCCAGAAGGCAGGCCAACCATCTGGCTCCTCGCCGAAGAACCAAGATCGGCGGCAACGACCTCATCGCCTACCGCGGAGCCAGGAGATCGGTACACGATCGCCTCGGCGCCCGCTCCGAGAGACAAACCACAAGCGACAAAGCTACGGCGATGGCCGCAATGCAACGCCAGCTCGATGACATGAAGGTGCTCCTGAAATCTGGGGCAGGCGCCAAGAGAAAGATCGCCGGGCCGAGCGAGCCACTCGCGGTCCACATCGAGCTCGCCCCCGTGCAGCCAAGGATCACTCCTCCTCAAACACCTTTGTACGAGGGGAGGTCGGACCCCGAGACTCACCTGAGCAAGTTCCGGATTTACATGACCGAGGGCGGGGCATCAGACGCGACCAGATGCCGAATGTTCCCGCTAACGTTGGGCGACCTGGCCTATAGGTGGTACGTCTCATTGCCACCACGATCCATCAGATCCTTTGAACAACTCGCGAACGACTTCACGTCGTACTTCGCCACCATGGTCGCTCGACCAGAAGGCCCCCACCGCATGATGAAAATCAGGCAGGGGGAAGACGAGTCCGATGCAGACTACATCGACCGGGTGGACGAGATAATCCTCAACGGCGAGCCCGTAAGCGACGAGATCGCCCTCTACTCGGTCCTAGGGGGATTCGATGGTCTTTCGCCTATGTTCAGGCATCTTACGAAGGACATCCCCCCGACCTACGCGATCTTCCGCGCCAAGACTGCAGACTTTTTGGCCAGGCAAAGGTTACTTTTCCACCTATGAGTAACGCGATCGGCGGACGAACGACGATCATCAGTCTTCCATCCCGATCGCCAGAATCAAACAACATCTCCCAAAAATGGAGGACTCGCTTGCCCTCTAAAGCTCATCATCTAACATGATGGACCTAGGCACGAGATCGCCTCCCCCAGCACAACGTATACCGTCGAGGGTTGACATCTAACATGACGATTCGAGGTAGAAGAGTGCAACCATGGTCCTGGTGGTCGATGGAACCGACTGCTTCGGCCATGCAAGGTTCCTTTGGGCTGCGATCGCTCGCCCTTCGTTTAAAAACGAGGCGGGCGTAGCCGAAGGACCCTCCAAACAAATCAGTGGACACGCTCGCCCGCCCTCAAAGGTTCATCATCTAACTTGGTGGACCCGGACAATGCGACGCGTCCCTACCCCCGTCACAACGTATACCGTAGAGAATTCCCATCTAACATGACGATCCGAGGTAGAAAAGTGCTAACAAGCCGCGGACGTGGAGTCGATTAATCCGACGATGCCCCGCGCAAGGACTCCTCCAGACCGAGACCGCACGCCCTTCGTTTAAATACGAGGTGGGCGCAGCTTAACGGAGGACCCTCACAATAAAATGAGTCATGAGAACCTACAGTTGGAATGTCGCTCGCGCATAAGACACGGTCATGGAGGTCGGTCCATCGAACTCCGCGACTGTGCAAGGTTCCTCAACGACGAAACAATCAGCTTTCCACGAGGGATCGGCAAAATTGAAGAAACTCCCTACAGTTCAAGTACAAGACCGAAGATAGCACGCCAAACAATCGGATCGCCCGTCATTATCTTAAACGATCGCCAGTGGAACCACCTCACCCCATGTATTCAACATCGGAGCAAGCTGGGGGGCAATTGTTGTGTCGAGATTTATACATCTCAACAGGCGATCGACACAGAGACCGGACGACCAAACCAGAGTCAAATAGACCAAGGCAGACTTGCCGATCAGAGATCCCAGATCGAACCAAAGTGCCGAGCGATCGACATCCAAGGCGATCGTCTCCTGGTGTAACACCCCAAACTAGGCGGATATTACAGTGCCGTGGACCCCCGACTGGGACCCACCAGTCGAATGAAAACTGATGAATTAAATAATATAATTGTAGTACCGAACCACATTATATTACCAAATACTCCGATGAGGAGCTTATGTACATTACACCAGGACAAAACAGAATACTAGTATATTTTATATAAAGATAAAATACACCACCCTGAATAAATAAACGTCTCAAACGAAATTTTGCAGCGGAAATACAAATGAAGAGAAATAAAAATGACTGAAATGACTGAATTAAGCGAAATGACTGGGGCCCCCTACTAGTATCACTGGGACTCCTCGCCGTCAACATGATCTTCCCGTGCCTTTGCCTTGCCGTGACCTGAAAACAAAATCCCCCAACGGCCGCCATACGTAACAACAATCCTCAAGGGTTGAAAATACACAATCATGATTTAACTGAAGTTATGAAATATCCTTAGTTATGAATTACGCTGAAGAGGACTATCATAGTACGCCCGTAATGTTCTGTGCAAGTGTACAAAACGAATGACCGGACACACCCGTCCTTGTACCTAATTAGTCTCACAGAGTTTAGCTTTACCGTGTGCACGGTCCAATATGTCGATGAACCCAATACACGACCATCGCGTGCCCGACTAAAAATTCCACACAGCCACACCCGGCCACGCAATATGAACCCAGAAGATCATATGAACGAGAATGACCACAATGAATATCAATGAATAATAATTCGACAAGGCCAAGATGACTCACCGAGATGAAAATAATAGTGACGTGATTGATAACCCAAAGAAATGATTTGGAACCGTCGTTCCTCGTGAATGAAATGATTATTCGACAATTACAAGTCTCAATGTGATTAATACCATGATGAAAGAGTTATGATTATGAATAATCAACAACAAAAGGAATGAACATCCGTTTAACCGAGTAAGAGTTAACTTACTCAACACCGATGAAGAATGTCCGTCCACGAACAACGTCCTAAATGAAATGTCGGTCGCTCGAACAACCTTGAATAACACAATTTTACCAATAATTCGATCATTACACGAATCAAATACGATCATAACCGACTCAAACGTCGATACAACAATATCCAAACTCGAATATATCGAGATCAACTCCAAGATGAGTATTTCAAACCATCAAAACACTTTCAATGATATCAATAATCTCATAGGAATCGACAATTTCAAGATTACAACAACGTCAAACGGAAATCCCCAAATTATCCGAAGTCAACCCAAGGGTTCTTGATATAAATCCCCAAAATAGCCATTAAATCCGTAGGAATACATTTATCCAAGGTAGAGAATCCATATCTAATATATTCCAACAACAATCCAAGCTTACACGAACAAATTAGAAGGAAAAACCCAAAAATCCGAAATTCTAGATCCAAGAGATTAATACCTTTGATTTGATGAGATGAAGATGATGAAATGATGATTAATCCAACTCAAAGACTTGAAGATGATGATAGATGATAGCAGCTCGAAGAGAACACTCCAAGTCACCCGAAATCGCCCGACGTCGCTCAAAAACGAAGAGAAGTGAGAAAATGACGAAACTCAGGCTAACTGTCCAATTTATACTGCTCCAGATTAGCGCACGCTATGACCTGCTATTTAGCGTGCGCTAATGAGTTGTACGAACATTCCAGTGAACTCTGGCTGACCCGTTAGCGTACGCTACAACCTGGTAGCGTGCGCTAACTCCATCCCAATAGCGTGCGTTAACTCCAATTGTTAGCGTGCGCTAGCTAAATATCTGTTGTCCAGTACTGAAGTCCAAAACCTTCTGTCCTCTGATCTGATCTCGGTAGCGTGCGCTACAACCAACAATTAGCGTGCGCTACTACACCGTTTGCGTACGCTAAAAACCACTCATAGCGTGCGCTATGAATTAATCCAGTGCAGTCCAGTAGCCACTGGGCTCAACCTGATCCGTCTTTAGCGCGCGCTACACCAGATATTAGCGTGCGCTACTACAACCCACTAGCGCGCGCTACTTACCACTCGTAGCGTGCGCTACTCCTCACGCACAGCCCACAATGAAAATGACAATGATGATAAACACGGCACGAAACTCCAATTAGATTAGTGATGAACGACGATTGATACACTATACAATTACTCTGAACGATGAATACCATGATTGAATATGAGTGACAAATGATCATTAACGAATGAAATTACTGAATGATAAATACTGAATTACAACCGGGTATTACATACACCCCCCCCTTAAAAGAGTTTCGTCCCCGAAACTAAGGGTCAAACAACTCGGGATAATTCTCCCGCATACTATCCTCGGTTTCCCAAGTAGCCTCTTCGACTCCGTGCCTAGACCACTGAATCTTAACCAAAGGAATCGTCCTATTCCTCAACTGTTTGATTCGCCGCTCTAAAACTCGTATAGGACGCTCCTCATATGAATGGTCGTCGGCGATCTCGATTTTGTCGAACTGAAGTATGTGACTCGGATCGGCAACATACTTCCGCAACTGAGAGACGTGAAACACATTATGAATTCGGCTCAACGCCGGAGGTAAAGCTAATCGATAAGCTAACTCGCCTACTCGATCCAAAATCTCAAACGGTCCAATGAATCTCGGACTCAACTTACCCCTCTTCCCAAAACGGAAGATACCACGACTCGGGGATACCTTGACCAACACGTGGTCACCTGACTCAAACTCTAATGGTCGACGATTTATATTCGCATATGATTTCTGTCGACTCTGAGCGGTCAACAAACGACTCCTGATCAAAGCTACCTTCTCACGGGCGGCTATAAGCATATCGGGCTCGGTGCCGATTGATTCGGATAGGTTGTCCCAACACAAAGGAGATCGACAACGACGACCGTACAAGGCCTCGTAAGGTGCCATCTTAATCGAAGCATGCCAACTATTATTATACGTGAACTCAATCAATGGTAGTTGGGCTTCCCAATCGTCTTTCCAATCGAGGACGCATGCCCTCAACATGTCCTCAAATGTCTGAATAGTCCTCTCTGATTGCCCGTCGGACTGAGCATGAAAGGCGGTATTGAGATTAAGCTGGGTTCCCATAGCACGATGAACTGATTTCCAAAAATGCGACACAAACCGTCCGTCACGATCGGAAACGATACTTTTAGGAGTACCGTGCAGTCTCACTATCTCTTTGATGAATAACTGGGCAAGTCTCTCGGGGCCCCAAGTATCCTTAATCTCAAGAAAATGAGCTGATTTAGTTAAGCGATCCACAATTACCCAGATCGTATTCATGCCACGACGACTCGTCGGCAAACTCGTGATGAAATCCATAGAAATGTCTTCCCACTTCCATTCTGGAATAGGGAGAGGTTTCAGCATACCCGCCGGTCACTGATATTCAATCTTAACTTGTTGACAGGTTAAGCATCTCGAAACAAATTCTGCGACTTCTCGCTTCATATTACTCCACCAGTAATTTTGTTTCAAGTCCTTGTACATCTTGCTAGACCCCGGATCAACAGAATAAGGGGTAGCATGAGCTTCTTTCAAAATCGAGTTTTTCAACTCGTCATTCGCCGGTATGCACAACCGATTCTTAAATCTCAAAAGTCCATCCTCGTGGACCACGAATCCAGGGGCTTTCCCCTGAGCCACATCCTCACGAATGCGTAACAATGATGGGTCCGAACCCTGATTCTCTCTGATTGTCTCCTCAAGTGACGATGAGATCTCCAACATACAAAGCTGTCCCTGAACTCGCCGGGCCGCACTCGATCTCGGTCTAAGGAATCCCGCCAAGCTCCTTCGAATCAAGCAAACGGCAAGCATCTCGCTTCAATGTACTTACGACTCAAGGCATCGGCGACAACGTCGCCTTGCCCGGTGGTAAAGGATCTCGATATCATAATCTTTGATTAATTCCAACCACTGCCTCTGCCGCATATTTAACTCCTTCCGAGTAAATATATACTTTAATCTCTTATGATCGGTGAATATCGACAGTAACGCCATAAAGATAATGACGCCAAATCTTCAAAGCGAACACCACTACCGCTAGCTCCAGGTCGTGGGTCGGATAATTAACCTCGTAAGGTCTCAATTGCCGTGAAGCATAGGCAATAACCTTTCCATTCTGCATGAGCACACATCCGAGACCCTGTCCGGACGCATCACTATAAACCACAAATCCTTTCGGCCCCTGCGGCAAGGAAAGTACAGGTGCTGACATTAACCGGCTCTTGAGTTCCTCAAAACTCCGTTGACACGCGTCGGACCACGTGTATTTCTTATCCTTCCGTAAAAGGTTCGTCAAGGGTTGAGCGATTCTAGAAAATCCCTCCACAAATCGCCGATAATAACCCGCTAATCCGAGGAAACTTCGGATTTCCTTAACATTCTTCGGAGGTAGCCAATCTCGAATAGCCTCCGTCTTCTGAGGATCGACACGAACTCCGTCTGATGAAATTACGTGTCCGAGAAACGTCACTTCGGACATCCAGAACTCACATTTGGAAAACTTCCCATAAAGTTGTTCTTGTCTCAACACGTCGAGCACTTGGTGAAGGTGAAACTCGTGTTCCTCCCGGTCACGAGAATAAATCAAAATGTCATCGATGAAGACAACAACAAAGTGATCCAAAAAGTCGATGAAAACCCGATTCATTAACTCCATGAATACCGCAGGTGCATTAGTCAATCCAAACGACATAACCACAAACTCATAATGACCATAGCGTGTTCGAAACGCCATCCTCACGATATCCGACTCTCGAATCCGCAACTGATGATATCCAGATCTTAAGTCGATCTTGGAAAATACTGAAGCTCCCTGAAGTTGATCTAAGAGATCATCAATACGGGGTAAGGGATACTTATTCTTGATTGTCACCCTATTCAACTCCCGATAATCAATACACAAGCGAAAAGAACCATCCTTCTTCTTGACAAATAACACTAGTGCTCCCCACGGGGACGCACTCGGTCGAATATAACCCTTCTCGAACAACTCCTCAAGTTGGTTCTTTAATTCCTGCATTTCTGTCGGGGCCATTCGGTACGGTGCCTTCGATATCGGGGACGTACCAGGCTCCAACTCAATCGTGAATTCCACATCCCTCTGTGGAGGCAAACCAGGTAACTCGTCTGGAAAAACATCGACCTATTCCCTCACTACCGGAATGTCCGACAACATTACTGATGATTTTTCGGTTTTGGTCATATAGCACCAATAACCAACACACCCCTGATTGAGTAATCTCACTGCTTTCATCAAATTAATGACCTTACCAGAACAGCCGGGATTACCTCCCTGGAACACACATTCAACCCATCGTCTGAAATGATAGTGATCATACGCTTACGGACACTAATGATGGCATCATGACGATCCATCCAATCAATACCCAAGATGACGTCGTCCCTCGGTAAATCTATTACGATTAGGTCCGCTGGCCATACACGACCATGAAACTGAATCGGACAATTCTGAATCTCACGATTACCGATAATTCGTCTACCATCAGGTAGGCCAATGACATAAGGCTCACAACTAGTAGCACTACCCAGACATAGTCTACTCAAACATAACTCGGAAATGAATGAATGCGATGCACCAATATCAAAAAGGGTACACACAGGTTGAGATAGAATATCGAGTGTACCTGAGATCATTCGGGCCTCTGGATCATCGGTCTTCTTCATCTCATAAATCTGGGGCTTGCTAGTCCCGTGCCGTGACGCTCCGTCTGGCTATAGGCTCCACCTTTAGTCGCTCCCGTCGTTTAAACGACGCCCGATTGAGTGGCCTGATTACGAGCAGTCGCTTAGGGGCCCGAGATGACGTCCGAGTAGGTTTGGAGTCCCTACGGCAAAACGGGCCTTATGCCCAGCAATCCCACAATTATGACACGTGATAGTCTGTCTCGGACACTTGGTACCGAGATGACCAAGATCCCCACGCTAAAACAGTGATGGCGAGGCCGCGCATCGAGATTCCGCGGATTTAGACGTCACAGGAGGTCGCTCAGAAAAAGCAGAGCCCGCACGAGGTTTCTTGAAGGTTGTCTGACCTCCTTCAGACTGATTACGATTCTTCGATTTCTTGCTAGCAGACGAAGATTGCTGCTTAGCAATTTCCTTAGCAGTAAGCTCATAAGTGAGAGCTTTCTCAATGAATTCGGCCAACGTGGTGCAATTATGATTAAGCAACTGAAGTCTCATACGGGGTTTTAGCCTCTTGCTGAAATACTTGATTTTATCCGCCTCTGAATGAATGATGGATGAGGCGAAAGAGAGAAGTTCCTGAAATTTCTCGGCAATGGCGAGAACATCCTCGTCTGTTGAGGAGTCGGGAGTGAGTAATTCTGACAGCTTGGCCTCTCTGAGTGGGGCCGGATAATACCTCTCCATCATGAGAGTCTTGAACTGATCCCAAGTACATGATCCTTCGGTGGGCTTCAACGACAACCACCAAAAATGAGCGCTCTTACCCAGATAGTAAGCCGCAACTGAAACTTTGTTTCCTTCGGGACACTCTACCATCGCAAATAGCTTCTCGAAGTGTTCGAGCCAATGAACAATATCCGCCGGCTCAGACGAGCCCTCAAAAGTAGGTGGCCTTTGGCGAGAGATGTCGCCGATGATACTGCTCACATTCCTCTCTTGCCTCTGAGGTGGCGGCGGAGGAGCCTGTTGATTTTGATTGACTGAGTTATGCATCGTCTCCATTAACTGTGTCATTTGGGTCATTTGGGCCATCATGCCCTGCATAAAAGCAAGTGGGTCAACCCGAACACCTTCTGACTGAGCCGTGTCCCGGGTACGACTCCCCGATAGTGAATGATCGCGTCCAGGTGAATGAGTGGCAGCGTCGCTGCTCGATGAATTAGCATTATTTCTCGTATTCGCACGTGTATTCACACGAGCTCTTGGGATTCGGCCCGCACCACGGCCTCGTCCTCCTCGTCCTCTTCTTGCTCTCTCCATACTGAAGTATGAAAGTCACATGATGATTATATTCCCCGCATGAATATCACGTTATGATTATGACATGTGATGATGAAAATGAGCATACACGCTCTAACACAGTGATTACATGAATGATTAACTGAGGTGACATGATTATCTGATAAAATTATTGAAATGATTATCTTGAACAAGTTAACAAGATTAATGATATGATCTTCCAGATCAACAACCGAGTAATGAAATGACTTGAGTGATTAATGAGTTAACATGACCGTCCTGGTCAAAATGAAAATGATGATTGAGGATTGTTAACTAATGAATTATGAATGAATGATTATTGCCAGAAATTATACCATGGCATTAGAAATCTTACAGTTCTTAGTCTGATTGGATCGACATTTGCACAGGTCACACGTGACGCGAAAATCCAATGATACTAGTCTGATGACGATGATTTCAAATGAGACATGACTCGGAAGGTAGTATTCAAACCACGCTCCGATACCAACTCTGTAACACCCCAAACTAGGCGGATATTACAGTGTCGTGGACCCCCGACTGGGACCCACCAAGCGAATGAAAACTGATGAATTAAATAATATAATTGTAGTACCGAACCACATTATATTACCAAATACTCCGATGAGGAGCTTAAGTACATTACACCAGGACAAAACAAAATACTAGTATATTTTATATGAAGATAAAATACACCACCCTGAATAAATAAACGTCTCAAACGGAATTTTGCAGCGGAAATACAAATGAAGAGAAATAAGAATGACTGAAATGACTGAATTAAGCGAAATGACTGGGGCCCCCTACTAGTATGACTGGGACTCCTCGCCGTCAACATGCTCTTCCCGTGCCTTTGCCTTGCCGTGACCTGAAAACAAAATCCCCAACGGGTCGATTCCATACGTAACAACAATCCTCAAGGGTTGAAAATACACAATCATAATTTAACTGAAGTTATGAAATATCCTTAGTTATGAATTACGCTGAAGAGGAGTATCATAGTACGCCCGTAATGTTCTGTGCAAGTGTACAAGACGAATGACCGGACACACCCGTCCTTGTACCTAATTAGTCTCACGGAGTTAAGCTTTACCGTGTGCACGGTCCAATATATCGGTGAACCCAATACATGCCCATCGCGTGCCCGGCTAAAAATTCCACACAGCCACACGCGGCCACGCAATATGAACCCAGAAGGTCATATGAACGAGAATGACCACAATGAATATCAATGAATAATAATTCGACAAGGCCAAGATGACTCACCGAGATGAAAATAATAGTGACGTGATTGATAACCCAAAGAAATGATTTGGAACCGTCGTTCCTCGTGAATGAAATGATTATTCGACAATTACAAGTCTCAATGTGATTAATACCATGATGAATGAGTTATGATTATGAATAATCAACAACAAAAGGAATGAACATCCTTTTAACCAAGTAAGAGTTAACTTACTCAACACCGATGAAGAATGTCCGTCCACGAACAACGTCCTAAATGAAATGTCGGTCGCTCGAACAACCTTGAATAACACAATTTTACCAATAATTCGATCATTACACGAATCAAATACAATCATAACTGACTCAAACATCGATACAACAATATCCAAACTCGAATATATCGAAACCAACTCCAAGATGAGTATTTCAAACCATCAAAACACTTTCAATGATATCAATAATCTCATAGGAATCCACAATTTCAAGATTACAACAACATCAAATGGAAATCCCCAAATTATCCGAAGTCAACCCCAAGGATTCTTGATATAAATCCCCAAAATAGCCATTAAATTCGTAGGAATACATTTATCCAATGTAGATAATCCATATCTAATATATTCCAACAACAATCCAAGCTTACACGAAGAAATCAGAAGGAAAAACCCAAAAATCCGAAATTCTAGATCCAAGAGATTAATACCTTTGATTTGATGAGATGAAGATGATGAAATGATGATTAATCCAACTCAAAGACTTGAAGATGATGATAGATGATAGCAGCTCGAAGAGAACACTCCAAGTCGCCCGAAATCGCCCGACGTCGCTCAAAAACGAAGAGAAGTGAGAAAATGACGAAACTCAGGCTAACTGTCCAATTTATACTGCTCCAGATTAGCGCATGCTATGACCTGCTATTTAGCGTGCGCTAACGAGTTGTACGAACATTCCAGTGAACTCTGGCTGACCCGTTAGCGTACGCTACAACCTGGTAGCGTGCGCTAACTCCATCCCAATAGCGTGCGTTAACTCCAATTGTTAGCGTGCGCTAGCTAAATATCTGCTGTCCAGTACTGAAGTCCAGAACCTTCTGTCCTCTGATCTGATCTCGGTAGCGTGCGCTGCAACCAATAATTAGCGTGCGCTACTACACCGTTTGCGTACGCTAAAAACCACTCATAGCGTGCGCTATGAATTAATCCAGTGCAGTCCAGTAGCCACTGGGCTCAACCTGATCCGTCCTTAGCGCGCGCTACACCAGATATTAGCGTGCGCTATTACAACCCACTAGCGCGCGCTACTTACCACTCGTAGCGTGCGCTACTCCTCACGCACAGCCCAAAATGAAAATGACAATGATGATAAACACGGCACAAAACTCCAATTAGATTAGTGATGAACGACGATTGATACACGATACAATTACTCTGAACGATGAATACCATGATTGAATATGAATGACAAATGATCATTAACGAGTGAAATTACTGAATGATAAATACTGAATGATAATTACTGAATTACAACTGGGTATTACACCTGGCCATCGACTCTGGTGCCCGGCCAAGGACGACCGCCTCATGCCACGCGAGGCCAGCATCCGTCCTGTCGGCGAAGGCCGAAGCTCGGGCAGAGACCCACATGCAGATCCGGAAAAGGCGCCGCAGAACATGGATCGTTGACCACAGCCTGTCACCAGTCTCACCTACCGACAGACCCGCCGAAAGGTACAAAGTGGGACCTCCCGGAGCAGCGACAAGAGACGCATGCGGTCCTCTCATTGGTCCGCACAGCTGGCTGCCAGCAGCAGCCGCGGACTTTAAGGCAACCAACCCACGTGCTACAAGATGATCGCCCCCTTATTATATTACACGAAAGGCGATCACCCGTCAGGATTAAGGACACCCCAGCTCCTATAAATAGAAGGTATCCTGCACTTGAAAAAAGGCTAGGCTTTCTGCTTTCTCTCGGCTTTCCTGCGAGTCTGCACTTCTCTCTCTTGGCAACGCTATACACTTCGGACATCTTTCTCTCTCACTCTCAAGACCTCTTAACCCATAAGACGGTCGGCAGAAACGAGAACAAGAACATACAGAGCTTCGCTCAACAGCTAGATAACTATGATCTTTTACACTCATTGTAATTGCATTCTTTCATTAATATTTATACTCCAATGTATTCGTATTAATAACATCTCGCGAGAGCATTCAAGCACGGGCCTAACAAACCCGACAAATCTTGTGTTATTTCCATTCCCACGGACGTGCTCTCGCAATTTGTTTGCTGCCCGTCCATTCCAACAATATTCATCTCCGGATAATATTCTGGGTAACAACAATACCGAAGCTTTTTCTATCTTTTCTCTGCAAGAATAAGTAAAAATGGCGAAGGAAGATGAAGAAGGGAGAAACCCTTTATTTATAGGGAAAGAAGACATTAAATGTCCAGCGCGTGACACGTCGATTCACACTGAACCGTCGCGAAAACCAAAGGCGCGTGGACATGTCGTCAAATCAAATCCGGCCACATGTCCCCCTCATCATGACTTAAAGACACAGAAATTGAATCGACGCCCCTCCCAAAGAGACGTCCCTTCAGAAAACTAATCCACTAACAAGCTAGGTTGGCCTAACTACAAAACGACTCCAGTCCCGGCCAACCCGGCACGACCCTGGACTCGGGGGCCCTTGTTGACAGCCCATCCGACTTGACATCCACGTAAGCGCTCCCCCCCAGCTCAACCGTCCCAATTGAGAAGATCAGAAGGCAAAAGAACCAAATTTCGGATAGACCGGCCGAGCAGAGCAACAGTGAGGACCGACCGAGTAAGTATCAAATTTACTCCCAGGCCCATTAAAGACCGAACCGGACAGAAATATCAAGGCCGACCCGATGACCAGACCAGAAGGGCCGACCAGATGTAAGATAAATATTCTCCAAATTGCCATCGTGGCACGACCGATCAGAGCAACGGAAGACCCGAGGCCCGGCCCCAGAGTCTACCACAACGGATAAGTATCGCTAAAAGCATATGGAACAGGCACACAGGGCAGTTAATGCTTACTGTCCTCCCTCTTCCCAGAGCAGTCCCCAGAGACCGCCACGTGTCTAAGGAACACTCCCTCTAACAAGTGTCTGGACCCATTTCCAGACATCCTCCAGCTGTCGCCCGATGATTGGCCCAAATTCTCTCTATATATAGAAAAAAATGTAAAAGAAGTACTTTTGAAATTTATCAAAAAAGAGAGAAAAAAAAAGGGAAGATTAGTAATAAACAAGCAAAAAAATATAGACCGGTTCACAATCTTCAGCTCAGCTCTATATAAAATTATGATCATTAATAAAATATAGTGATTCAACTTATTCCATCTTTTTCTTATTATTTTCTATGTGGCTTCGATCCATTTATCCATATTAGCACACGTTACGTTGACCAAATCAGTCATCAATAAACTCACTAATCAGAACCCATATCTAAAACTCCATACAACCTAGTTTTTCTTCACCAAATTTCAGACCTTATCCTAAATGTCATCGACTCGACGTCGACCTGAAAGTCATCTCAGCCGTTCAAACAACAAAACCATAAAAACATCAAAACTTACCATATTAAACTCATTCAGATGTCAATCGATCCAAACCCGACACAGCAAAACATGTAGCCCAGACATCTTAAAATTCGACCCATATCAGAAAATTAACAACCCAGTTTCAAAAGCCCCAATTCAACCCGAACCATCACTACCACCTTCTGCCCCAATCGAGCCCCGGTATCCGAACCCTCTAATCACAGTATCCATTGTGAAATCACAAAAATCAATTTCCAAATTTTCAAAATCATCAGGAATCCAAACAAATCGAAGAGTCACACCACCGTCAAGCCTGGACTTCAACCAAAAACCAAATTCTTACCTTGACCATCGCCATCGCGACCCTGGCCGCCGCGAGCCTCCCGTCAGAGAACTGCGATGGTCACCCAAAATCCTCTCCTTTAGCTTCAGCATAAACCCTCAGCCGGTTCAAGCTACGCCACCGTGGCCTGCGTCCCTTGTGAGCCTCCGTTATTCCGGAGTTGGAGCCCAGAGATGGAGAGAGTTTGTGGTTTTACGTTGGTGGGAAATTGTGTGAATCGGATTGTGTGTGTTATGGTGTGAATTCGAGAAAGGGAGAGATCGATATTGTGGACACCGAGAGAGAACCTTATGGGAAAAAAAAGTTAGAGGAGAAAGGAAAGTGAAAGAAAATTGTAGTTTGTGTTCTCGAATTTGAACGAAGTGAAAAGAAAATTAATTATTTTGTTCTTTTCTCTCTAAATGCTCTCAAATCGGAAGGAAAGTTAGGAGGGAAAGTTTTCCTTCTATTTCTTTCTTTTTTTTTCATTAAAAAACTCAGAAACACCAAATGTTTTTTCTTTCTTCTTATTTCCGTCCATTTCCCTTCTTTTCTCTCGTTAAGTTAAACTCGGTAACTAAGCGTTGGAGAGAGGGAGAACAGGTGAGGGAGAGAGTGCCGAAATGAAATGAATTTCTGCTTGCAACCGCAATAGGGTTAGTTATATACGAGGCATTATCCAACCCGTGCGATGCACGGTCTTTACTTGAATATCTACGTGTTTTGTTCGTAATGTTAGGGCAGACGGTTGAATGAGCAGATGGCAGAATTTAAATGCATTTTAGAGAAGCTTATATGTTTTTTTATTGTTATTGTCCTTTTATTTTAGTCTATGTAATTAGTTATATAAAATGAGGCTTTATTAACTCGTATGTTGCTCCGGGGTTATTTTTTGTTTATTCAACCCGTGCGATGTACCGATTCTATCTAAGATTTCATATCTAAAATTTAACCATCTTGTAATTTATACTATCATTTAAAAGTTCATTTTAATCATCTTGTGTATTATTAGAAGGTGCATTTGCATTGTGATGTTTATCATAACTTTTGTATTTAAATTAGTTTATTTACATTAAAAGTTACAATTAAAATAGTCTCTTCATATGTAATCCTTTAACATGAATAAGTGACATAAATCCCCTTCCACATTAAATTAAGGGGGATAAGTTTTATATAGTATAGATACCCTTACCGTTTCCAAATCATTCAACTCAGCCCCAACTTTTGAATTCCAGTTGATTGGCCCCAGTAAACTTTTAACTTTATTCAGTTCGGTCCTCAATTAATATGTAATGGAAATATAGTTTCACCCCTACATATTCCATTTAATTTTGACTCATAAGTTTGATGAATTTCATCCTTCAAATTTTAAATATTAATTATTTAATAATTAATATAAACATTTGCACAATAATATTAAAACTATGTGTAGATAATAGCGTGGATTTTGAAGAGTATGAGCATACGATGCAGTACATTATCTAGCAAAGATTCTGCATATCTAAGCTGGAAAAATCTAACTCAAATACTTTTGCGGTTCAAGGTCATATTATTTGTGCAATAATGTTATGATTTCAAAATATTGTGATTCACCTTCTAGCAGTATGGTTTTTCTTTGGGGCGTAAGATTCGCCTTTGGGTAATTATATATGCAAATAGAGTCGCGCGACGGTAAGATGTAAGATGTAAGATTCGGTTGGGGTATCGTTCGCGATGTCGAGATCCAAAGATCTCTGGGAGACTCACGGTGCCATTGATTAAATATTTCCAAAAGTGATGTTCAAGTATATTACTCATTATTGCAAAAATAATATGAACTGATATGTCTCACTAAATTGTTGATAACTCGCCCTTTTTATACTTTCCATTTCAAGTTAGTGTAGGTCACAAGTCGTCCAGGAACAAGTCTAGAGGGGGGGTGAATAGACTTGTTGAAACTCTTGAACTCTTTTTCACGAAGAGTGAGTTTCTTCAGCTGATAGTTAAACAAATGACTTGGAGTCGTTTGTTCTTGGATATGTGCGGAAGTCAGCTGATGACGAATAGAAATCAACTTAATGAAACACTTAACAATGTATGCAGCAGTTAAAGTATGATGCAGTAAAACAGTAAATAACGCAGGCAATTATAGTGGTCTCAGATGTGGGGTAATCCTCTACTAATCCACTTTTCTCCAAACCAGTTGGAGATGAATTCACTTATAATTTTCAACCAGTGATAAATATTACAGTGATTCAAACCACACTACAACAGCTTCCAACCAGTGGAAATCCGTTGTACACACACTGATCGCTTGCACCTCTTGATCCTCGATCCTCGGATGCCTTTACGCCTCTTACTTCAACCAAGAAGTACCCCGTACTCAAGATTATAGACAAGAGTTTTTGTCTTCCAACTTAAGAGCTTCCTTAAGTATGAACTTTTAGATCTGCTTTTCACGATGCTATTGATTGCTTTAGATTGCTTGATTGCTTTGATCGCTAGAATGTATGTTCGCACCGTAGTTGCTCGCCAAATCTTCGGATATATATAGATCACGATCTCTCGAGCTTCTTCCTTGTAGCCGTTGCAAATCTTTTGAACAAATCCGTTGGAGGGAGACTTCATTGTTTAATCTTTCTCGAACGTTGCAAGGCCGGATTCCCATTATTTAATTTTATCTTCCGACTGTGAAGACTTCGCATGTGAGCGCCGAATCTTTTGAATATAAAAGTATTAAAGTCTTCAAGGTGGGTCAGGATGATTTATTTAAATCATATCTCTTGCGGGAATCACTCCAATTTGTCTCTTCACGTTGCATGTGAGCTTTCCGTAATACTTGACTTTTCAACGCATGCTGACGTGGACTTGGAGTACTTGGTCAGCAATGAGTAGCCGATATGCGGCTAACATCTCTGCAGATAGGTCCTCTCTACTGCTCACCGTTTGTGACTTATCCGTCAGTGACTTCCCGAGGTACCTCATTTGCACCTGGTCAAACTTCTCTGATAAATTTAGTTGACCAGAGCTACTCTGACTGGAGTCGGCTGTTCCTCTCTGATGGACTAAGTTGTACTTAGTACTTAGCCGTTTTCCAGCCTAACTAATTTTGGCCTACAGAAGATACTCATTTGGTTCTTCTTTACATTTTGCCAAGTTTTATACTTAACATATTTGGCCTATGGAAGATACTCATTTGGTTCTTCCTTACATTTTGCCAAGTAATAAACATTTGATTTTATATTAATGACATCATCAAAATCTAACAAGTATTCCTAACAGTTAGCCGCAGTCAAAGCTGAGCGTGGATGGTGGAATACGATCATTCTAATATTATGCTTAGGAAGATTTTTCACTTTTGTTTGGATTATTTAAAACTCGTAGACATCTTTGGTGCTTATATTTCTCTAAATTCACCATGTTATTATTTTGATGGTTTTAACTTGGGATTTATTTTTAATAATGAAATTTCTTCAAGGTACTTGAAGAAATTTCTATGATTGTTGTTTCCAAAAAACTATATTGCCATGTTTTGTCTTACAAAATATTAGGATGTTATAAAAACTCTCCACTGATATGTGTCCTCAAAGTCAGGAAGACAAAATAGAGATGAGACATGTACCTTATGCCTCTGGAGTGAGTAGCCTCATATACGTAATATTGTGCACGAGACCGAATATTGCATACACTGTGAGCATAGTCAGTCGATTTCAAGCTAACCCGGGTACAGAACATTGGACAGCCGTTAAGAACATTCTAAAGTACCTTAAAAGGACGGCAAAAGTGATTCTTACATATGGTGGTGGAGAATTAAGAGTGGATGGGTTTATGAACTCGAAATTCGGAGGCGGCATGGATAAAGGGAATTCCATTTTAGGGTACATATTTACTCTGAATTGTATAGCAGCTTCTTATATGAGTCCCAAAACTGCGACTGGACACCTGGAAGGCCGTACCAAACTACCTCAGGGGCATCAAGGGAAGCATTCTGGATCAAAAAGTTTCTGGAAGAACTTCAAGTGGTTCATAGTGTGGAGCTGTCGGTGCTGCTTTACTGCGATAATGAAGGAGTTGTTGCACATGCTAAAGAGCCTAGGTCTCATCATAAAACCGACGTATTGATAGGAAGTATCATATCATCATAGATATGGTGACGATACGTTGAACTGCAGAGAGTAGACTCAGCAAATAATCTCGCTAACCCGCTGACCAAGCCAATATTGCAGATTATTTAGAGAAACATCTGGATAATATGGCTATTAGATATCATAGCTTGTGGTATTGAGTGAAAATGGAAGATTGTTAGAGTATGCCCTCGAATTCCACTCTGGGGGTGAGAGAGTTTAGGCATTTATATGCAATTATGAAATGTGCTTTATTTAACGAAAGTGTTTGGTATTTCTCTACTTACTATGGCATTCCTGATTTGATAAATAAATAGAAATAATGTACGTGCAATTTAGTACGAATATTCCACTCCTTATGAAATAAGGAGTTTGGCAATGGAAATGCTTGGAATTAATTACTTAACTTGTCCCACGTCGATTAAACCTAAACATTAAGTTTAGTAAAGACTTGTATAATGTATGCTTGGATATGTGCATGTCTTCACTTAGTAGTGGGAGCATTCGGTATAGGTATGCTGATGAGAGTAGTACACTCGAATACGACTCACCCTGATTCAATCACATGAGATTAACTTTAAGATAATCAATGACTAAATCGTAAAGTTGTGCTAGATGTGCATGAACCTTTGACTTCATTAGAGTAGTTCGTTCCATTATACCTATTGGTCTGGGTCAACCTCGAAGTGCAGCTTTGTTGGCCACTAAGTATACTGGATACAGCTTGGGAAGTAGTTTAAACAACAAGCTGTACTGATTTTAAATCTGAGTGCGTAGCAGAAGTCTTAGATACAGTAAGTTGCTGTGGATACAGCAACTCGGTGTGCAGTGTATACTTAAATAATTACAGTAATTAAAATAGTAAAAACTGAAGGTAAATAACACAGTATTTAAAGTGGTTCGAGGTAAACCCCTCTACGTCCACTGGTCCTCCACACAGGAGTAAAATATTTATTATAATTACTACGTACACAACTACGTAATTATAACAGTATACAATCAATATATCGTTCACACAGATTGATATAAAGATCTTAGCTTCAACGATTCACACAGATTGGTTTGAGCTAAAGCTTGACTAGCTTCTTCACACAGAGTTCTGAAGCTTCGTCTTCCTCAGTCCACACAGGGCTGATCTTGGTTTGTTCAAAGTATAGAACAGAGTATGAACAACAGCTTTGACTTTATGAGCTTCTAGCTGATGAAGTGTTGTTCAAGATGATGAGCACTGTATATCTCTTAGATCTGAGTTGCAGTAAGCTTTGGAGATATGTTTTGCTCTGATAATAACTTTGATAGCTTTGATAATTTCAGTCAATTGGTTTTTGGTAACTGATCTTCAATGCCTTGATGAGATATATATAGTCTCTGAAATATATATCCATTGAGATATATCCATTGAGCAAGATTCCGTTCCAACGGGATGAAAAGCACGATCCGGATTTAGCGGGATTTGAAGATCTGTTGACTGACAGTATTTAAATACTTTATCCTTGAGTATTTAAATACTTCTTTATTCAACGGTACTTGACTTCTGAAGATTCCTTCTTTGTCCTGTTGAGAGCTGTATGGAAGATCACTATATTGGTGATTCGAGACAGTTTCCATACTTGGTCTTTATAAGACTTCTTTGTTGTACTGAAAGGTTCCACTATATGCTGGATTCGAGACAGGCTTTCGATATAGGTTGATGCCTCAATTCTTCGGTACAGTTTCTTTACTGTATTGAGGATTGGCATATATGTCAAAACCTCTTATCAACACAATTCGATACATGGATTGATTATCCCGGCTGATTCGATACAGGGTTCTTGTTTTCCCAACAATTTCCCCCTTTTTGACAATTTGCCAAGACTAACTTTCAAGACTTCTTGATGATGCCAAAACCTTATTCATGAAATAATCTTCCTTGATGACTTCTGGCAGATTTCTTGGTCTTTTGTCAAATGGTCTGTCTTTCAGCAACTTAGTCTAATTAATGAACTGCTCGCAGGCGAGTTCGGTACAACTAAGAATTTTTACAACTTAAGCTTATGATTGGCGTGCAGGCTCAATCTTACAATGTATTCTAAGCATACACCTAAAATTATAAACTGTTCGTAGACAAGTTCGTACAACTTAATTTTCAAACAAGTTTCTATACTTGTGATTGTTATCAAACAATTTAAGTTATGTAATCATACATCAACACAGTAGATTATGAGTTGTAATCTTTCAAGACAAACAAACACTTTTATTGATATTCCAACAGTTAGAGTACATGGTTTGCTGTTTCGAAGGAAAAATTACAAAACAAATATAATATACAAGGATTTCAGCTCCTATAGTCCGCATGTCTCCATGGCCTTCTCCCTAGATCATTCTCGGTTCCACGCCACCAGTTCTGTAGGGAATCGTTTCCTCGATCTTGGTATATAGCTCTTCCTTCATAGGATTTGTCAAAGATAAGAATCCAGTCTTCTGGATGGGTGATCCGATCTCTTCTTTTGTGCTTGCTTTTCATATCTAGCTGGAGAGGGAGTTTTCCTTCTTCTAGCATCTTCGTGAATTTGTCTGTGGCCTCCGCTAAAGTCTTATAGCTTTTGAAGATGGCGGATTCACTGATGAGTTTAACAAAGTATCTCATCAGTTCATTCTTTCTCCATTGCATCACCTCATCGGCAGTTGGATGGCGGTTGGTCGGCAGACGAATTTCAGAAGGTCTTTGGATTAGGTTTTGCCACGGGACATTTGGATCATGAAATTCAGGTCGGGAGACTGAAATCTTAAAACTCTGAGAGGGAGGGGCTAGCTTGTTTAATTCAGCAGTAATGCTGTCTTGAGCGGCCTCAAATTCCCTTTCATGCTGTAACCTGATTCTCCTTGCAGCTTCTCTTGCTTCTTCCCCCTTTTTGGCGTCATCAAGACATCCTAGGATCTCTAGTGCGGCATCTTTTTTCATCTCAATGTTGGTTATTCTCTCGAAAAGGGTGGAAAGAACCTCCGACATATCCTTGATACATTTGTCGTGGGCTCGCAATTGGGAACTGTTTTCGATCATAGCACATGCGGTATTGGCTTCAGCAATGCGCGTTTTGGTTGCCTCTTCTTTCAGGAGTTGCTCTTGCTTATCTTGCATGATCTTCAGGGCTTGGTTGAAGACTTCTGGCAGCAAAGTGAAGGCTTCTACTACTCGAGAGACTTCATGATGTAATGTAGTTATCTCTTCGACTGCAGAAGTATGCATCCAATTAAGAGATTTCTCGACTGAGTACAGGGCATTGACTGCATCCTGTATGAAGACAGTTTGAAGACCAAGAGCACGCAGGCGCTCTTTTCTAGCGGTCGTGCTTGGAGAATCCGGTTGGGCAAAATCTTCGGATCCATTCAACCTCCTCAGATTCACGGTTGGGCGTAAATTGAGTTGGACATCCTGAGGTACATTACCGTCATCGGATTCCACGGTTGATGGGGCAGGAGCAGCATGTTCTGGTTCGGCGACAGGGGGTGCTGTGTCCTCCTATTGCGAAGGTTCGTCGGTAGACATGGATACAGGAGGGACTGATTCCTCATGTTGTCTCTCAGCGATAACTTCTTCTTCTTGAGCGGCGGCAGGCTCGAGTGCCTGTTCCAAAACTATTTCTTATTCCTCGACTTGAGGGACTGATTCCTCATCGTCGGGAATGTTCTCTTGCTGTGGCGAAGGGGACTCACTTCGAGTTGACGGCCCTTCGTCATACTTTGGTGGAGAGGCATCTCTGTCTTGAGCCTCTTCACAACTCATTCTCAGACCAGCTTGTAAAGCATCGTCATCGTCGTCTGAGTCATTGTCATCTTTTGGATTTGGGGGAGAGACCTCTGATTTATCTTTACCTTTCCTCCTTGCGTCAGATTTCTGCAGTAGATGGCTTTCAATCAGTTCTTTGCAGAAGGGATTATCCCATCGGATCAGGGCCTCAATTTCCGTCGAGTCCGTCACTTCTGATACAAATCTTTCTTCTTGGCTCCATTCGCTCCAGTTGTATAATGTGTCATACGGAGCTAGCCTGTAGTCTTTCCATTTTAGGAATCTTTCGTAAGCATGGTCGATCTGAATAGAGAGAAGGGTTTTGTTGATAATGGTGTCCGGGGAGGGACTGCATACAACGTCTGGATCCGCTGTAACGAGGGGTTACTCTACAGGTGTGGGATCCTGTAGGGAAGTGGGATTCCTTACAGGGGATGGTGCCCCGAAGGAAGATTGATCCTGTACGGGTGTGGAATCCCGCATAGGAGAAGTAGCGTTTGGCTCCGTAGGGGCAGCCGACTCGTTAGATTCTTCTTCATTGGCAGATGTCCGATCATCCGTCCTAGCCGCCAAAGGCTCAGGATCTACTGTCGATACAGTAGTGGACACCTCTTCCACAGGGGTTGGGCCCTGGGGTTGTTCTTCAGTGGGTTGCGCCATGATAGAAACTTCTTCGGAGGTCTTGGTGGTTTTGGCTTTAGAAAGCCTCCTTAGTTTATTCTTCGGCTTCTCACTAGCAATGGGTTTCTTGCTGTGAGATCTTTTCCTCTTTTTTGAAGACTCCACATCCTGGGACTTCAAAGACACATCCCTTGGGTCTGCAGAAACTGGCATACTTTTGGTTTTCGGGCGGTTGCAGACCATAGTGCTCTGGTTATACGTTGTAGGCTTGACACCTCCTAGGTATATCCTGGAGCTGTTTTTCTGTGCATCAGCGGATTGCGACAGTCCGCATTTCGTCAAAATATGGTTTAACATTAAACCAAATGACTTCTTCTGGGTGGCAGGCTTGCATACTTCCTCCTGCAAGCGCTTCAGGACTATCTGGCACCAGTTGACCTTTTCACAGGTCAGAATTGCAACCATCATCCTGAATCTCAAATTTGTACACATTTCGAATGCACCAGTTCGATTCTCGATGATCCTGCAGCAAAAGTCATGTAAATACACATAAGGCAGGCAAAAATTCTTCTTGTGACATGTGTTTTGAACCATGTCAACAACAGTTGAGCCGGTGAACAGCCCATAAAACTTAGTTATTAGTTTTTGAGACCCAAACGTCTCAAGTTGATCCATTGTCAGGCCATCAGCAGGTAGCCTGTAAATATTCTGGAGAAGATCGCTATCAACACAGATCTCCACTCCTTGGATGGTAGCGGTTATGTCAGCAACATGACCTCCTTGGGCCAGCGACAAAAAGCGTACGGCGGCGTTGAGGTAAAATTCCTCAACCAGATGAACATCGTATTTGTCAGCAGTTTGACTTCCAAGGCGATAGAGGCCTTGTTGATGGAGACGAGTGATGATGTACTCCATGGGTTCGACATCATTTGTTTCAGCGAGAATGCGTTCGATGACAATAGATCTTGAGAAGATCCATACATCGATGATGTTTGCGGTTTTCTTGAGTGCGGGAGAAGATGTTTGTCCAGCCATTGATGATTTTTCAAGAAAATGTGAAAGAGAATACACGAAATTTGCAGTAAAATGAAGAAAGCTGTGTAGGCTATTTTTGCTTGAGAACTCTTAATTTTGCAGAAAGCGTAAAGAGTCTCTAATGGCAATATCAATCCTTTTATAGTGGGCGGCGAAATAGGGTTTTGCAGAGAACGAATGGTCAGATTTTAAGGGATGGGAACCGGTTTTTGAAATCAACGGTCAAGATGGACTGAGTGTAACTGGTGCACTAATCCATTAAAATGTTAAAAATATGAGCGGGTCCCACTTCTGACATTTGTGTCACCCTAAATGCCTGAAACGGCGGTTTTAAAACATTAAACAATTTAAAACATCACAGCTTTTGAGATTCAGTTGTCCAGATGTCGTGTAAGGCATTTAATGTAAATGACGTTTGACATAAAAATAGGGCACGTGGACAGAAATAATTTTAAAATGAAACAATATAATATATATATATATATATACTGAATCGAAATCCTATAGTATGTCTTTGTATCAGCGTCGTCTGACGTTCCCCCTTAAAAGGTACATATAGGTTTTAAATTCCATACAGCAACTTTTGGATTAATGCTGTATTCATGGGTCATACTGTATTCCCCCTTAATTATTGCACACGTCAGCTGTAGGATTCATATGTCTTTGCTCACTACAGTGCTGTATTGACGGTTCTGAGTGTACAGATAGTTAACGTTGGATACTGTATTCTTGGGTCTTACAGCATTCCCCCTCAATTGTTGAGTAAACACAGTAAATTACTTACAGGGAATCTGGCTGTAGCATTCCCAATTCTTGTCTAAGCATGTTGAATCTGGCTGTGTCGAGTGGCTTGGTGAAGATGTCGGCCAACTGAATGTCTGTATGAACCTTTTCAAGGCGAACATCTTTGTTCTCGACATGATTTCTTATAAAATGATGCTTCATGTTGATATGCTTAGTGCGCGAGTGCAGGACAAGATTGTGCGTTATTGCAATTACACTCATGCTATCACACATGATTGGAGTCTCTCTGGCTTCAATTCCATAATCTGATACCACTTGTTGGCCACCATGTATACTGGATACAGCTTGGGAAGTAGTTTAAACAACAAGCTGTACTGATTTTAAATCTGAGTGCGTAGCAGAAGTCTTAGATATAGTAAGTTGCTGTGGATACAGCAACTCGGTGTGCAGTGTATGTAACACCCCCAATCCGCTCAGGGATATTACACGCCGTAGAACCTTTCCTCAAGGATCTACCAGGCTGGTAACAACATCGAACATCTCAACAATGCCTTTAAGGCTAAAATGACTCAGTAGACCGATTTGGTCTTTCAATAAATACATACAACTCAAACTCATTACATGCCCACGCAGGGGTCGAATACAAACACTCCCGTACAACGGGAAAGAATACTGCAGCGGAAAATAAATTATAACTAAACCAATGACCTCATACGGATCCTCGTGTGATTAGTATCGTTTATCTTTCATCATCCTTCGTGCCGACCCTGTGTTATGCTCCCAAACCTGAATGCAAAAACAGACATCCACCCCCCGAATACTCGGGGGTTAGCAAAACTCCACTGCTTTGCTAGTGCAAGAACAAAGTGCAAATACGAGCCATACAATTCACATTCCATGAATAACAATAACTAGGAATCCCCAAAGATCCAAACAGGACGAAAAGTACTTCCCGAGGCAAGAGTTTGGGTAAAACATTCCAAAACCGAAAGATCGCAAATCAAGGAAAATAATTTATAAAAGAGTTTAAAGATGCCATCGAGAGTTTTAATAGAAAACAATTTAGGATTATCAAATCCTCCTCTTTCCAAAATCAACAGGGTCCTCGACCAGTAGGCGGAAAGCAATTTGCAAGAAAACCAATCAATCAACACAAGCGAATCTTCACAAATATTTCCACGGGATTCTCGACCCAATCCAAATAATATCAACACGAGATCAAACATCTCAACATAACACGGGGTTCTCGACCCAAATCACAGAATGACAACACAGCCCGTCAGGAAAAACATCAGGAAATTCATTAACGATTAGAATCGACGAAAGCTCGACTCCACCACTCTCCGCCTTCAAGGCGTAGCACCAATAGCCGGTACACCCATTTCGCAGGAGCCTCATCGCCTTCAAGGCGTTAATAACGAATTTCTGGTTCCCCCTCTTTCGCCCGGCGAAAGAGTGCTCGGTGCCATCATCAGCTAACATGGTGATGATTCTCGTGCGGTAATTCATGATTGCACCATGCTGCTCGAGCCAATCATCCCCGAGAATTAAGTCCTCACTCTCAATACCCACAACAATAAGATTAGAGGGCCAAGCCCTCTCACAAATAAACACAGAACAGTCTCGAACCTCCTGATCACCAACGATCCTATCACCGCTAGGAAGCTTAACGATGAAGGGCTCACAAGGCGTCAAACGGTCGAGACTCAAACGACGCACATAATCCAGAGATATGAACGAATGCGTAGCACCAGAATCGAAAAGCACACTGACAGGATGAGAAAGAATATGAACGGTACCTGTCGCCACGGTAGCCGCTGGGTCATCGGCTCTCCGCATCTCATAGACACGCGGGTGGGCTGAGCCGACACTGGAAGCTCCCCCCTTAGAGGGCTGACCCCGACCTCTCCCCCGACTAGCACTCGGCGGATATTGAGGAGCAAACGATCCTTGATTCACACTTGGTTCCCTAGGCGCTGGAATGGAAGCCCGGGCACCAAGGATCTTCTCCCTCTCAGCACAGAAAGCAGCCTTGTGACCCGACTGGCCATACTGATTACACGTCAGCAAAGGGTTCAGACAAATACGACTGATGTGGCCCTGCTGGCCACAGTTAAAGCATTTCACCTCTCGAGAAGGGGCACTGGCAGCCCTACGGGGAAACCCAGTAGATCGAGCTGGGCCACCACCAGCGGAAAAGTTAGCAGACTGAAATTTCTGCTGACCCCCACCTTTGTGGCCCGAAAAATTCCCGGCGGACTTCTGTTTCTTACTCTCGCGGGCCGCCTCACTCGCCGTCACAGACATATCGTAAGCAAGGGCCCTACTCTGGTAATCCTTCAAGGTAGTACAGACGAGCCCCGACATGTAGTCCCGAATAGACAATTTCATCCTTCTGGAGAAATGGAAAATTTTGTCGCTCTCCTCGACAACTTGGGTCTTCACATAGCCCAACTCCTTGTTAAAATCAGCAATAGCTTGAGATACGGGGATATCCCGCGGTTGAGCATCATAAAAAGCATGTACCCGAGCACATCGACGGCCACGGGCAATATTCAGTCTCCATCAATTCTTGAAACTCAGCCCACGAAGCAGCATGATCTTTGGGCCCAACGGCCTCCCACCAGTCCGTAGCGTCCCCTGTGAGAAAGTATTGAGCAATAGGGACTTTACGGTCCTCGGGGCAGTTAGTGGCAACGAAGACCTTAGATATCTCCTTGATCCACCCTTCCCAGCCAATCGGGTCTGTAGCTCCCAAAAACTGAGGAGGATGCATCTTGATAACGTCTTGGAGCCATCGATCCGCTCCGCCCCGATTAGCGTGGGCCTGATCCGGGTTCTGAACCGCCTGAGCTATCGCCGCCATTTGATTCACCATTTGCTGCATAACGGCCGCAATACCGAGGTCGGCACGCTCCTGAGAAGAAGCATGGCTATGACGGTCGCCGGTACTGCCGGCTCCCGAAGACTGCGACGTGGCCGCCCCACCGGCTGCCCCACGTCCCCGGCCGCGTCCACGACCACGACCACGACCGCGACCACGACCTCTTCCAGCATCCATACTGGAGTTAAATAAGTAGCAAAAGCCATACGAGGGTCAGTATAAGAAAAGAACAATCACAAGTCGAGAATCAAGGGTACGATACAAGGAATTAAGGAACAGAGGAAGGAAAACTTACGGACACTGGTAGTACCGGAATCATGGCAGCGTGACGATGATGTGCAAAACAAAACACCACAAGACCCAATAAACCGACAAGCCTAGGTATCCATAAACCTAGTTCTCCGATACCATTTTCTGTAACACCCCCAGGATATCCGAGGTATATTACAGCGCCGTGAATCCCTACATGGGACCCACCAGGCTGAACAAGCATCATACTCATCGACTCACAGAGACAACAAAAAAAAATACCTCGTCATAAAGACGTCCAACAAAATAATTCACCCGGTTTAACCGGTCAAACATGACACCATATCCATCACAACATAATAAACAACAATACAATCCCGACAAGTAAAAGTTCTTAAGTACTCGAGTACTTCTATTAGTTTAAAGACCACAAAGGTAAAAGATAGAAAACAACAAGACACCACTCGTGCACAATCATGACGCACGGCCATCCTCCGCATACTGGTCCAGCGCCCGCTCGTCTCGATGAACCTGACCTAAAATTCATAAAATGAATTTCCCCAAAACGGGTCCCCAGAGGGGTTAGCAATTACGCTAGTACAAGTAACTAGATGAACGACTTACATCTTACACATATAGTAATGCATGCAATTCAAGAAAACATAGTTCCAAAACACTCATTTCCGGAAATGCCAATAATCAAAACCACATTTGTAAAATGCACCACAATTAACCGCGGACCCACAGCTTCGTGGATCCCTGCCGAGACCCCGTCGGATCTAACCCACAGTGGTTAAAAGCAAGCTCGCGGTACCACAGCTTCGTGGAGCCCTACCGAGACCCCGTCGGATCTAACCCGTAGTGAGCATACACACACACACAATTTCTCATACAAAACTACTATGTTAAGATCGTAAGTTCATAAGGATACTTGCCTCGGTTAATAAACGATGATGCGAACGGAAAGGAAGAGTTGAACACGACCGCAAGGAACCGGCGGAAATGAACCTAACGATTCGAATAACACAATCACAACCAACTCTAGACGATTACGGAAATGGAATACACCCGGAAACCCGCCTACGATTCATGTATATTTATACCAAAAATAACAACGAGGGCGGACCACAACCAAACCCTCTCGATTCCGTAAAAATCCACAAAATATCCATGAATCCGTAGGAAAACTAAAGATACTAACAATATTAATCGTATACATCATGAATCCACCAACAAATCGGAAGAAAAACCCAAAACCCCCAATTTAATCGAAAATAGGGTTCTAGAGATGTTACCTTTGAAGATTCAAGTACTAAGATCCGTAGAACACGCGTTAGATTGATTGCCCGAGCCTCACAACCGAAGGAAGATGATGAAAATCGACTCCCGAATGAAGAATGCTTGAGAAGTTCTTCCCCCCTTAGCTCTCTCTCTCTCTCGCGCAGTGAAATGAAGGAGAAGACGACCGATCTCGTCTAATAAGGACGAGATTGCATAGTTGACCGCTTTGTGTGCCGCGGCACAGGCCAAAAAATTACTCCCAGGTTTCGGCATTGTGCCGCGGCACAGACTGCGTGTGCCGCGGCACCAGGTCTGATTAGGTTTTGGTCGCGAAGACACACGAGTGTGCCGCGGCACGGGACAGTGTGCCGCGGCCTTTGGCACTGCGTGCGCGGCACCGGATGGGTGTGCCGCGGCACACAGTACAGTTTGTTCAACCAACAACTGAAGGAATTTGTGTGCCGCGGCACGCATATCTTGTGCCGCGGCCCACACCCCCTTTTGGGTCCCAAAATGATAAAAATGTTCCGGAAAGAGAATAAAACGATAGGAATCAATATTTGGGAACCAACAACACGAAATGGATCCACAGCAACCCCGAAACGGCGGTTCCGCACAACAATAACGAGAATACAGTTCAACAGTTTGACAGGAAGGACACGCTGAAAAGTACACGAGGGTCACTACGATCGAGAAATACACCAAAAACGAAAATACAAGAGAAAGAAAAATACGGATATTACAGTTACAGGGTGATTAATTTAATTCATAAATTATATTTCTTAGAGAAATATATTTGTATTTGATATTATTAATTAATTAGATTAATTAATTAATATAAATACATTGGTGATTAAACGGAGTGTATTTAACGGAGTCGTTTGACGAACGTCCGGTACACGAGCCGAGTGACTCGGCTCGTTTTCTAGGAAACTTCCACCATGGGCCGCCCTCCCTCTCCCCACATCACATGGAATCATTTCCATGCATGTGTATGTGTTAGTTGTATTTTTGTTATTATGTGTTGACATTTTATCTCAATTATATGATTTGTATTATATGTTTGAGATAATATAAAAACAACATATTATAACAACTACTACACACACACACACTTGAAAAGTGAGAACTTCTTGGCAAATTGAGAGCTGCCTGCCGAGAGTATTAAGTGAGGAAGGGAGAGAATTTTTTTTTTTCAATTTTTCATCTTAGAGGTGAAAGGAATTCAAGAAAAAAAATAGAGAGAAAATTCCTATGGTAACTTCCTAGCCGTGTTCTTGGAGAACGAAGTTACGTCGAATTTTTCGGGAAACTTCCGACGCGTGTGAAGTAGAGGCTTCGAATTTTCGGTGCTTGGAACGAAGGGATTTCGTGTTCGGGACGGGATCGTGATCATCGTCTACACTTTACGAAGATTTATTTCAAAGGCTTCAAGGGTATGAATCTTTATCTTTGTATTTTTTTTTCGTATATACGTTACTTGATCGATCCTGTTTGGGATTCGTATTTATTTCCGCTGCGTATTTCGTTTTATTTTCGGAATCCCAATAGGTTTTATTATTAACATGGATAAGATAATTGAAACTAAACATTATGTTGATTTGTAGTGATTGAGTTCGTATGATAAGATATGGATCATGATGATGAGTTTTGATCTGGAAAGTTATTGTTAATCTTGGAGTAAGATTTCCTTTTCATTCAGATTCGTAGTCGCAAGGTGTTAGTCGATGCTTGGAATGCATGCCACTGTACATCATTAGCGCACGCTAAGCTTACTGGATAGCGCACGCTAACGGGAACAACTTAGCGCACGCTACGTTATGCGTTTAACGTGCGCTAAGTAGGCAGGCAGTGTAGTATTTTCGTGTTGTGATTATGAATTCGTGATGGGTTGAACTGGATTGTTTAAGACTATGTTTAATCGAGATATTGTGGAACTGTTGGGTTATTGATCGGTTATTGATTGATAATTATGATTTATCGGATTTCGGCTTGTATTGTTGATATGGGTTCGTAATTGTTTGAGTTGTATTGTTTGGTTTTGTAAATGATCGAGGTATTGTTGAACCATTGAGTTTGATTGGTTGGTTATACCGGTTATTGATTATTATCGGATGTGTTGTCATTTGATTATTGCATTAGGTCGGGATAATTGAGCGTTGATTATGGCCGTTGTGTTGCGGTCAAGGTTGGAGAGTTCGTAGGTTGCTTTTGGTCGGGGCTGAGGAGCTCAGAGACGAAGGCAATGGATTCTGGTAACAACTTCATGGTATCGGTATCGAGGCAAGTTTATACTTGTTCAGTTTATAATATTTGATGAATGGTATCATTTTCATTTCATTTATAATTCGTATGGCGATGTTGTTAGAAAGGTAAGTTGTCGGTTAACGAGTTGTATATCGTGCTCTGGCTTGTATTAAATCATAAGGTATATGATTTAGTTGTGTTCAAGGAAGACGTGAGTTATCTTTGGTCAAGGATATAGTATATCGGATATTGAGGATAGTTAACGTGATGATATAAGTATCGGGATAAAGGTTTATTGGTATTGAATGGATGGTACCTTATTTGAGATTATTTGAATAACTGTGTATTCGTTCAGGGATGTTGCTCGTGGAAAGAATATTGTCTTCGGCTTTGAGGTAATTCTAGTATTATTCAGTTATGAGGATAATTGTTCTGAGGAATTACTGTATATATGTTGTATGTTGATGTTTCGTATGCTGGGATTCCTATTGATTACTTCGATGAGGGATGATGATCCCAGGGCTGATTGTATTGAGATCATTGATCGTGTTGATCATTTGTCGGGGATGATCATCCCAGGATTATTGTCTTGAATATTGATTAGTCGTGTCGACTTTTCACTGTCAGTTTGTTGTTTCACTTCAGTGAGTCTTTTGATCCTTATTGGATATGTGATTCTTTGAGTTTCGTTGTCATGTTGCATCGTGACATATCTGGAATCATATCTGCGTTCCGATTGGTTATTGTGTAGTATTTTTAGCCAGGCGCATGATGGTTATGCGTGGATATTATTTCCGCATTGAACCGTTCACACGAGACGTAGTTCGTGAGGCTAATTAGGTACAAGACCGCACGTGTATTTGATCGATACTCGGGGTGGCTTGTGCACGGACACATTTCCGGATCGGGCGTACTGTGATGTCCATCTTTGAGCCATACCGTTTGGTCGTTCATAGTTCCATGTATGATTAGATATATTCGACGGTTTGTGACTGGTTGTTCATATGCCCGAGGGGTATGTTCGACAGTCAGAGTTATTTCTTTGAGATCCATTATTGTTTATCATTTGGAGTCTATCTTGTTGAGGGTATTCTCGGTTATTGTTGGTCCTTTGTTGATCATTTGGAGTCTACCTTGTTGAGGGTATTCTCGGGTATTGTTGGTCCTTGTTGATCATTTGGAGTCTACCTTGTTGAGGGTATCCTAGGTTATTGTTGGTCCTTTGTTGATCATTTGGTGTTTACCTCGTTGAGGGAATTCTCGGTTATTGTTGATCTTTGTCGATCGTGTTTGGAGTTTACCATGTTGAGGGTATTCTCGATTATTGTTGATCCTTGTCGATCGTATTGGAATTCATCATGTTGATGATAATTTCGGTTGTACTTTGACCTTGGGTTGGTCATATTGGAACTCATCATATCGATGATATTCTCAGTGATGTATTGGTTGATCATTGTTATTGATTGTATGAGCATTCGGACTGTACGTCGATGTTCGGGATTTGTTATCATTATCATGTGGTAGTTGATCTACAGATATGTTGTGTATTATTGGTTTATCTAGGTTGAGATTTGATTGTGTAATCCGGCGGACAGGATTTGGCACAGATTGGATTATTTCCGCACTTATGAGTTATGAGGACGATTTGAGGACACTTGGTATTGTTTGAATACATTACAGTATAATTGTTGTTGAGTTCTTTTCGTCATTTGAGAATGCGAAATGTGAATTATGGTAAGGATCGATTTGGTATGGATTGCCATGGATTGGTAAGGTTATGACGGTAAGTTTACATTGGTAGTATTCTTACAGTATTATTACATTGGTATGTAATTATTTATGATGATGTGATCGTTATCATTATCGAGTATTGTGGCTGACCCCGTCGTGGGCTTTATTTTTAGGTACTCGGAGATCGAGCTAGTAGCGGTCGTGAAGGGATGAGCTTCCCGATGTGATACTGGCGGTGGCATGTTTTGGAGTATCGAGTATTTCTTTTAAGTTATTCATTTCCGCTGCAAATGTGTATTTTGAACTGTGTTTTTATCCGCTGCGTGTGTATATTTTCAAAATGGCCTTTTGGGCATTTTACGAACTTGGGTTATTTTCGTCAAACTCTTTTTCCCAAATTATTTTATCGGTACGTTTAAGTGGTAGCTTAACGTACATTTTGAAATGTCGAGAATTGGCACTTCGCCTTGTATTTTCAAATGGTATTTTATGACTGTATTTGAGAACTATGCTTTTGAAAATATTTGAGTATTTAAAATATTACCATCATCATCCTTTTGGCGTTTTTGAATTGGTTTTGTAAATGATTTTTAGCCTGGTGGGTTCCGGCGCGGGACCCACGGCGCTGTAATATCCCGGATGGTTTTGGGGGGTGTTACAGAAGATGGTATCAGAGCTTGGGTTTTGTGAAACCCGGGCGTGTGTGTTATGTGGCTCTACCGGGACGGTAGTAGCGTGACTTTTGAAGATGATTTTTTCTGACTTTTGAGTCAAACCGATTTTGGAGTTTCCAAAATTTTTGAGATCTTTTCAAATTGTTATTTGTGATATTGGCGTGTGTTGGTATTGTTTTGAGACTTCGTGTGAGAGTCGTGTGCTAGTATCACGGGAGATCATCGGCTTCACGCACCTGTAAGTATATTGGTTTGGTTATTCGCTTGTGGCGACACTTGATTGTTTTGTGATGAGTTGGAAAGTTTGGGATTTATCTGTTGTTGGTGGCAGGTTGCAAGTTTCGAGGACGAAACTTATTTTAAGGGGGGTAGTATGTAATACCCGAATTTTCAGTATGAATTTTTCGCGTTATTTTATCTAAGATATACTGGATGGCTTGGTGTCTATATAGTATGGATAAAATAAATTGAGAACTGAGACAGCTGTATTTGAACTCGTATAACTGTCGTAGTGGTTGGACAATTATTTTGAGGATACCGTGTATCAGGTTATCGTACTTTTGATATTGGATATATCGTATGATGATGTTATTGGATTCAGTACATGTATTCAGTATGCAGTATGTTCGTATTTTGGTATGTCGAGACGGACGAGGAGAATTGGAAAATGGCTAAGTATAGCTTGATTAGCACGCGCTAATGTTCAAGTATAGCGCACGCTATCGTTCATGGTTAGCGCACGCTAGAGGCAGAATGTAGCGCACGCTAAATGCAGTAAGATCGGAAGGAATCTGCGTGTGGACCCGGCTGCTTTCGGCGCACGTTCTGATAAGTCAACGGTTGTTGTCCCGAAGTATTAGCGCACGCTAAAGCATGAGGCTTAACCCACGCTAATTGTAGATCGGTCAAAGGGAATCTTATCCTTGTCAGATCGGCATGTGGGGGCACATGCGGTACGTAGACTGTAGCAAGTCAAATGATATTAGCGCACGCTAAATGCAAGGACTTGCGTATGCTAAACAGTGTAAGTTACGTACGCTAATGCATGGGCATTACGTACGTAAGCTCATATACGAGACAAGACAGTGGCCTCTGGGCTGCGATAGCGCACCCTAACAAAGTCAGTTAGCGCACGCTAGGGCAATAACGCACGCTATTTTATGACAGTAGCGCGCGCTAGTAATGTATTCTATATAAGGGGACAGACGGGTGTTATGAAGCATTTCGTCCATTTCTTTCCTTTCACTCGATAGAGAGAGCTTTGGGAGGTACTTGAGTTCCTAAAACACTCTGATATGATGATCTTTAACAAGATTAAGATGGAGAGCATGGATTCAAAGCTTTGTTCTTGAAATTATTAATGAGTCTTGGAATGGAGTTCATAGAGAGAGTCTTGAGGTTCCAAATACTGGATTATGATGGAGTTGAGCATCCTTATCAACATTTGGAGCTTGGAAATGATTGGGAACGGATTTAACTTTGATAATCCATCATTTTCTTCAAAGAGGTAATTAATCTTCACTTTGGATTTCGTTTTGGGGATTGAATATTGGTGTTCTTGAGTTGATACTTATCATATTAATGAGTTGATAAGTATGATTTCGAGATGGCTTCCCGGGTAACGTTGATGTTATTGTTGGTATGCGGATATTGATATGTTTTGTATGGTTTTGAATGGTGTTCAGGAGATATGTCAATTTATGTCTCCCTTCATTTCGGATTTGATGTTAAGATGATATACGGATATATATGACTTAGGTGATTAATTACATGTTAGCATATCGGATTATGATGGTTGTCATGAACGTGATTATGGAATCATGGTACTTTTAGTGTTCTTGGTATATATATCATCAAAGAGGAAGGATATATGTTGGTTTGATTATTAACATGGATAAGATAATTGAAACTAAACATTATGTTGATTGTAGTGATTGAGTTCGTATGATAAGATATGGATCATGATGATGAGTTTTGATCTGGAAAGTTATTGTTAATCTTGGAGTAATATTTCCTTTTCATTCAGATTCGTAGTCGCAAGGTGTTAGTCGATGCTTGGAATGCATGCCACTGTACAACATTAGCGCATGCTAAGCTTACTGGCTAGCGCACGCTAACGGGAACAACTTAGCGCACGCTACGTTATGCGTTTAACGTGCGCTAAGTAGGCAGACAGTGTAGTATTTTCGTGTTGTGATTATGAATTCGTGATGGGTTGAACTGGATTGTTTAAGACTGTGTTTAATCGAGATATTGTGGAACTGTTGGGTTATTGATCGGTTATTGATTGATAATTATGATTTATCGGATTTCAGCTTGTATTGTTGATATGAGTTCGTATTTGTTTGAGTTGTATTGTTTGGTTTTGTAAATGATCGAGGTATTGTTGAACCGTTGAGTTTGATTGGTTGGTTATACCGGTTATTGATTATTATCGGATGTGTTGTCATTTGATTATTGCATTAGGTCAGGATAATTGAGCGTTGATTATGGCCGTTGTGTTGCGGTCAAGGTTGGAGAGTTCGTAGGTTGCTTTTGGTCGGGGCTGAGGAGCTCAGAGACAAAGGCAATGGATTCTGGTAACAGCTTCGTGGTATCGGTATCGAGGCAAGTTTATACTTGTTCAGTTTATAATATTTGATGAATGGTATCGTTTTCATTTCATTTATAATTCGTATGGCGATGTTGTTAGAAAGGTAAGTTGTCGGTTAACGAGTTGTATATCGTGCTCTGGCTTGTATTAAATCATAAGGTATATGATTTAATTGTGTTCAAGGAAGACGTGAGTTATCTTTGGTCAAGGGTATAGTATATCGGATATCGAGGATAGTTAACGTGATGACATAAGTATCGGGATAAAGGTTTATTGGTATTGAATGGATGGTACCTTATTTGAGATTATTTGAATATCTGTGTATTCGTTCAGGGATGTTGCTCGTGGAAAGAATATTGTCTTCGGCTTTGAGGTAATTCTAGTATTATTCAGTTATGAGGATAATTGTTCTGAGGAAATATTTTATATATGTTGTATGTTGATGTTTCGTATGCTGGGATTCGTATTGATTACTTCGCTGAGGGATGATGATCCCAGGTCTGATTGTATTGAGATCATTGATCGTGTTGATCATTTGTCGGGGATGATGATCCCAGGATTATTGTCTTGAATATTGATTAGTCGTGTCGACTTTTCACTGTCAGTCTGTTGTTTCACTTCGGTGAGTCTTTTGATCCTTATTGGATATGTGATTCTTTGAGTTTCGTTGTCATGTTGCATCGTGACATATCTGGAATCATATCTGCGTTCCGATTGGTTATTGTGTAAGATTTTTAGCCAGGCGCATGATGGTTATGCGTGGATATTATTTCCGCATTGAACCATTCACACGAGACGTAGTTCGTGAGGCTAATTAGGTACAAGACCGCACGTGTATTTGATCGATACCCGGGGTGGCTTGTGCACGGACACATTTCTGGATCGGGCGTACTGTGATGTCCATCTTTGAGCCATACCGTTTGGTCGTTCATACTTCCATGTATGATTGGATATGTTCGACGGTTTGTGACTAGTTGTTCATATGCCCGAGGGGTATGTTCGACAGTCAGAGTTATTTCTTTGAGATCCATTATTGTTTATCATTTGGAGTCTATCTTGTTGAGGGTATTCTCGGTTATTGTTAGTCCTTTGTTGATCATTTGGAGTCTACCTTGTTGAGGTATTCTCGGGTATTGTTGGTCCTTGTTGATCATTTGGAGTCTACCTTGTTGAGGGTATCCTCGGTTATTGTTGGTCCTTTGTTGATCATTTGGAGTTTACCTCGTTGAGGGAATTCTCGGTTATTGTTGATCTTTGTCGATCGTGTTTGGAGTTTACCATGTTGAGGGTATTCTCGATTATTGTTTATCCTTGTCGATCGTATTGGAATTCATCATGTTGATGATAATTTCGGTTGTACTTTGACCTTGGGTTGGTCATATTGGAACTCATCATATCGATGATATTCTCAGTGATGTATTGGTTGATCATTGTTATTGATTGTATGAGCATTCGGACTGTACGTCGATGTTCGGGATTTGTTATCATTATCATGTGGTAGTTGATCTACAGATATGTTGTGTATTATTGGTTTATCTAGGTTGAGATTTGATTGTGTAATCCGGCGGACAGGATTTGGCACAGATTGGATTATTTCCGCACTTATGAGTTATGAGGACGATTTGAGGACACTTGCTATTGTTTGAATACAGTACAGTATAATTGTTGTTGAGTTCTTTTCGTCATTTGAGAATGCGAAATGTGAATTATGGTAAGGATCGATTTGGTATGGATTGCCATGGATTGGTAAGGTTATGACGGTAAGTTTACATTGGTAGTATTCTTACAGTATTATTACATTGGTATGTAATTATTTATGATGATGTGATCGTTATCATTATCGAGTATTGTGGCTGACCCCGTCGTGGGCTTTATTTTTAGGTACTCGGAGATCGAGCTAGTAGCGGTCGTGAAGGGATGAGCTTCCCGATGTGATACTGTCGGTGGCATGTTTTGGAGTATCGAGTATTTCTTTTCTGGTTATTCATTTCTGCTGCAAATGTGTATTTTGAACTATGTTTTTATCCGCTGCGTGTGTATATTTTCAAAATGGCCTTTTGGCCATTTTACGAACTTGGGTTATTTTCGTCAAACTCTTTTTCCCAAATTATTTTATCGGTACGTTTAAGTGGTAGCTTAACGTACATTTTGAAATGTCGAGAATTGGCACTTCGCCTTGTATTTTCAAATGGTATTTTATGACGGTATTTGAGAACTATGCTTTTGAGTATTTAAAATATTACCGTCATCAGCCTTTTGGCGTTTTTGAATTGGTTTTGTAAATGATTTTTAGCCTGGTGGGTTCCGGCGCGGGACCCACGGCGCTGTAATATCCCTGATGGTTTTGGGGGGTGTTACAGAAGATGGTATCAGAGCTTGGGTTTTGTGAAACCCGGGCATGTGTGTTATGTGGCTCTACCGGGACGGTAGTAGCGTGACTTTTGAAGATGATTTTTTCTGACTTTTGAGTCAAACCGATTTTGGAGTTTCCAAAATTTTTGAGATCTTTTCAAATTGTTATTTGTGATATTGGCGTGTGTTGGTATTGTTTTGAGACTTCGTGTGAGAGTCGTGTGCTAGTATCACGGGAGATCATCGGCTTCACGCACCTGTAAGTATATTGGTTTGGTTATTCGCTTGTGGCGACACTTGATTGTTTTGTGATGAGTTGGAAAGTTTTGGATTTATCTGTTGTTGGTGGCAGGTTGCAAGTTTCGAGGACGAAACTTATTTTAAGGGGGGTAGTATGTAATACCCGAATTTTCAGTATGAATTTTTCGCATTATTTTATCTAAGATATACTGGATGGCTTGGTGTCTATACAGTATGGATAAAATAAATTGAGAACTGAGACAACTGTATTTGTACTCGTATAACTGTCGTAGTGGTTCGACAATTATTTTGAGGATACCGTGTATCAGGTTATCGTACTTTTGATATTGGATATATCGTATGATGATGTTATTGGATTCAGTACATGTATTCAGTATGCAGTATGTTCGTATTTTGGTATGTCGAGACGGACGAGGAGAATTGGAAAATGGCTAAGTATAGCTTGATTAGTGTTGCGATAATTCCTACACGCAAGTGCACGTCATCGTTTACAAGTAATAAAGTGATAAGTAGAGTATCGTTCCCACGAGGATTGAGTCTCTAACTACCGACGTTTTCGTATTCCAATTTTATTTGAACAATCGAAGTTGGGTTTTTGGATTAATAACTACAAGAATGAATAAAAGACTAAACAGAAAGCGATAGCTTGAATAAAAGGAATCAAATGATAAATAAGTCTAGAGTTCTGAATCCACCTTAATTTATCCGAATTTAATCTTGATTATCCGTAATAAATAATTTTCCCAATTTATTGAAGGCGGAGATTGCTAATATATTCTACCGCCTCTCCCGAGGTCAATAGATTTATCTAACGGCGACTAACGCACTCTATCCCTAGGTGAATTATCTCGTCGCTAGGCAAAAAGCATGAAATCTCCTAAAGGCCACGTAGTTCCTATGAGTATATTCCTATCTCACAGAATAAAACGGTCCTCACCAATAGTTCCTCACCAAATCTCCTCTCCCGATTCGAAGTGAATGATTAAATCAATACAACTATTGGCCAGATAATTGCAAGCATTAAACATAATTGGGAAAACTCAATAAAAAGGTAATAAATTGGATAATCTTAATCAATTCGTCAAAATAAAGGTTTCATCAAAACCTAGATTAGGGCTTTAGCGACATACTAAAAGCGAAAATACGTAAGAAATAAACGAAAGCATAAAATTCAAACGCAGATGAAGCTCGGATTCCTCCGTTCTTCAGCTCCCGCCTTCTGCCCTTGAATTCCTCTGCTTTCCTCCTCTTCTCTGTCTCCAAGCTTAAGCTCTCCTAGGTTTAGCTTCAATGATTTCCTGATTCCAAGGTTCCAAGATAATTAAATTAGGATCTTAAGCCCTATTTATAGCTCAGCACTTCCATAAATCGCGTCCGTATTAGTTGGTTGAAAACTGGCTTCGAAACGGCCCAAAATCCGCGCAGACGTACCAAACCCGCTAAGTGTGCCGCGGCTCACTGAACCTGTGCCGCGGCACATCGCCAAAATCTGAATACCTGGGCGTAATTAAATCCTTTACGTGCGCGGCTCACATGGGTCATGCCGCGGCACGTAGTACACTTACTCGCCTTGGTGGTGTCTTCCTTTGCCGCGGCTCAGCTTCCTTGTGCCGCGGCTCATAGTCCAGTTTTGCCGTTTTCGCCCGTTTTGCCTCGTTTAAGCTTCCGGACTTCAATTTCCTGTCAATCATACAAAATTAAGGCATTAAAAGCTCATTTAGATGATTTCACACTCCAAAATACTACAAAATAATGATAAATAAGCGTATAAAAATACGCCTAACAAATACCCCCAAACTTAAGCCTTTGCTTGTCCTCAAGCAAAAAGAATTAAAGTCAATAAAAGAATGTCGTGAATCATCGTGCAACTCATAGTGTTCAACCTAATCAATACTATCCCGCCATTCTCTCTAAATAATACGAGTGTCATAAAAGCGAGCCGCACTCGTAATAGTGATACCGCAAAGTGATCAAGTTCACCCTAATCATTTGTTCATGAAGAAAACTCACTCAAAGATTAACAAAACATGATTCGAATCGACCGTCAATATGAAAGGCTAAAATAGACAAGTTAGCTCGTCCGTTCCACGCCTAAAGGCACAATTTTTCACGAGTCTCCTAACAACTAAACCTCGGACGGTGTCCCCTTATATAAATATGCTCAAGAATTCGATTCGAGTTGACCACTAGGTTAGGATCTCGGGATGTTTCATCGGGATAATCCTAGGGTGGAACTTCCATTCTCATGTATTAGGAAACCGTTTGACGTAAAAGACACTCATGGGGCACATGGATGCTTCTAGTTACTAAGTTCCCGTCTACAATGGAGAAACAACTCGAATACATAATTTCCGCATGTCCGAATCAAGGTTGCCGTTTGACGCGAGAGTAAACAATGGTCACGCGAATGCCCCTTACTAGGCTCCTATCATTGGCACATGTGAAATATCTAAATTAATAGTCTAATCGTGGTCGCTGCTTTACGCGAGAGTAAACAACGGGTCACGCGAATACCCCGGTTACTAGACTTCCCTTCATAGAACACATTATCTCGACTTTTAGGGAAAACCGCCCACTCTAAACTCAATTTAAGTGCCAACACGACTAAAGAAACAAGACGACTCACTATCCGGAAAATGTAGCCAAACGTATTGATGGGGATTTAAAAACAAGTATGTATCGTCTCTTATCCGCCAAGTCCTCTACAATCACGAAAAATTTCGGACCTAATCAATACTAAGGCAACGAAATAATCGACTACAACTCGACTAAAACTCGCCCGCTTCTTCGAGAGAAAGACAAAGGTCGTAACATCAGTATCACACATAATAGAAGCACGAAAATTCACGAATAAAGAAAAACTACGGCAAGCAAGGCTATTAAAAAAATTTCGCAAAGAAAGAAAAGTGCAACAAAATATAATGTACAAGAAGAAAATAGAGTACAAAGAATGAATGCAGATCAATGTAAAGCCCCCAAACTTAGGACGTACATTGACCTCAATGGACAAAAATGAAATGCAAGAAAAGTAAAAGGTCAAGTACTCCCCTCCACTGCTCAGAGCCGGTGCCAGATCGTCCGGTGAGGAGGGTGGTGTGGTGGCCGGGCGGGCGCAGAAATGGCCCGTCGGGATGCATGATGTGGGCCGTCCATGCGGCGAGGTGCTCGATGATAAGCCTCCCTCGCAGCAAGACGCCTCTCCGCTCGTCGGCTGGCCCGGCGGGCCTGCTCTCTCATCTCGGCTCTGGCGGCAGCAACAACACTCTCCCGCGCCGCCCGCTGCTCCTCTCGCAAGGCAGCCATCCAGCTCTCTCTCTCTCTCCTCATCTCATCTCTCTCTCTCCTCAACTCCTCCCTATCTCTCCGCAGCTCCTCCCTATGCTCTTCTCTCTGTCTCCTCATATCCTCCCGCAGCCCATCAAACAGCTCCTCCAACCTCGCTCTGTCGGGCTGCGGTCCGGCCTCTCCGTGCGTCAACAAAAGTGGCTCGGGGGATCCTCGTGAGCCTCCTCAAGCAAAAATCCTCGCCCGAGCGTGTGCCGGCGCTCCACCCCACCGCTCAAAGTGCGATATGATGCGGTGGTCGATCGGGGCCTGTGGGGCAAGCATCGGCTCGTCGATCGACCATGTCAGCCCCGATCGCCGGCATAAAACGCAGAAGATGGAGGGGTTCTTCAACCCCGTCTTGGCCCCTGGATACTCCGGAAGATAGATCGGACCGTAATGGGGGCCACATCGGCGCAGCCCGGAGGTGATAGCAAAAAGTATCCGGCGCGGAGAGAAAACTGCACGGATCCGGGAGGTGGGATCAATGCGGGCACAAATAAAGTAAAGCCAGCTCGCCCGAGCCGGCCGAGGCGCGAGCTCTGAAGTGAAAAGTAGATGAGCTCTGTGCTCGCCGCTCCTCGGTACCGGCCGTGCAATCGTCTCAGCGGGGCCTCCTTAGTGAGGTCGGTCATCACGCGGTGATAGCCGTCTCGCCCACCGCCGGAAACCCAAAAAGCCTCCGAATAGCAATCGGGAGAAATCAACCGTGACCCCTCGGACGTCGACCTGAGTCGGGGACTCTAAAGATGGCAACGAATGCCCTGCCCGGATGTGCTTCACAGAGCGCTGCATAAAACTCCTGGACGATCGAAATGACTGCCGGATCGGGAGGTGCGGTAAATCTAGCCCATCCCATCTCGTCAATCATCATGAGCAACTCCCCGTCCCGAGGAGCCGGAGTAAAACCTCTCTCGGGAATAAGTGGACGCGGACGGATCTTTTCGTTGAATATCTTGTGGATCTCGGGTCCGAAAATTGGTGCCCTCCGCCTCGGCCCGACCCCGAGAGGTCTCCTCGCGTAGGGGATGACTCGGTCCTAGCACGCTTGGTCGGCTTCTTCGTGCGCGCCATAATCACCCGAGAAGCACAACACGAGGGTTTATTTACGCAAAAATAATAACGATGATATATGCGCGGCTAAAGACATCAAACCGTAAATTCAATTTAAGACACTAGCGCATACGAGAGAAAAAGATGAATTTGGACTTAAACATCTAAACTGGATGTAAGGGTTGGGCTTGTCAGAATTCAAAACGTAGACGTTGCACGAGAATTCAAAACGTTTGCCTTTTCAAAGAAAATTTTCATTTGGGCAATTTATCAGACACCTTGAGGGCGCATGTTTACTTGAAGAACAAACATAGTTCTAGCTCGATTCAGCCCCCAAAAACAGAAATACAATTCAATCATGAACAACTTAACACAATCAATTCATTGATATTCCAATTTAATCAAGAAAATTCGATGAAATTACCCTGTTATATTCTAACAATCACAAAACTATTTGAAGGAAAAAAAACTGGGCATGTTCCATCCATTCAACGCAAAAACAACTTCAAAATATAACCTATAAGCAAATAAACAATAAGGATGGAAGCGTACCTTTTGAAGATTTCAAGAAAAATCGCAGGAAGAAATTTGAACAACGTCAGAGAGAAGAGGAGGGAAGGCAAGGAGAAGAAAAAGAACGTGCACGATAAATGCCACCGAATGCATGTTATAAGCTACCGGCCTTTCGGATTCCGCATAGTGTGCCGCGGCACGTATAAAGTGAGCCGCGGCACAAGGTACTGATCCTTTTACTCGTGTCTTGTTTTGTCGTGTGCCGCGGCTCAAATTCCGTGCCGCGGCTCATTACTCGAGTGTGCCGCGGCTCATTTATGCCGTGCCGCGGCACAAAGTACAATCGGTTTTGCCTTTCATTGCGATCGATGTGTGTCGCGGCTCACAATAAGCGTGCCGCGGCTCATACTCCATTTCTCCCCAGGACTTTCCTGCGCAGAATTTTGAAAAACAGACGTTAAAAACGAGAGGAAGAAGCAAATAGAAGCACAAAAATGATGAAAATAAAAATCACGAATACAAGAAAAATAAAGAAATGCAAAAAAACTACGACTACGAGCTCGGGTTGCCTCCCGAGAAGCGCTAAGTTTATAGTCTTCACCGACCTATTGAACAACGTTAGTTCGCTGCAAACTCCATTGGCTTCCGCCCGTTCATCGAACCGTTTGTATTTTGTTAAAATTATGACCGTTGGTCATCACCGCTCGACTTTCGGTTCATCATCAAATGTAGTTTTCGAAAAGGTTTCGACTTGAGAAACTTCCCAAACACCCGGTTTCTCCATGACTAATTTTTCTCTTGGCTTTCGGCTCACTCTCCTCCTTCACAAACGAACTCACAACCGCAGCAGATTTTTCTTCATGGTCGAGAAACGCCACTAGTTCTACATCCTTCTTCAAACTTGGGCCATTTAACACAAAATCAATTTTCCCAACGACGATTTTTTCGATGCTTTCCTCTTTCACAAACATCCACACCCTCACTTTGTGATCCTTTATCAGCACTTAGGGACATGGGAACGATTTGAATACTTGAAAAGTAACTTCCTCGTCTTGGACCCTCGAGTTAGCTCTCCCTTTTCCACGTCTATAAGGGTTCGGCCCGTCGCTAGAAATGGTCGTCCCAAGATGATCGGAATATTGTCATCTTCCTCCATGTCTAGTACGATGAAGTCGGTGGAAAGATGAACTTGTCAACCTTAACTAATACATCCTCGATCACTCCCTCGGATACTTTATCGATCGGTCCGCCAATTGTAATGAGACGTGGTTGGCTTAGCTTCCCAATATTCAGCTTTTGAAAAATCGATAGAGGCATGAGGTTGATACTTGCACCAAGATCGCATAGTGCCTTATCAAACGAAAGATTCCCCATGGTTCACGGTATGTTAAAGCTTCCCGGATCTTTCAATTTAGGTGGGAGCTTCTTTTGAAGAATTTCACTGCACTCCTCTGTCAAGGCAACCGTTTCAAACTCCTCAAGCTTTCTCTTCTTCGATAATATCTCTTTCATGAATTTGACATAACTCGGCATCTGCTCTAATGCGTCAATAACGGAATATTTATGTGAAGCTTTTGAACACCTCAAGGAACTTAGAAAATTGTTTGTCCGCCTCCTTTGCCGTAGTCTCGCAAAGCGGAACGGGGGAACACATGTCTTTGAGTTATCCGGCTGAACTTCCTTCGACTCCTCTAGCTTTAATTCCATCTCTTCCTCAATCACCTTCTTCTCTTTACCTAGCTCGGGCTGATCTAGCACATCTCTCCCGCTTCTCAAGCTAATTGCATTTAGACTCTCTCGAGGATTTGTCTCTGTGGTACTCGGCAATGCTCCTCCGACGAGCCGTCAATACATTAGCGATTTGGCCCACTGACCTCTAAATTCGAATGGAAGCGTAATGATTTTGTAACGTAGCTTCCGTCCGAGTCATAAATTGACTCGTATTTGCCGCCAATTTTGCAAGCGCTTCCTCGAGAGACACTTTAGGAGCGGAAGGGGCCGCTGTTGATTCCGAGTGAAAGGGGCTGGTGTGCGTCTGTCCGTTTCTCCATGAAAAGTTGGGGTGATTGCGCCACCGGATTATAAGTATTGAGTACGGGTTATTCGGTCGATTCCCACTTCCTACGAATTGAGCCTCGCTCCATCCGATTTTGCTCGAACGGATTTCCAAATTGACACTCCGCACGGGTGTGATCCGTTACACCAATTACATGTCTCAATGGTAACGGTGGGTCAGTGCGTGCGAAAAGTTCTCGAGTCATGTGTCAAAGCGGCGACTTGAGTTGACAAGGTGGAAATCGGATCATTGCTCGAAACTTCCATTACCCTCTTCGGTGTCAATCTTCACGCCATTGGTAAGCGTTTGCCACCATATCTTCCAAAAGCACGTGAGCCTCGGCCATAGATTTTCCCATGAATGTTCCTCCGAGGTCGCATCCACTAAAGTGCGTGTAGAAGCACTCAAACCACCATAAAATGTATGCAATTAAGCCAATCAGAATGCCGTGATGAGGGCATCTTCGAAGCAATTCTTTATATCGCTCCCACGCCTCGTGGAGCGGTTCCATATCGTCTTGGGCAAAAGTGGTTATCTCGTTTCTTAACCGCGCCGTCTTAGCTGGTGGGAAAAATTTTGCAAGGAAGGCTTGCACTAGCCTCTCCCAAGTTGTAATCGACCCCGGCGGTAAGGAATTCAACCAGCATTTTGCTTTATCCCTCAAAGAAAAAGGGAAAAGCCTCAATCGGATGGCATCGTCGGTGACACCATTAGTTTTGAAAGTGTCGCATATCTCAAGGAAAGAAGCAATGTGGGCATTCGGATCGTCCTTCGGTAGTCCACAGAATGGGCTCGCCTGCACCATCTGAATAATGGCGGGCTTGATCTCAAAGTTATTAGCTTGGATGGTGGGACGCCGAATTCCCGAAAAATTTGCGTTGACTTGCGGCATGGCATAATCTCGAAGAGCGAGTTCCGGTTGAGCTTGCCGCACTTGGTTGTCTCCTCCTTGGATTTCAATATTCTCGGCCATGTTGACCGTCGTCTGCAGCTCTCTTTTCTCCTTTTTATTCCTTCTTAGCGTGCGCTCGAGCTCGGTGTCCAAAGGTAGTAAGCCTTCGTTACCGAGCCTTCTCATGCACTACACGAAAGGTCCTGAAAGGAAAAACGAATAAAATAATAAAAAAAATTAAATACACAAAAATAAAAATAAAACGTTCAAATTAAGACTGGAAATACTTAAGTCGATATTAGAAAAATTTCAATCCCCGGCAACGGCGCCAAAAACTTGTTGCGATAATTCCTACACGCAAGTGCACGTCATCGTTTACAAGTAATAAAGTGATAAGTAGAGTATCGTTCCCACGAGGATTGAGTCTCTAACTACCGACGTTTTCGTATTCCAATTTTATTTGAACAATCGAAGTTGGGTTTTTGGATTAATAACTACAAGAATGAATAAAAGACTAAACAGAAAGCGATAGCTTGAATAAAAGGAATCAAATGATAAATAAGTCTAGAGTTCTGAATCCACCTTAATTTATCCGAATTTAATCTTGATTATCCGTAATAAATAATTTTCCCAATTTATTGAAGGCGGAGATTGCTAATATATTCTACCGCCTCTCCCGAGGTCAATAGATTTATCTAACGGCGACTAACGCACTCTATCCCTAGGTGAATTATCTCGTCGCTAGGCAAAAAGCATGAAATCTCCTAAAGGCCACGTAGTTCCTATGAGTATATTCCTACCTCACGAATAAAACGGTCCTCACCAATAGTTCTCACCAAATCTCCTCTCCCGATTCAAGTGAATGATTAAATCAATACAACTATTGGCCGATAATTGCAAGCATTAAACATAATTGGGAAAACTCAATAAAAAGGTAATAAATTGGATAATCTTAATCAATTCGTCAAAATAAAGGTTTCATCAAAACCCTAGATTAGGGCTTTAGCCTGACATACTAAAAACTGAAAATACAGAAGAAATAAACGAAAGCATAAAATTCAAACGCAGATGAAGCTCGGATTCCTCCGTTCTTCAGCTCCCGCCTTCTGCCCTTGAATTCCTCTGCTTTCCTCCTCTTCTCTGTCTCCAAGCTTAAGCTCTCCTAGGTTTAGCTTCAATGATTTCCTGATTCCAAGGTTCCAAGATAATTAAATTAGGATCTTAAGCCCTATTTATAGCTCAACACTTCCATAAATCGCGTCCGTATTAGTTGGTTGAAAACTGGCTTCGAAACGGCCCAAAATCCGCGCAGACGTACCAAACCCGCTAAGTGTGCCGCGGCTCATCAACTCGTGCCGCGCACATCGCCAAAATCAATACCGGGCGTAATTAAATCCTTCGTGCCGGCTCACATGGGCCGTGCCACGCAGTACACCTACTCGCCCTTCGGTGTCTTCCTTGCCGCGGCTCGCCTTCCTTGTGCCGCGGCTCATAGTCCAGCTTTTGCCGCTACCCGTTTTGCCTCGTTTAAGCTTCCGGACTTCAATTTCCTGTCAATCATACAAAATTAAGGCATTAAAAGCTCATTTAGATGATTTCACACTCCAAAATACCACAAAATAATGATAAATAAGCGTATAAAAATACGACTAACAATTAGCGCGCGCTAATGTTCAAGTATAGCGCACGCTATCGTTCATGGTTAGCGCAAGCTAGAGGCAGAATGTAGCACACGCTAAATGCAGTAAGATCGGAAGGAATCTGCGTGTGGACCCGGCTGCTTTCGGCGCACGTTCTGATAAGTCAACGGTTGTTGTCCTGAAGTATTAGCGCACGCTAAAGCATGAGGCTTAACGCACGCTAATTGTAGATCGGTCAAAGGGAATCTTATCCTTGTCAGATCGGCATGTGGGGGCACATGCGGTACGTAGACTGTAGCAAGTCAACTAATATTAGCGCACGCTAAATGCAAGGACTTGCGTACGCTAAACAGTGTAAGTTACGTACGCTAATACATGGGCATTACGTACGTAAGCTCATATACGAGACAAGACAGTGGCCTCTGGGCTGCGATAGCGCACGCTAACAAAGTCAGTTAGCGCACGCTAGGGCAATAACGCACGCTATTTTATGACAGTAGCGCGTGCTAGTAATGTATTCTATATAAGGGGACAGACGGGTGTTATGAAGCATTTCGTCCATTTCTTTCCTTTCACTCGATAGAGAGAGCTTTGGGAGGTACTTGAGTTCCTAAAACACTCTGATATGATGATCTTTAACAAGATTAAGATGGAGAGCATGGATTCAAAGCTTTGTTCTTGAAATTATTAATGAGTCTTGGAATGGAGTTCATAGAGAGAGTCTTGAGGTTCCAAATACTGGATTATGATGGAGTTGAGCGTCCTTATCAACATTTGGAGCTTGGAAATGATTGGGAACGGATTCAACCTTGATAATCCATCCTTTTCTTCAAAGAGGTAATTAATCTTCACTTTGGATTTCGTTTTGGGGATTGAATATTGGTGTTCTTGAGTTGATACTTATCATATTAATGAGTTGATAAGTATGATTTCGAGATGGCTTCCTGGGTAACGTTGATGTTATTGTTGGTATGCGGATATTGATATGTTTTGTATGGTTTTGAATGGTGTTCAGGAGATATGTCGATTTATGTCTCCCTTCATTTCGGATTTGATGTTAAGATGATATACGGATATATATGACTTAGGTGATTAATTACATGTTAGCATATCGGATTATGATGGTTGTCATGAACGTGATTATGGAATCATGGTACTTTTAGTGTTCTTGGTATATATATCATCAAAGAGGAAGGATATATGTTGATTTGATTATTAACATGGATAAGATAATTGAAACTAAACATTATGTTGATTGTAGTGATTGAGTTCGTATGATAAGATATGGATCATGATGATGAGTTTTAATCTGGAAAGTTATTGTTAATCTTGGAGTAATATTTCCTTTTCATTCAGATTCGTAGTCGCAAGGTGTTAGTCGATGCTTGGAATGCATGCCACTGTACAGCATTAGCGCACGCTAAGCTTACTGGCTAGCGCACGCTAACGGGAACAACTTAGCGCACGCTACGTTATGCGTTTAACGTGCGCTAAGTAGGCATGCAATGTAGTATTTTCGTGTTGTGATTATAAATTCGTGATGGGTTGAACTGGATTGTTTAAGACTGTGTTTAATTGAGATATTGTGGAACTGTTGGGTTATTGATCGGTTATTGATTGATAATTATGATTTATCGGATTTCGGCTTGTATTCTTGATATGAGTTCGTAATTGTTTGAGTTGTATTGTTTGGTTTTGTAAATGATCGAGGTATTGTTGAACCGTTGAGTTTGATTGGTTGGTATACTGGTTATTGATTATTATCGGATGTGTTGTCATTTGATTATTGCATTAGGTCAGGATAATTGAGCGTTGATTATGGCCGTTGTGTTGCAGTCAAGGTTGGAGAGTTCGTAGGATGCTTTTGGTCGGGGCTGAGGAGCTCAGAGACAAAGGCAATGGATTCTGGTAACAGCTTCGTGGTATCGGTATCGAGGCAAGTTTATACTTGTTCAATTTATAATATTTGATGTATGGTATCGTTTTCATTTCATTTATAATTCGTATGGCGATGTTGTTAGAAAGGTAAGTTGTCGGTTAACGAGTTGTATATCGTGCTCTGGCTTGTATTAAATCATAAGGTATATGATTTATTTGTGTTCAAGGAAGACGTGAGTTATCTTTGGTCAAGGGTATAGTATATCGGATATCGAGGATAGTTAACGTGATGACATAAGTATCGGGATAAAGGTTTATTGGTATTGAATGGATGGTACCTTATTTGAGATTATTTGAATAACTGTGTATTCGTTCAGGGATGTTGCTCGTGGAAAGAATATTGTCTTCGTCTTTGAGGTAATTATAGTATTATTCAGTTATGAGGATAATTGTTCTGAGGAATTATTGTATATATGTTGTATGTTGATGTTTCGTATGCTGGGATTCGTATTGATTACTTCGCTGAGGGATGATGATCCCAGGGCTGATTGTATTGAGATCATTGATCGTGTTGATCATTTGTCGGGGATGATGATCCCAGGATTATTGTCTTGAATATTGATTAGTCATGTCGACTTTTCACTGTCAGTCTGTTGTTTCACTTCGGTGAGTCTTTTAATCCTTATTGGATATGTGATTCTTTGAGTTCCGTTGTCATGTTGCATCGTGACATATCTGGAATCATATCTGCGTTCCGATTGGTTATTGTGTAGGATTTTTAGCCAGGCGCATGATGGTTATGCATGGATATTATTTCCGCATTGAACCGTGCACACGAGACGTAGTTCGTGAGGCTAATTAGGTACAAGACCGCACGTGTATTTGATCGATACCCGGGGTGGCTTGTGCACGGACACATTTCCGGATCGGGCGTACTGTGATGTCCATCTTTGAGCCATACCGTTTGGTCGTTCATACTTCCATGTATGATTGGATATGTTTGACGGTTTGTGACTGGTTGTTCATATGCCCGAGGGGTAGGTTCGACAGTCAGAGTTATTTCTTTGAGATCCAAATTGTTTATCATTTGGAGTCTATCTTGTTGAGGGTATTCTCGGTTATTATTGGTCCTTTGTTGATCATTTGGAGTCTACCTTGTTGAGGGTATTCTCGGGTATTGTTGGTCCTTGTTGATCATTTGGAGTCTACCTTGTTGAGGGTATCCTCGGTTATTGTTGGTCCTTTGTTGATCATTTGGAGTTTACCTCGTTGAGGGAATTCTCGGTTATTGTTGATCTTTGTCGATCGTGTTTGGAGTTTACCATGTTGAGGGTATTCTCGATTATTGTTGATCCTTGTCAATCGTATTGGAATTCATCATGTTGATGATAATTTCGGTTGTACTTTGACCTTGGGTTGGTCATATTGGAACTCATCATATCCATGATATTCTCAGTGATGTATTGGTTGATCATTGTTATTGATTGTATGAGCATTCAGACTGTACGTCGATGTTCGGGATTTGTTATCATTATCATGTGGTAGTTGATCTACAGATATGTTGTGTATTATTGGTTTATCTAGGTTGAGATTTGATTGTGTAATCCCATGATGGATTTGGCACAGATTGGATTATTTCCGCACTTATGAGTTATGAGGACGATTTGAGGACACTTGGTATTGTTTGAATACAGTACAGTATAATTGTTGTTGAGTTCTTTTCGTCATTTGAGAATGCGAAATGTGAATTATGGCAAGGATCGATGTGGTATGGATTGCCATGGATTGGTAAGGTTATGACGGTAAGTTTACATTGGTAGTATTCTTACAGTATTATTACATTGGTATGTAATTATTTATGATGATGTGATCGTTATCATTATCGAGTATTGTGGCTGACCCCGTCGTGGGCTTTATTTTTAGGTACTCGGAGATCGAGCTAGTAGCGGTCGTGAAGGGATGAGCTTCCCGATGTGATACTGGCGGTGCATGTTTTGGAGTATCGAGTATTTCTTTTCTGGTTATTCATTTCCGCTGCAAATGTGTATTTTGAACTGTGTTTTTATCCGCTGCGTGTGTATATTTTCAAAATGGCCTTTTGGGCATTTTACGAACTTGGGTTATTTTCGTCAAACTCTTTTTTCCGAATTATTTTATCGGTACGTTTAAGTGGTAGCTTAACATACATTTTGAAATGTCGAGAATTGGCACTTCGCCTTGTATTTTCAAATGGTATTTTATTACGGTATTTGAGAACTATGCTTTTGAAAATATTTGAGTATTTAAAATATTACCGTCATCAGCCTTTTGGCGTTTTTGAATTGGTTTTGTAAACAATTTTTAGCCTGGTGGGTTCCGGCGCGGGACCCACGGCGCTGTAATATCCCGGATGGTTTTGGGGGGTGTTACAGAAGATGGTATTAGAGCTTGGGTTTTGTGAAACCCGGGCGTGTGTGTTATGTGGCTCTACCGGGACGGTAGTAGCGTGACTTTTGAAGATGATTTTTTATGACTTTTGAGTCAAACCGATTTTGGAGTTTCCAAAATTTTTGAGATCTTTTCAAATTGTTATTTGTGATATTGGCGTGTGTTGGTATTGTTTTGAGACTTCGTGTGAGAGTCGTGTGCTAGTATCACGGGAGATCATCGGCTTCACGCACCTGTAAGTATATTGGTTTGGTTATTCGCTTGTGGCGACACTTGATTGTTTTGTGATGAGTTGGAAAGTTTGGGATTTATTTGTTGTTGGTGGCAGGTTGCAAGTTTCAAGGACGAAACTTATTTTAAGGGGGGTAGTATGTAATACCCGAATTTTCAGTATGAATTTTTCGCGTTATTTTATCTAAGATATACAGGATGGCTTGGTGTCTATACAGTATGGATAAAATAAATTGAGAACTGAGACAGCTGTATTTGAACTCGTATAACTGTCGTAGTGGTTCGACAATTATTTTGAGGATACCGTGTATTAGGTTATCGTACTTTTGATATTGGATATATCGTATGATGATGTTATTGGATTCAGTACATGTATTCAGTATGCAGTATGTTCGTATTTTGGTATGTCGAGACGGACGAGGAGAATTGGAAAATGGCTAAGTATAGCTTGATTAGCGCGCGCTAATGTTCAAGTATAGCGCACGCTATCGTTCATGGTTAGCGCACGCTAGAGGCAGAATGTAGTGCACGCTAAATGCAGTAAGATCGGAAAGAATCTGCGCGTGGACCCGGCTGCTTTCGACGCACATTCTGATAAGTCAACGGTTGTTGTCCTGAAGTATTAGCGCACGCTAAAGCATGAGGCTTAACGCACGCTAATTGTAGATCGGTCAAAGGGAATCTTATCCTTGTCAGATCGGCATGTGGGGGCATATGCGGTACGTAGACTGTAGCAAGTCAACTGATATTAGCGTACGCTAAATGCAAGGACTTGCGTACGCTAAACAGTGTAAGTTACGTACGCAAATGCATGGGCATTACGTACGTAAGCTCATATACGAGACAAGACAGTGGCCTCTGGGCTGCGATAGCGCACCCTAACAAAGTCAGTTAGCGCACGCTAGGGCAATAACGCACGCTATTTTATGACAGTAGCGCGCGCTAGTAATGTATTCTATATAAGGGGACAGACGGGTGTTATGAAGCATTTCGTCCATTTCTTTCCTTTCACTCGATAGAGAGAGCTTTGGGAGGTACTTGAGTTCCTAAAACACTCTGAGATGATGATCTTTAACGAGATTAAGATGGAGAGCATGGATTCAAAGCTTTGTTCTTGAAATTATTAATGAGTCTTGGAATGGAGTTCATAGAGAGAGTCTTGAGGTTCCAAATACTGGATTATGATGGAGTTGAGCGTCCTTATCAACATTTGGAGCTTGGAAATGATTGGGAACGGATTCAACCTTGATAATCCATCATTTTCTTCAAAGAGGTAATTAATCTTCACTTTGGATTTCGTTTTGGGGATTGAATATTGGTGTTCTTGAGTTGATACTTATCATATTAATGAGTTGATAAGTATGATTTCGAGATGGCTTCCTGGGTAACGTTGATGTTATTGTTGGTATGCGGATATTGATATGTTTTGTATGGTTTTGAATGGTGTTCAGGAGATATGTCGATTTATGTCTCCCTTCATTTCGGATTTGATGTTAAGATGATATACGGATATATATGACTTAGGTGATTAATTACATGTTAGCATATCGGATTATGATGGTTGTCATGAACGTGATTATGGAATCATGGTACTTTTAGTGTTCTTGGTATATATATCATCAAAGAGGAAGGATATATGTTGGTTTGATTATTAACATGGATAAGATAATTGAAACTAAACATTATGTTGATTGTAGTGATTGAGTTCGTATGATAAGATATGGATCATGATGATGAGTTTTGATCTGGAAAGTTATTGTTAATCTTGGAGTAATATTTCCTTTTCATTCAGATTCGTAGTCGCAAGGTGTTAGTCGATGCTTGGAATGTATGCCACTGTACAGCATTAGAGCACGCTAAGCTTATTGGCTAGCGCACGCTAACGGGAACAACTTAGCGCACGCTACGTTATGCGTTTAACGTGCGCTAAGTAGGCAGACAGTGTAGTATTTTCGTGTTGTGATTATGAATTCGTGATGGGTTGAACTGGATTGTTTAAGACTGTGTTTAATTGAGATATTGTGGAACTGTTGGGTTATTGATCGGTTATTGATTGATAATTATGATTTATCGGATTTCGGCTTGTATTGTTGATATGAGTTCGTAATTATTTGAGTTATATTGTTCGGTTTTGTAAATGATCGAGGTATTGTTGAACCGTTGAGTTTGCTTGGTTGGTTATACCGGTTATTGATTATTATCGGATGTGTTGTCATTTGATTATTGCATTAGGTCACGATAATTGAGCGCTGATTATGGCCGTTGTGTTGCGGTCAAGGTTGGAGAGTTCGTAGGTTGCTTTTGGTCGGGGCTGAGGAGCTCGGAGACGAAGGCAATGGATTCTGGTAACAGCTTCGTGGTATCGGTATCAAGGCAAGTTTATACTTGTTCAGTTTATAATATTTGATGAATGGTATCGTTTTCATTTCATTTATAATTCATATGTCGATGTTGTTAGAAAGGTAAGTTGTCGGTTAACGAGTTGTATATCGTGCTCTGGCTTGTATTAAATCATAAGGTATATAATTTAATTGTGTTTAAGGAAGACGTGAGTTATCTTTGGTCAAGGGTATAGTATATCGGATATCGAGGATAGTTAACGTGATGACATAAGTATCGGGATAAAGTTTTATTGGTATTGAATGGATGGTACCTTATTTGAGATTATTTGAATAACTGTGTATTCGTTCAGGGATGTTGCTCGTGGAAATAATATTGTCTTCGGCTTTGAGGTAATTCTAGTATTATTCAGTTATGAGGATAATTGTTCTGAGGAATTATTGTATATATGTTGTATGTTGATGTTTCGTATGCTGGGATTCGTATTGATTACTTTGCTAAGGGATGATGATCCCAGGGCTGATTGTATTGAGATCATTGATCGTGTTGATCATTTGTCGGGGATGATGATCCCAGGATTATTGTCGTGAATATTGATTAGTCGTGTCGACTTTTCACTGTCAGTCTGTTGTTTCACTTCGGTGAGTATTTTGATCCTTATTGGATATGTGATTCTTTGAGTTTCATTGTCATGTTGCATCGTGACATATCTGGAATCATATCTGCGTTCCGATTGGTTATTGTGTAGGATTTTTAGCCAGGCGCATGATGGTTATGCGTGGATATTATTTCTGCATTGAACCGTGCACACGAGACGTAGTTCGTGAGGCTAATTAGGTACAAGACCGCACGTGTATTTGATCGATACCCGGGGTGGCTTGTGCACGGACACATTTCCGGATCGGGCGTACTGTGATGTCCATCTTTGAGCCATACCGTTTGGTCGTTCATACTTCCATGTATGATTAGATATGTTCGGCGGTTTGCGACTGGATGTTCATATGCCCGAGGGGTATGTTCGACAGTCAGAGTTATTTCTTTGAGATCCATTATTGTTGATCATTTGGAGTCTACCTTGTTGAGGGTATTCTCGGTTATTATTGGTCCTTTGTTGATCATTTGGAGTCTACCTTGTTGAGGGTATTCTCGGTTATTGTTGGTCCTTGTTGATCATTTGGAGTCTACCTTGTTGAGGGTATCCTCGGTTATTGTTGGTCCTTTGTTCGTTGAGGGAATTCTCGATTATTGTTGATCTTTGTCGATCGTGTTTGGAGTTTACCATGTTGAGTGTATTCTCGGTTATTGTTGATCCTTATCGATCGTATTGGAATTCATCATGTTGATGATAATTTCGGTTGTACTTTGACCTTGGGTTGGTCATATTGGAACTCATCATATCGATGATATTCTCAGTGATGTATTGGTTGATCATTGTTATTGATTGTATGAGCATTCGGACTGTACGTCGATGTTCGGGATTTGTTATCATTATCATGTGGTAGTTGATCTACAGATATGTTGTGTATTATTGGTTTATCTAGGTTGAGATTTGATTGTGTAATCCGGCAGACAGGATTTGGCACAGATTGGATTATTTCCGCACTTATGAGTTATGAGGACGATTTGAGGACACTTGGTATTGTTTGAATACAGTGCAATATAATTGTTGTTGAGTTCTTTTCGTCATTTGAGAATGCGAAATGTGAATTATGGTAAGGATCGATTTGGTATGGATTGCCATGGATTGGTAAGGTTATGACGGTAAGTTTACATTGGTAGTATTCTTACAGTATTATTACATTGGTATGTAATTATTTATGATGATATGATCGTTATCATTATCGAGTATTGTGGCTGACCCCGTCGTGGGCTTTATTGTTAGGTACTCGGATATCGAGCTAGTAGCGGTCGTGAAGGGATGAGCTTCCCGATGTGATACTGGCGGTGGCATGTTTTGGAGTATCGAGTATTTCTTTTCTGGTTATTCATTTCCGCTGCAAATGTGTATTTTGAACTGTGTTTTTATCCGCTGCGTGTGTATATTTTCAAAATGGCCTTTTGGGCATTTTACGAACTTGGGTTATTTTCATCAAACTCTTTTTCCCAAATTATTTTATCGGTACGTTTAAGTGGTAGCTTAACGTACATTTTGAACTGTCGAGAATTGGCACTTCGCCTTGTATTTTCAAATGGTGAGAACTATGCTTTTTAAAATATTTGAGTATTTAAAATATTACCGTCATCAGTCTTTTGGCGTTTTTGAATTGGTTTTGTAAACGATTTTTAGCCTGGTGGGTTCCGACGCGGGACCCACGGCGCTGTAATATCCCGGATGGTTTTGGGGGGTGTTACACCTGTACTCAAACTTTAGGACAAGAGTATTTGTCTTCTCCAACTTAAGAGCTTCTATGTATATGATACTTTATCATATTGATCTTTACGATGTTATAGTTGTATATTGCTTTCGTTTGCTTTGATTGCTTGTAAGTGTAGTTCGCATCATACTTCTGCTCAAGTGTTCTTCAGATATTTATAGTACGATCTTTAATCTCTTCATGGCCGTTGCATCTTGGAACAAATCCGTCCGTTGGAGAGTGGACTTCATTGTTTAGCTTTTCATATCTTTGCACGGCTTTGTCTCTTTTTTCAAATCCAATCATTTGAAGATGTAGAATTGCTACGCCGTCTTTCTTTGATTACTATATTTGGGCGTAAATCTCGATGAATATTATATTCCTTAAATTCCAGTAATCAATCACTTTGTCTCATTGGCTTTACGTCCGCATGTGCTTTGCCGTCATTGTTGACTTTTCAACGATTGTTGACATGGACATAGTTGTTGTCTAAATACTCGACTGATGTTACTTCTTGATAAAACCTTGGCTGATGTTCTGCCTTGGTAAAATCGGCTGATATTTTGTCTTGATGAAATTCGACTGATATTTCGTTTTGATCGAAAACCCGACTGATGTCTGTCTGGTCAACCTTAGCTGATATTCTCCTTTGACCAAACTCGGCTGATGTTTGACTGTTTTATACTTGGCCAAAATTGTCTTCAGTGATGTTCAACTATACTTCTGACTTAGTCAAACCCAGATGACATTATGTTTTGACCGAAACTTGACTGATGTTCCATCTGGTCAAACATATCTGAGATTTGCTTTGACCAAAACCCGACCGATATTTTTATCAGGTCAAGCTCAACTGATGTTTTGCCCGACAGTTTTTTGGTTGTTCTATACTTAGCCAGTAATTCTATCTGATCAACATGAATATTTAGCGTAATCTTTTAGAGGTCTATAGAAGATACTCATTTGATTCTTCTTTACAATGCCAAGTACTTTAAGTATACATTTGAAATAAACTTGAAATACAGGGATAACATCATCAAAACCTTTAAAAATATATTCCTAACAATAGGAAGTGTGTTAAACATCATGAATACAATGGATCTTCTTTAAACACACTACTTGAAATAGAGTATCAAGGTTTATCATCACAACCAAATCATATCGATATAACAGTAAGGGTATCACCCGAACAAGATAAGTCGGGATCCATCTACAACTACAATGCACAATAAACATAGTATTATTTGTATAAATATTTGTTGGGCTTGATAATATTTTGTGAGTGTTCCATTGTAGTATATGCTTGATCTCTATGATTTTAAATTGTCATGATATCCATTAGCATTTCCACGTGCATGCATAACATGAGACTCACTAGTGTGTGCATGCATAAAATGATCATGTAAAGAAAAAATTTTGTTGTTGCTGTATGTAATACCCGGTTGTAATTCAGTCATTATTATTCAGTAATTTCATTCGGTGATTGTCACTCAGTAGATTTTCACTCATTTATAATCATTCATCAATCATGTTCGTTCACCGTGTTCACCGTTCGGAAAAACTTCGAGTTGTGTAACGTTATTGTTCATTGTTTCAACTTTCCTCATATGAGTTCGACTTTGTTAGATCACCATTAATTTTTGGTAACTCCAAAAATTCTGAATATTTGCAATATTATAGATCATCGAGTTAGCTTTCCAATGGTTCAAACGGTGAGTCAATCGGAGTCCGGACGAGAGAGTTATGGTCGTTTTAGCTCACCCGCTCATTTTTTTCGCTTATTGGCGATCACCGCCGACTTCGGCCGTGTCGTCCGACACGGCCCGTGCACTCGTCCGGAAATGCCGGTTTCGCCACAGACCCGACCATGTCGTCTGGCACGGCCGAGTCGAACCCTTCCGGATAAGCCTGAACCGACTGCCCAGAGGCCCGACCGTGTTCCAGGACACGGTCGAGTCAATGCCGAGCGCCGCGCGGTACCGAGTCACTATCGGACAGGTTGCTATCGGTAGGCCCCTTTGCGCCGCGACCATGTCAAGCAGGACATGGTCGAGTCCTCGCTACCTACCAGCGCCGCGACCGTGTCAGCGGACACGGCCGAGTCCACAAAGTAGTCAACCCCTATAAATTCGTTTTTTGAGCATTTCAGCTCATTTCTTTCCCATTTCTTCACCTTCAACCGAGAGAGAGAGAGAGCTTGAGGGAGGGATTTTCCTTCACAAATCATTTAAGTGTTTGATTTTCTTCATCTCCTTTCGATCGTGAAGCTTGGATAGTCGATTTTACACGTTTTCATCGGATCGAATTGGTTGGATCTTCAAGAGGTAAATTCTTCAACATCTTGGATTTCGATTTTGTGTTGAGATATGATGTTTTGGACGCGATAATCATGTTATATGAAGGGATATGTATATGATTATGAGTTTGTATAAGGATTCATTGGATTATTGAGGAATTATTCAAGAACACCTTGAATATCGGGTTGAAATTGGGGGTTTTCGATTAATTGTCGTTATAATCACGTTTTCGGATATTCATTTTGGATTATTGATAGTATTCATGAGGTTTTGTGGGTTTGAATCATTCATTGGAAGTTGGTTTCGGATGTAATTGAGTTTTGGTTGTAAACAATTGGAGATTGTTTACAACGCGTTTGTTTTAATGCCCCAATGAGTTTCGGGTATTGTTGTATCGACTTTTGAGTTGGTTGTGATCATGCTTGATTCGTGTATTAAGAGAATTGTTGGTATTTGTGTTGTTCAAGGTTATTTGAGCGGCCGATAATTTCATTAAGGACGTTGATCGTGGAAGTACCTTCTCGCCTTCGGTTTGAGGCAAGTTTTATACTTGTACTAGTCAATGAGATTAATGTCATCATATATGTGTATAAATGTGTTGTATCATTCCGAGACTTAGTCTCTTCATGAATTCATTGATATTAATAGATCGTTCGATACGATACCTTTCGGAAATTTTGCCAAATATTTATTGTTGTTCGTTAAAGGCCGATTCAAGGCATTGTGATACTCATTATTAATGTCATTGTCGATAGCCGGTTCGCAGGGTCGATGTATCGATTGTTGTTAATATAGATGTCAATTTAAGACATTGTTGAGATCATTGTTATTCCTTTTTGGATTGTCATTAAAACTGTACACGCCGATTAAAGGCATTGGCTTATTCATTTCTCACCTTCGTCGTCGGTAACCGATTAAAGGTGCCGAGGCATCCTTCATATCATTGTTATCGAATTGCCGTTTCTAAGGCAATCGAGGTATTCAATCATTCATCATATCGTTCACATCGATTAGCCATTATAAGGAAATCGAAGCGCTCAAGCATTCATGGAATCATCCGCTGCATCATTGTCATCGGTTAGCCGTTCTAAGGCAATCGAGGTGTTGAGTTGGGACTGTCGAGGATGGTGCTGGCCGACTCAAGACAGCATACCATCCCCTAATTGTGATACGGCTTTCATGCCGTGGCTTCGGCCCTAATTGTGATACGGCTTTCATGCCGTGGCTTCGGCCCTAATTGTGATACGGCTTTCATGCCGTGGCTTCGGCCCTAATTGTGATACGGCTTTCATGCCGTGGCTTCGGCCCTAATTGTGATACGACTTTCATGCCGTGGCTTCGGCCCTAATCAATAACAGCTTCGGGCTGTTTCGGCTTCATGTGATTGTGATATTTGACAGTTTCGGCTGAGTGGTTTTTAGGCCTTGTGATTGTCTTGTTAATTTCATTGGAGCCTCCGGGCATTGTGATTCATATTATATCCTGTTCTGGTTTGGTTCATGTCGTGTAAGTCATTGTGGTATTCTGAGATTATGATTCGCCGTTGGGCACTTATGTTCTAACCTGTCGAACAGGTATTAATAGTATGCCGTGGGCATAGTATTTCACGAATGCTCGGTTCTTACCTTGGTTTGTGAGCATCTCGTATTATTATCATCATTATACCGTTTCATTCTGCCTTTAGATGCATATCATGTTATACATGTATTTGATGTTCATTATCTGGATGATCGACCGTGGGGCGGAACATGTTTTCATGTTTTAGGTGCTTGCGAGGAGAGAGTTGAGACACAGGGGCATGATGATGGCGACGAGGCATTCGAGCGATACTAGTCCGAGTTGTTCATGTTGGTCAGTCGGTTGGAGTGTTCTTCGATTGTCATCATTGTCATTTTGTATTACCCGAGCAGATGTTCGTGGATGTTGTATTTTTACTCTTGGCCATGTAGGCCCATCGTTGTCGTTGAAATTCCTTATCGGAATATTGTGTCGGATATCATGGTAGGGACTATGATTTTCCCTTGTTGTTTAATTTAATGTATTTTAGTCATGTTCGCCTGGTGTATCTCTTGGCGTGGGGTCCACGGCACTGTAATAACCCAATAGGATTTGGGGGTGTTACAGAAGATGGTATCAGAGATCTGGGTTGTGAGATACCCTGAGATGTGAGTTATGTGGCTCTACCGATGCGGTAGTAGTGGGACCGCTGTGATTATGACAACTGACAGTCGGGTTTTGTGAGTCGTAATATTAATACGACTGCACGAGTCATTCATTCATCGAGTCGTCGTCAGTTGGGACTAGTATCGTGAGACCTTGAAGCTTCGTATGACCTGTGTAAGGACTCGATTCTCTTTATGTTCATACATTCATCATGTTATTAATTTTTCATGTTTGTTGAAACATATATGTGATATTAGTGTTATGATTGATTCATGACTAATTGTTTTGGAGCACGCATGACTTGTGTAAGCATTAAGGATCAACTCATTCATCAGTTAATAATCCTCAATCATCATTTTGATCTCATCACTCAGTTAATTCGTTCATCACTCAGTCAATATCATTACTCAGATAATTCATTCATCACTCGGTTAATTTATTCATCACCCAGTCAATACCATTTCTTAGTTAATTCATTCATCACTCAGTCAATTCCTTCATCACTCAGTTAATTCATTCATCACTCAGTCAATATCATCACTTAGATAATTCATCCATCACTCAGTTAAATCATTCCTCACTCAGTCAATATCATCACTCAGATAATTCATTCATTAGTCAGTTAATTCATTCATCACTCACCAATATCATCACTCACATAATTCATTCATCACTCACCAATCTCATCGCTCGCTTAATTCATTCATCACTCGGTTGATCTCATTATTCATTAATTCATTAATCATTCAAATTCCATCTCACGGTTCAGTTGTTGATCTTGAGGATCGAATTTTCAACCTTGTTAACTTGTTCAAGATAATCATTTCAGAATTTCATCAGAAATCATGTTACCTCATTTGATGTTTCATACGATCTTATCATACTCGACGTAATGTCGACGATCATTTCATTAAATCATTAATGCATTCATTGTGCGAGAGCGTGTATGCTCATTATTGTCACTCTGTAACGTAATCATAATGCGATATTCATGCGGAATCTATAATCATCATGTGACTTTCCTACTTCAATATGGATAGAGCTGTCAGAGGACACAGGGGAAGAGGCCGCGGTGCGGGCCGGAACCCGGGATCTCGTGTGCATGCCCACACGAACGTGAGGGATATCATTAATTCATCAAATAGCGAGGCTACTCATTCATCAGCAGATAATCATTCACTGTCAGGAGTCGTACCCGAGAGGCATCTCACTCGGAAGGTGTTTGGGTTGATCCATTCATATTTATGCAGGGCATGATGGCCCAGATGACTCAGATGACGCGGATAGTGGAGACCATGCAGACCTCAATGGTTCGTGGTCCACCGCAACAGGGATGCCAGGTGCCATTTCATGGACAGACTGGAGGAGTGAATCAGATTGTTGGCGATATCTCTCGTCCGATGCCGCCTACTTTTGAGGGTTCGTCGGAACCACCGATATTGTTCATTGGATCGAGCATTTTGATAAACTCTTCAACATGGTTCGAGGTCCTAAGAGAGTAAAGTGGCGAGCGGCTTATTACTTGAGCAAGGGCGCTTATTCGTGGTGGCTTCTCGTGAAACCCATCGATCGTGATTGTATTTGGAGCGAGTTCAAGACTCTCATGTTAGAGAGGTATTACCCGGCCCACTTCGTGAAGCCAAGTTGTCGAAGTTTTGAACCCCGAACTGGTCGAGGACGAGGGTGTTATTGTCATCGCCGAGAAGTTTCGGGACTACTTCGCTTCGTCACAATTATCCATACCGAGGCGGATAAGATCAAGTATTTTAGCAAGAGGCTAAATCCGCGCTGAGGATGCGCTTGTTCAACCACAATTGTAATTCACTTAGTGAGTTCATCGGAAGGCTCTTGGAGCAGAGCTTTTGATCAAGGAGCTTACTCGGAAACATCCTTCGCCTTCCTTCGGGTGAGAGGACTAGAATGCCGGCTCGTTGAGGGACATCGGGCTCCGACGTCCAAGGGGTCGCTTAGTCGTCTTCGTGCTGGGAAAGCATCTTCCTCTCAGGCGACAAGTTCGACTGTTGTTTGCTTTAACTGTGATTCAACAGGCCACGTTAGCACCCGGTGTACGGTGCCAGCTATTGTTTGTTTTCTGTGTGGGAGGCAGGGACACCGGCAGAAATACTGCAGGGGTTCTAGCGCCAGTAAATCTCAAGAGAGCTCAAGGGCCTCGAGAGACTTCGTTACTCCAGCCCGTACATCATCCAAGGGACCCTATCAGGCTTCGAGAACCCGAGGTAAGGACATTCATCACCGGTTTTGAACAAGTTAATTCTTGCTCGGTAGTAGGACAATCATTCATTTCATTGTCGTTCACTCATTCATCTAATTCATTCATCATATATATCAATCATGTTGGGACTCATAATTATCGATTAATCATTCAATTCACGAGGAACGGCGGTTCCAATCACTTCAGAGAGCTATCACTCATGACGTTATTAATTCACCTTGGTGAGTCATTACAAATCCTTGTCGGATTTGTAGTCATTTATCATTCATCATTCATTTTAGTCACTTTCATTCTCGTGACCTTCCGAGATCATATTTAGCGGCGAGTTCATCTGCGGATATACCTTAAATCGTTGAGATAGAGGAGATCGATGACATGGAAGGATAACGATGTTGACTACATTTGAAGTGTAACCTTGTTTTTGGATGACTGTGTAACTCAATCCGTAGTAATGTATCGTGACTGTGGATCATTTATTCTTGATCTATTTTATTATGATCATATTTGAGAATCTTGAGATTTGGGTCAACTGTTGGGAGTTCACCCCTTCGGCGTTGTGCTCAAGATTTCTTGATAATTTGGGAAATCATTCACTGAGATTCGAGACGTCAAGTCTTGGGGACTTGGGCGTGCGATTGATTTGGTCCCGAGGACTAGATGTGCATTATTGTTTTCAAATCTTGATGGATAGTTCATATCCCGAGTTGTTTACCCTGAGTTTCGAGGACGAAACTCCTTTTAAGGGGGGGGGTGTATGTAATACCCGGTTGTAATTCAGTCATTATCATTCAGTAATTTCATTCGGTGATTGTCACTCAGTGGATTTTCACTCATTTATAATCATTCATCAATCATGTTCGTTCACCGTGTTCACCGTTCGGAAAAACTTTGAGTTGTGTAACGTTATTGTTCATTGTTTCAACTTTCCTCATATGAGTTCGACTTTGTTAGATCACCATTAATTTTTGGTAACTCCAAAAATTCTGAATCTTTGCAATATTATAGAGCATCGAGTTAGCTTTCCAATGGTTCAAACGGTGAGTCAATCGGAGTCCGGACGAGAGAGTTATGGTCGTTTTAGCTCACCCGCTCATTTTTTTCGCTATTGGCGATCATCGCCGACAACTCGGCCGTGTCGTCCGACACGGCCCGTGCCGTACTCGTCCGGAAATGCCGGTTTCTGCCACAGACCCGACCGCTTGCTCGCACGGCCGAGTCGAACCCTTCCGATAAGCTCGAACCGACGCTTGCAGGCCCGACCGTGTTCCAGACACGGCCGAAGTCAATGCCGAGCGCCGCGGTACCGAGTCACTATAGGACAGTCGCTATCGGTAGGCCCTTCGAGCCGCGACCGTGTCAAGCAGACACGGTCGAGTCCTCGCTGCCACCAGCGCGCGACCGTGTCAGCGGACACGGCCGAGTCTCACAAAGTAGTCAACCCCTATAAATTCGTTTTTTTGAGCATTTCAGCTCATTTCTTTCCCATTTCTTCACCTTCAACCGAGAGAGAGAGCTTGAGGGAGGGATTTTCCTTCACAAATCATTTGAGTGTTTGATTTTCTTCATCTCCTTTCGATCGTGAAGCTTGGATAGTCGATTTTACACGTTTTCATCGGATCGAATTGGTTGGATCTTCAAGAGGTAAATTCTTCAACATCTTGGATTTCGATTTTGTGTTGAGATATGATGTTTTGGACGCGATAATCATGTTATATGAAGGGATATGTATATGATTATGAGTTTGTATAAGGATTCATTGGATTATTGAGGAATTATTCAAGAACACCTTGAATATCGGGTTGAAATTGGGGGTTTTCGATTAATTGTCGTTATAATCACATTTTCGGATATTCATTTTGGATTATTGATAGTATTCATGAGGTTTTGTGGGTTTGAATCATTCATTGGAAGTTGGTTTCGGATGTAATTGAGTTTTGGTTGTAAACAATTGGAGATTGTTTACAACGCGTTTGTTTTAATGCCCCAATGAGTTTCGGGTATTGTTGTATCGACTTTTGAGTTGGTTGTGATCATGCTTGATTCGTGTATTAAGAGAATTGTTGGTATTTGTGTTGTTCAAGGTTATTCGAGTGGCCGATAATTTCATTAAGGACGTTGATCGTGGAAGTACCTTCTCGCCTTCGGTTTGAGGCAAGTTTTATACTTGTACTAGTCAATGAGATTAATGTCATCATATATGTGTATAAATGTGTTGTATCATTCCGAGACTTAGTCTCTTCATGAATTCATTGATATTAAGAGATCGTTCGATACGATACCTTTCGGCAATTTTGCCAAATATTTATTGTTGTTCGTTAAAGGCCGATTCAAGGCATTGTGATACTCATTATTAATGTCATTGTCGATAGCCGGTTCGCGGGGTCGATGTATCGATTGTTGTTAATATAGATGTCAATTTAAGACATTGTTGAGATCATTTTTATTCCTTTTTGGATTGTCATTAAAACTGTACACGTCGATTACAGGCATTGGCTTATTCATTTCTCACCTTCGTCGTCGGTAACCGATTAAAGGTGCCGAGGCATCCTTCATATCATTGTTATCGAATTGCCGTTTCTAAGGCAATCGAGGTATTCAATCATTCATCATATCGTTCACATCGATTAGCCATTATAAGGAAATCGAAGCGCTCAAGCATTCATGGAATCATCCGCTGCATCATTGTCATCGGTTAGCCGTTCTAAGGCAATCGAGGTGTTGAGTTGGGACTGTCGAGGATGGTGGCCGCCGACTCAAGACAAAGATACCATCCCCTAATTGCGATACGGCTTTCATGCCGTGGCTTCGCCCTAATTGTGATACGGCTTTCATGCCGTGGCTTCGCCCTAATTGTGATACGACTTTCATGCCGTGGCTTCGCCCTAATTGTGATACGGCTTTCATGCCGTGGCTTCGCCCTAATTGTGATACGGCTTTCATGCCGTGGCTTCGCCCTAATCAATAACACTTGAAATGTTTCGGCTTCATGTGATTGTGATATTTGGCGCTTTACCGAGTGGTTTTTAGGCCTTGTGATTGTCTTGTTAATTTCATTGGAGCCTCCGGCATTGTGATTCATATTTAATCCTCGCTCGGTTTGGTTCATGTCGTGTAAGTCATTGTGGTATTCTGAGATTATGATTCGCCGTTGGGCACTTATGTTCTAACCTGTCGAACAGGTATTAATAGTATGCCGTGGGCATAGTATTTCACGAATGCTCGGTTCTTACCTTGGTTTGTGAGCATCTCGTATTATTATCATCATTATACCGTTTCATTCTGCCTTTGGATGCATATCATGTTATACATGTATTTGATGTTCATTATCTGGATGACTGACCCCGTGGGGGCGGAACATGTTTTCAAGTTTTAGGTGCTTGCGAGGAGAGAGTTGAGACACAGGGGCATGATGATGGCGACGAGGCATTCGAGCGATACTAGTCCGAGTTGTTCATGTTGGTCAGTCGGTTGGAGTGTTCTTCAGTTGTCAGTCATTGTCATTTTGTATTACCCGAGCAGATGTTCGTGGATGTTGTATTTTTACTCTTGGCCATGTAGGCCCATCGTTGTCGTTGAAATTCCTTATCGGAATATTGTGTCGGATATCATGGTAGGGACTATGATTTTCCCTTGTTTAATTTAATGTATTTTAGTCATGTTCGCCTGGTGGATCTCCTGGCGTGGGGTCCACGGCACTGTAATAACCCAATAGGATTTGGGGGTGTTACACTGTAGCACCGAGGCATGGTAGATACATTCTTTTATGATATGTTTAGCACAATTAGATGTGTGCTTCTATGATGTGTGAGACATGGTAGATGTATGCTCTCACAATATATTTGGTATAGTTTATGCATGCCTTTTATATCTGGTCTGCTAGATGCATGCCTTATCATATGATATGATATTGGGCTCTTTCCGGTACCCAATATGTGGAACAACGACCCAAAATAAAAGAAAATAATTTTTGAGGGAGTTTCCCATTTATGATCATATGTCATATGTAGCATCAGACATTATACATGCATATTTCTACTTATTGGGCTTTAGCTCACGTAGTTTATGCATTGTAAGTAACTTGATGCTTTAGGGTTTTCATTTGCTAGATGGGTTGGAGTTCCATTATTGTTGATGGTCGATGTACATGGATGACGACATGTTGGGCTAAAATGTGGTCTTATCGTGTTATTGTTACTTTTTCTAGACTTTTCTTTATAAATATATGTTATGTCATTGAGTTATATAGACATATTTGCCTAAATATGGGTGATGGTGAAGTTTGATGTTTCATATGATTTTGGTATGGTTATATAACTAATAAGTTTGTTTAAGTAGTAAACTTGTAAAAGATATAAGAAACTATGGGACGATTAGAGACATGGTGTTTAATGGCCTTTTGATTTTCTTTATGAGGATATGATGCTTACTAGATGACATGAGTTTGATTCTGGATGAGACAGAATGTCTGTATGTGGGGGTGATATTGATTTTGTATCGGCATTATTACAGGTGTGTCAGATATGTACTATTTTAGGGGAAACTCTGTCAATATTCTGAGCATATTCTAAGTACTAATGTGGTATGGGATAGTGTGGGTTAAAAAGTTAGTGTGGGTCACTTCAGATGGTATAGGTGTTAGGGTTGTATACGTCAAAGCATACTTTATGCTTATATTACCTAATTTCCTGGTCTTTATCTATGAGAATATTTAATTCATTTATCACATGTTTTGCATATTTATTCACGCTATAGTTATGCAAATGTAGTCTAAATTACTTTATATTGTAGATAATATGGTGTGTCATGTCACACAGAAGATCACATTATCGGTTCCTTATATAGTAATAATTAGTTCACAACCTATATAACATTAGACTTTTATGTGAGAGGTTGTAGTATATGCTTGAGATTGGTTGGTCTTCACCATTAGCATATATTAGCGTATTCGGTATATGTTGAGCAGGATCGAGGTGAGATAGATTCTTTTGTACTGACTATAAGAAGAACGTACATCTCGGACAATTATTATTTCTTAATTCTAGTGATTAATATTTAATTATATATATTTATTGCTTTGATTTATCATGGGTGACAGCCACAATGATTGACTCAATATGCTCGATATTTGGGCAATATTATTATTCATATGATAATTAATATTATAACTAGAAATCATGTCCCGACCAGTCGGGCTGATCATGTCCCTTGAGGCACTCGAAAGGATTATTATGTTAAACCCTGTATGTGGAATTAATTTTCCGATATAATAATAAAGGTCGAGTGGTATACTCATGTATAATATATTAATTAATTAAAAGCTGTCAGTAGCTTAAATTAATTAATGGACATGGAATATCTTAAACACGGGAAATTTTGGCCGACCCCTTGCTGTCCAAATTTGATCTGTGTAATATCCGACGGAATTCTTACTTGCTGTTGTACTATTCGGATAATTTAATACTGTTGTAATCTTGTTGCAATTGTGAAATGAATATTGATGTTGGAATATAACATAATAGACTTGAATAAAATGATCACTCGTATTATGTTTGAATTTTCAGTGTTGTAGAGATAAGTGCATATTGAACTATTAAAAACCTGAGCCTCACGTACGTTAATCGTAAGTCATAGCGTACGCTATTTTGAGGCCTTTACGTACGTAACGGTGTGCCTGTTACGTACGTAACCAGTGCAATCGTATCCGATCCCAACTTTCGGCGTGGGGCCGGGGCAGATTTGAATATCCGATCTTTGGAGCCAATCTAGTTGACCTACATTACGCATTTAATGCCGCGATAGGTAACGCACGTAACGAAGTTCGTATTTCACCAAAGAGCTCTCGACTTATCTTACGCACGTAATACTTTCCTTGTATGCGTCGTAAAGCACTTAACGTACGTTATCTTCTTGTGATAACGTACGTAACTAACTGTGCTGTTATAAAAAGAGAGCTTGTGTCTTTCATTTTGCACGACCAAACTCTGAATTTTCACCTAGATAATCATCCTCTTTCACCCCTAGATCAAATTACCTTCTTCCAACTTGTGTTTGAGCTTTACATTTCGATTTTGGAGCTTGTTGTTTGGAACTTGGAGACATTCTTGAAGCTTATATTGTGTTCTTGTGGTTTGGTGTATTGTTCTTCATTTCTGAAGGTATGTTCTACGATTTAACCTTATAATCTCATAGTTATAATGATAGTGATTAAGTATACTCCACCTAGTGATGATTTAATCAAGCTAAACATGTTCATAGTTAGACTTCCAACAAACTTAATGATGAATATGATAGTTAAGGGTTTGTAAGGTTGTGTTTTTAGTATCTTCAAAGATGATGATCATGTTTAGTTAAACCAAACTCTTATTTCTGGACTAATAACACCAATAGACTATTAATAATCTTTGTTTCATTATGATGTAAATAACTTCTTAGAATAATTACCATAAAATGTTTTGAGAACCCTTGTTGATCATTAGAAGTTTGGAATAACCTTCTTGAACCTAAGCTAAGTGAATCCAGAGGATTAATGCTTGAACCTCCAAGTTAATTAAAAGATTATAAAGAAGGTGTTGAACTTGTAGTGGTCTTCACAATCATAATATGGAATTGTAACTACTTAACTCAACATAAGTAATTGATGGTAGTGCAGATTTTCTTTTGATGTCCTTGATGAGTTTGAGGAGTAGGAAATTATTGTTAACACATCTTAATCCAAAGAAACATTTGGTAAACATCTTGTAATCAATTGTAAGAATAGAATGGCATTGAATAGGATTCTTGAAGTAAACCCTCAACATCTTAATAAGTTGAAACTACTCAAATGAGGATTAGGATATTGTATCGTTGAAGTTTGGTATAGATGATTATATGAACGTATTATTGAGTGAAATATACTTCATTCAAGGTTGATTGTCCGAGTAACCGATTTTGAATCGTGGGCCGGCTGTTCGTTCGACAAAGAAGGACTTTACTCGCCTCCGTATTGAGGCAAGTTATCTTGCTTGGTTATAATGATGTGTGGATTCTTATGATGATTATGCATTTCGTGTATATAAAACACTTATGAACTTGTGTCTTGTGATCTGATGTTGCTCTTAATGATGTCCCGTTTTTCATAGTGGGATTGTATTCCCAAGTTCGTTACTTTTGGTCCCTTGATATTGTTGATCTTGTTGTCATCTCGGTGAGTCCTCGATCCTTATTCGGATTTTGTGAAATTCTTGAATTCGTTGTCATGTTGCATCGTGACATATCCGGAGTCATATCTACGTTCCGATTGGATATTGTGTAGGATTTTTAGCCGGGCACATATATAGTCATGCGTGAATATTTTTCCGTGAAAGGCTGTGCACACGAGACGTAGTTCGTTGAGGCTAATTAGGTACATTGTCCCGCGTATATCCTGGATTCCGTATACGGGGTGGACATGTGCACTGACACATATTCGGATCGGGCGTACTGTGATGTCCCTCTTGAGCCATACTATCTTTGTCGCTCACAGTCCATTTTTATACTTGGATGTGTTCGACGTTTTGTGACTGAGCGTTCATACGCCCTAGGGGTATGTTCGTTAGTCGGGAAGTTATTCTTAAAATCTTATATACGTGAATTGTATACTATCTTGAGAATCATTTATCATGTATATCTGACCCTGTGTTGGGCGAAATACTTGTGTTGTATTTTAGGTCGTGGAAAAGGTAAGGCACGGGAAGATCAAGGTGATGACGAAGGGTTCGAAGGATACTAGTTCGGGGGCCCCAAGTCTTTCGTGTCCGGTCATGTTCGTACCGTGTAATGTTATCTTTTCGCTTTATTTTAAGTTTGAACAAATGTATTGTTATTTTAAGGTATAATTCATCCCCATATGGATTATACTTATGTTTCGATCCTGTGTAATAAGGCCGTAGCCATACATCGTTGTAAACTCCAGATCGGAGTAAGTACCTTGTTTTGTGGTTCGGCATCACATGTTTTGCATATTTAATCAGTACTTTGGGTATCGCCTGGTGGATCCTAGTGTGGGGTCCACGGCACCGTAATGGCCGCCTTATCGGGGTGTTACGAAGATGGTATCGAGCGAAAATTTATTTTGCTAGAGGTCGTTTTCTTTCTTTTTGAGTCTTTGTGTATTGAACTAGTATCAAGAGACCTTCGTGTCACGTGTGACCCGTGCGAGCGCCTGATCCTACGAGCCAAATGCGGTACGTACTTAATGAACCATGAATAAATTATTGACATGATATTGATCTCTGAATAGATCTCCTTGTTGATCTTGGTATTTTAAGGGTTTGTGGCAGGAATTATCTGATTGATGATTCAAATAAAATTCTGGATTGATTATATGATTGAAATCATTCGACTCAAACGTCGACATGATATTTTGTGTGACCCTCGTAGTGATGATAACTCATTACGAACTGTTTTCTCGAATATGTAATTTCTTACTGCCATTAACTTAGCATGAATTGATTGGTATTATGAACTATACTTATGATTATCATTGCAAATTGATTCTTTCAAGATGGAAAGAAATTTGAGAGGCCGTGGCGAGAGGGGACGAGGCCGCGGAAGGGGCCGAATCCCGATACCGCGAGCCAACAGACGTGCGAACGCAGAGCATAGTTCCGCAGCAGTGTGATTCGCCTTCTAGGGACCAATCGCACCACAATGGACGCGAGGATGCTCGTGTCGATCCTTACACCGTAATGCAGGCATGATGGCTCGATGACCCAAATGGGTCGCTTAATGGAAACAATACAGAGCCGCTACCGGCCAAAGATCGGGGGCCACCTCCTATACATGGCGGGCCGTGAATCGGATCATCGTGACATCTCGCGCCAACGACCCCGATTTTGAAGGTTCCTCTGAGCCGGCCGATATCGTGCATTGGATCGAACACTTCGAGAAGTTGTTCGATATGGTAGACTGTCCAGTAGAGAGTCGCGTCTCCGTGTCAGCTTACTACTTGGGCAAGGGCGCCCACACTTGGTGGCTTTCGGTGAGGCCAGCTGATGGCGTATGTACTTGGGAAGAATTTAAAAATCTCATGCTAGATCGTTACTATCCAGGTCCTCTCCGCGAGGCCAAATTATCAGAATTGCTGAATCCGGAACCGTCCGAAGATGATGACGTACTATCTATCGCCGAGAAATTCCAGGCACTTCTCCCTTTTGCCGCGACGATTGTCCACACAGAAGCTGATAAGATCAAATACTTTCTCAAAAGGCTTAAACCCCGAATGAGAATGCAGCTGTTGAACCATCATTGTGTGACCCTACCGGAGTTCATCGAGAAGGCTCTGGAGTACGAATTGACCGTGAAGGAAATTTCCAAGAAGCAACCGCAGTCTAACAACAAGAAATTTAGGAACCAGAACCAGTCAGACAGCAACCGGGGAGCATTCAAGAGACCCCAACCGGTGCCAAATCCTTCTGAACGGCAACCTACGGCATCGAAGCCTACCGGATTGCAACCTCGAGCGGTCAGCCTATCTGTTGTGTGCTATAATTGTGGAGACCCGGGACACATCAATTCGAAATGTCCTAGGCCAGCCGTGTCATGCCATACATGTGGGAAGAACGGACATCGTGCTCGTTATTGTAGGAGTGGACTAGGACGTATTCCCGCAGCATCTCATGATCCAGTACAATCTTCAGTTCAGGACCGAGTACCTCCATCCGCTTCTTATCAGACTACCGGGGCAAACAAAGGGATGGGACGTGGAAATCAAGCAGTACATCCAGTGCAGGCTGCAAAACCTAGAGTTTACGAGATGAATAGGTGAGGATCCCGGCCGCATGATTGCAGTACTCGAGATCCAATCTCAGCCTGTCTGTGTTCTTTTTGATACTGGTGCTTCACACTCCTTTTTATCTACTTCTTGTTTGAGTCGTTTGCAACTAGAGCATGTTATCAATTGTGAACCCTATATAATTGGTCTACCCGATGGTAGAAGAATTGTTGGGAATCGTGAAGTTCAGGACTGCTCAATTCGGATGAACGACCGTGAGTGGTTGTCAAACTTAATTGTGGTCGATTTACCTAAAGATGATGTGATCTTGGGTATCGATTGGATGGACCGTCATGATGCTATAATTAGTGTCCGCAAGCGAACAGTAACCGTCACATCTGACGATGGTATTGAGTGTACCTTCCAGGGTGATAATCCCGATCGTTAGGAAAATCATCAGCGCTATGAAAACGGTGAAACTGCTTAATCAAGGATGTATTGGCTATTGGTGTTACATGACCAAAACAATGGATCGACCAGTTGAATTGATCGATATTCCAGTAGTCCGAGATTACCCAGACGTATTTCCAGATGAGTTGCCAGGCTTACCTCCACATCGTGATGTAGAGTTCAATATTGAGTTAGAGCCTGGTACGTCCCCGCTTTCAAAAGCACCGTATCGTATGGCTCCGACTGAGATGCAGGAGCTGAAGAGCCAACTTGAGGATTTGACCGAGAAGGGTTACATTAGACCCAGTGCGTCCCCTTGGGGAGCACCAGTACTATTTGTACGTAAGAAGGACGGATCTCTACGTCTGTGTATTGACTATCGTGAGTTGAACAGGGTAACCACTAAGAACAAATACCCATTGCCGCGTATTGATGATTTATTGGATCAGCTTCAAGGGGCTGCTGTGTTTTCTAAGATCGACCTGAGGTCTGGTTACCATCAGTTGAGGATTCGTGAGTCTGATATTTCGAAGACCGCTTTTCGTACTCGCTATGGGCATTATGAGTTCGTAGTGATGCCTTTTGGACTGACGAATGCACCGGCGGTATTTATGGAGCTGATGAATCGAGTGTTTATTAATTATCTGGATCGCTTTGTAGTCGTTTTTATTGACGACATTCTGATCTATTCTCGTGACCATGAAGAGCACGAGCGTCATCTCCATCTAGTTCTCGAGGCGTTAAGGCGAGAGCAGCTTTATGGAAAATTTTCTAAATGTGAGTTCTGGATAAATGAAGTTATCTTTCTCGGGCATGTGATATCAGTTGATGGAGTGCGAGTAGACCCGCAGAAGACAGAAGCTATCCGAGACTGGTTACCACCAAAGAGCGTTAAGGAAGTACGCAGTTTCTTGGGACTAGCAGGTTATTACCGACGGTTCGTGGAGGGTTTTTCCAAAATTGCCCAACCAATGACTAATTTGTTGAGGAAGGATAGGAAATACTTATGGTCAGAGGCTTGTCAGCAGAGCTTTGATGAACTTAAGAGTCGATTGATTTCGGCACCTATTTTAGTCCTACCGAAAGGAACGGAAGGGTTTGTAGTGTATAGTGATGCATCTAAACAGGGCCTTGGGTGTGTACTAATGCAAAACGGGAAGGTGATCTCCTATGCATCGAGACAGCTACGACCTTACGAGGTCAACTACCCCACCCATGATTTAGAACTCGCGGCAGTGGTGTTTGCTTTAAAAATTTGGCGCCATTATCTGTATGGAGTAACCTGTCAGATTTTCACTGATCACAAAAGCCTGAAATACATTTTTACTCAGAAGAGTTAAACATGAGGCAAAGAAGGTGGCTAGAACTCATCAAAGACTACGATATCGAGATCCTTTATCATCCGGGCAAAGCAAATGTAGTTGCTGATGCTTTGAGCCGTAAGACAGTGCAGGAGCAGATGGTGAGCCGTTTGACAGCACAGAGAGAGTTGCAATTGGACCTTATGAGGCCAGAAATTGAAGTCTGGTTACAGCGTATTCAGGGACAACTTTGCACCCTTGAGATTTCTTCATCTCTTAATGATATGATCAGATCGAGGCAAGTTACGGACCCATTCTTATCTCGAGTCCGGATGAGGTAACCCAAGGAAAGCCCACGGATTCGTGATCCACGAGGATGGATTGATACGATTTAGAAATCGAGTTTGTGTACCAAATTGACGAAGAGTTAAGGAACTCCATCATGAGAGAAGCCCATGCTACCCCGTACTCTATTCACCCGGATCTAGCAAGATGTATAAGGATTTGAAGCGAAATTATTGGTGGGGAAATATGAAACGTGAGGTTGCCGAGTTTGTTTCGAGATGTTTAACCTGTCACAAGAGTTAAGATTGAGCACCAAATGACCCGCAGGAATGCTGAAACCGCTCCCGATTACCGAGTGGAAATGGGAGGACATATCAATGGATTTTATTACTAGATTACCGACGAGTCGTCGAGGAATGAATACGATTTGGGTGATTGTGGACCGTCTGACCAAATCAGCCCACTTCTTGGAGATTAAGGACGCGTGGGGTCCCGAGAGATTGGCCCAGCTGTTTATTAAGGAAATTGTGAGATTACACGGTACCCCCAAGAGTATTGTATCAGACCGTGACGGGCGATTCGTGTCACACTTCTGGAAGGCAGTTCATCGTGCGATGGGCACGCATTTGAACTTCAGCACAGTATTTCACCCACAGACGGATGGTCAGACTGAGAGAACTATCCAAACTTTAGAGGATATGCTGAGGGCATGCGTTCTCGATTGGAAGGATGATTGGGAGGCCCAGCTACCCTTGGTGGAATTCACTTATAATAATAGTTGGCACGCTTCGATTCAGATGGCACCGTATGAGGCATTATATGGCCGTCGCTGTAGGTCCCCTTTGTGCTGGGACGAACTATCAGAATCTCTGTGTAATATCCGACAGAAATTCTTACTTGCTGTTGTACTATTCGGATAATTTAAAACTGTTGTACTCTTGTTGCATTTGTGTATGGTTATTGGAATATATCATAAATAAACATAATAATAATGATCACTCCATTATGTTCGAATTTTCAGTATTATAAAGATAAGTGCTTATGGAACTATTAAACTTGAGCCTAACGTACGTTAATCGTTAGGCATAGCGTACGTTATTTTGAGGCCTTTACGTACGTAAAGTGGTACCTGTTACGTACGTAACCAGTGCAATCGTATCCGATCCCAACTTTCGGCGTGTGGGGCCGGGTAGGATTTGAATATCTGATCTTTTGGAGCCAATCTAGTTGACCTATCTTACGTACGTAATGCTACGATAGGTAACGTACGTAACGAAGTTCGTATTTCACCAAAGAGCCTCGGACTTATCTTACGACGTAATACTTTCCTTATAGCGTCGTAAAGCGCTTAACGACGTTATCATTTTGTGATAACGCATTTAACGAATCTTTGTTATAAAAAGAGAGATTGTTTCTTTCATTTTGCACGACCAAACTCGAATTTTCACCTAGATAATTATCCTCCCGCACCCTTAGATCAAATTACCTTCTTCCAATTTGTGGTTGAGCTTTACATTTCGATTTTGGAGCTTGTTGTTTGGAACTTGGAGACATTCTTGAAGCTTATATTGTGTTCTTGTGGTTTGGTGTATTGTTCTTCATTTCTGAAGGTATGTTCTACGATTTAACCCTATAATCTCATAGTTATAATGATAGTGATTAAGTATAATCCACCTAGTGATGATTTAATCAAGCTAAACATGTTCATAGTTAGACTTCCAACAACTTAATGATGAATATGATAGTTAAGGGTTTGTAAGGTTGTGTTTTTAGTATCTTCAAAGATGATGATCATGTTTACTTAAACCAAACTCTTACTGGACTAATAACACCAATAGACTATTAATAATCTTTGTTTCATTATGATGTAAATAACTTCTTAGAATAATTACCATAAAATGTTTTGAGAACCCTTGTTGATCATTAGAAGTTTGGAATAACCTTCTTGAACCTAAGCTAAGTGAATCCAGAGGACTAATGCTTGAACCTCCAAGTTAGTTAAAAGATTATAAAGAAGGTGTTGAACTTGTAGTGGTCTTCATAATCATAATATGGAATTGCAACTACTTAACTCAACATAAGTAGTTGATGGAAGTACAGATTTTCTTTTTGATGTCCTTGATGAGTTTAAGGAGTAGGAAATTATTGTTAACACATCTTAATCCGACAAACAATTGGTAAACGTCTTGTAATCAATTGTAAGATTAGAATGGCATTGAATAGGATTCTTGGAGTAAACCCTCAACATCTTAATAAGCTGAACTACTCAAATGAGAATTAGGATGTTGTCTCGTTGAAGTTTGGTATAGATGATTATATGAACGCATTATTAAGTGAAATATACTTCATTCAAGGTTGATTGTCCGAGTAACCGATTTTGAATCGAGGGCCTACTTTTCGTTCGACAAAGAAGGAATTTACTCGCCTCCGTATTGAGGCAAGTTATCTTGCTTGGTTATAATGATGTGTGGATTCTTATGATAATTATGCATTTCGTGTATATGAAACACTTATAAACTTGTGCCTTGTGACTTGAAGTTATTCTTCATGATGTCCCGTTTTCATCGTGGGATTGCATTCCCAAGTTCGTTACTTTTGGACCCCGATATTGTTGATCTTGTTGTCATTTCGGTGAGTCCTCGATCCTTATTCGGATTGTGTGAAATTCTTGAATTCGTTGTCATGTTGCATCGTGACATATCCGAGTCATATCTACGTTCGATTGGATATTGTGTAGGATTTTTAGCCGGGCACATATATAGTCATGCGTGAATATTTTTCCGTGAAAGGTCGTGCACACGAGGCGTAGTTCGTTGAGGCTAATTAGGTACATTGTCCCGCGTATATCCTGGATTCCGTATACGGGGTGGACATGTGCACTGACACATATTCGGATCGGGCGTACTGTGATGTCCATCGTTGAGCCATACAATTTTGTTCGTTCATAGTCCATTTAAATGTGTGGATGTGTTCGACGTTTTGTGACTAAGCGTTCATACGCCCGAGGGGTATGTTCGTTAGTCGGGAGTTATTCTTAAAATCTTATATACGTGAATTGTATACTATCTTGAGAATCATTTATCATGTATATCGACCTGTGTTGGGCGAAATACTTTTGTTGTATTTTAGGTCGAGCAAAAGGCAAGGCACGGGAAGATCAAGGTGATGACGAAGGGTTCGAAGGATACTAGTTCGGGGGCCCCAAGTCTTTCGTGTCCGGTCATGTTCGTACCGTGTAATGTTATCTTTTCACTTTATTTTAAGTTTGAACAAATGTATTGTTATTTTAAGGTATAATTCATCTCCATATGGATTATACTTATGTTTTGGATTCTGTGTGTAATAAGGCCGTAGGCCATACTGTTGTAAACTCCAGATCGGAGTAAGTACCTTGTTTTGTGGTTCGGCATCACATGTTTTGCGTATTTTAAACTGTACTTTGGGTATCGCCTGGTGGATCCTAGTGTGGGATCCACGGCACTGTAATGGCCGACTTATCGGGGTGTTACAGAAGATGGTATCAGAGAGGGAATTTTTTTTCTAGAGGTCGTTTTCTTTCTTTTTGAGTCTTTGTGTATTGAACTAGTATCAAGAGACCTTCGTGTCACGTGTGACCCGTGCGAGCGCCTGATCCTACGAGCCAAATGCGGTACGTACTTTATGAACCATGAATAAACTATTGACATGATATTGATCTCTGAATAGATCTCCTTGTTGATCTTGGTATTCTAAGGGTTTGTGGGTGAATTATCTCGATTGATGATTCGAATAAAATTCGGATCGATTATATGATTGAAATCATTTGACTCAAATGTCGATCCGATATTCTCGTGTGACTTTCGTAGTAACGATAATTCATTACAAACTGCTTCCTTGAATATGTAATTTCTTACTGCCATTAACTTAGCATGAATTCTGATTTGTATTATGAACTGTACTTATGATTATCATCTCAAAAATTGATTCTTTCAGTATGGAAAGAAATTTGAGAGGCCGTGGAAGAGGTGGACGAGGCCGCGGAAGGGGCCGAATCCCGATACCGCGAGCCAACAGACGTGCAAACGCAGAGCATAGTTCCGCAGTGCTGATTCGCCTTCTGTGGACCAATCGCACCACAATGGACACGAGGATGCTCGAGTCGATCCTTACACCGTAATGCAGGCATGATGGCTCGAGATGACCCAAATGGGTCGATTAATGGAAGCAATGCAGAGCCGCATCGACCGGATCGGGGGCCACCTCCTGTACATGGCGGGCCGGTGAATCGGATCATCGGCGACATCTCGCGCCAACGACCCCGATTTTGAAGGTTCCTCCGAGCCGATATCGTGCATTGGATCGAACACTTCGAGAAGTTGTTCGATATGGTAGACTCCCAAGAGAGAATCGCGTCTCCGTAGCAGACTTACTACTTGGGCAAGGGCGCCACACTTGGTGGCTTTCGGTGAGGCCGGTGATGGCGTATGCACTTGGGAAGAATTTAAAAATCTCATGCTAGATCGTTACTATCCGTGTCCTCTCCGCGAGGCCAAATTATCGAATTGCTGAATCCGGAGCCGTCCGAAGATGATGACGTACTATCGATCGCCGAGAAATTTCAGCACTCCTCCCTTTTGCTGCGACGATTGTCCACACGGAAGCCGATAAGATTAAATATTTTCTCAAAAGGCTTAAACCCCGAATGAGAATGCATTTGTTGAACCATCATTGTGTGACCCTACCGGAGTTCATCGAGAAAGCTCGAGTACGAATTGACCGTGAAGGAAATTTCAAAGAAGCAACCGCAGCCTAACAACAAGAAATTCAGAACCAGAACTAGTCGACAAAGAAGGGAACATTCAAGAGACCCCAACCAGTGCCAAATCCTTCGAACGGCAACCTATGGCATCGAAGCCAACCGGATCGCAACCTCGAGCGGTCACCTATCTGTTGTATGCTATAATTGTGGAGACCCGGCACATCAATTCGAAATGTCCTAGACCAGCCGTGTCATGCCATACATGTGGGAAGAACGGACACCGTGCTCGTTATTGTAGGAGTGGACTAGGGCGTATTCCCGCAGATCTCATGCTCCAAGACAATCTTGATTCGGGACCGAGTACCTCCATCCGCTTCTTATCGGACTACCGGGCAAACAAAGGGATGGGACGTGGAAATCAAGCAGTACGTCTGGTTCGGGGCTGCAAAACCTAGAGTTTACGAGATGAAGAGGGTCAAGATCCCGGCCAACATGATTGCAGTACTCTCGAGATCCAATCTCGGCTATCTCGTGTCCTTTTTGATACGGTGCTTCACACTCCTTTTTATCTACTTCTTGTTTGAGTCGTTTGCAATTAGAGCATGTTATCAATTGTGAACCTTATATAATTGGTCTACCCGATGGTAGAAGAATTGTTGGGAATCGTGAAGTTCGTGATCGCTCGATTCGAATGAACGACCGTGAGTGGTTGTCAAATTTAATCGTGGTCGATTTACCTAAAGATGATGTGATCTTGGGAATCGATTGGATGGACCGTCATGATGCCATAATTAGTGTCCGCAGTTTAACAAGGCCGTCACATCCGACGATGGTGTTGAGTGTACCTTCCAGGTGATAACCCCAGCCCGTTCGGGAGAATCATGAGCGCTATGAAAACGGTGAAACTGCTTAATCAAGGATGTATTGGCTATTGGTGTTACATGACCAAAACAATGGATCGACCAGTCGAATTGATCGATATTCCGGTAGTCCGAGACTACCCAGACGTATTTCCAGATGAGTTGCCAGGCTTACCTCCACATCGTGATGTAGAGTTCAATATTGAGTTAGAGCCTGGTACGTCCCCGCTTTCAAAAGCACCATATCGTATGGCTCCGACTGAGATGCAGGAGCTGAAGAGCCAACTTGAGGATTTGACCGAGAAAGGCTACATCAGACCTAGCGCGTCCCCTTGGGGAGCACCAGTACTATTTGTACGGAAGAAGGACGGATCCCTACGTCTGTGTATTGATTATCGTGAGCTGAACAGGGTAACCATTAAGAACAAATACCCATTGCCGCGTATTGACGATTTATTGGATCAGCTTCAAGGGGCTGCTGTGTTTTCTAAGATAGACCTGAGGTCTGGTTACCATCAGTTGAGGATTAAAGAGTCTGATATTTCAAAGACAGCATTCCGTACTCGTTATGGGCATTATGAGTTTGTGGTGATGCCTTTTGGACTGACGAATGCACCGGCAGTATTCATGGAGCTGATGAATCGAGTGTTTATTAATTATCTGGATCGCTTTGTAGTCGTTTTAAAGACGACATCCTGATCTATACACTTTACCATGAAGAGCACGAGCGTCACCTCCATCTAGTTATCGAGGCGTAAAGTCGGGAGCACAGTAATGGAAAATTTTCTAAATGTGAGTTCTGGATGCGTGAAGTTATCTTTCTCGGACATGTGATATCAGCTGATGGGGTTCGAGTAGACCCACAGAAGACAGAAGCTATCCGAGACTGGTTACCACCAAAGAACGTCAAGGAAGTACGCAGTTTCTTGGGACTAGCAGGCTATTACCGACGATTCGTAGAGGGTTTTTCCAGAATTGCCCAACCAATGACCAATTTGTTGAGAAAAGATAAGAAGTATTTATGGTCAGAGGCATGTCAGCGGAGCTTTGATGAACTTAAGAGTCGGTTGATTTCGGCGCCTATTTTAGTCCTACCAAAAGGAACGGAAGGTTTTGTAGTGTATAGTGACGCATCTAAACAGGGCCTTGGATGTGTACTAATGCAGAACGGGAAGGTGATCTCCTATGCATCGAGACAGCTACGACCTTACGAGGTCAACTATCCCACCCATGATTTAGAACTCGCAGCTGTGGTGTTTGCTTTAAAGATCTGGCGTCATTATCTGTATGGAGTTACCTGTCAGATTTTTACGGATCACAAGAGCTTGAAATACATTTTTACTCAGAAGGAGTTAAATATGAGGCAGAGAAGGTGGCTAGAACTCATCAAAGACTATGATATCGAGATCCTTTATCATCCGGGCAAAGCAAATGTAGTTGCTGACGCTTTGAGCCGTAAAACCGTACAGGAGCAGATGCTTGCCCGCCTAACAACTCAGAGGGTATTGCAGTTAGAATTGATGAGGCCGGAAATTGAAGTCTGGATACAGCATATTCAAGGGCAGCTCTGTACACTTGAGATTTCATCGTCCCTTGAGGATATAATTAGATCGAAGCAAGTTACGGACCCATTCTTATCTCGAATTCGCGATGAAATAACCCAAGGGAAAGCTCCTGGCTTTGTAATACACGAGGATGGATTAATACGTTTCAGAAACCGAGTTTGTGTACCCGCTGATGACGAGTTAAGGAGTTCTATCCTGAAAGAAGCCCATGCTAGCCCGTACTCTATCCACCCGGGGTCTAGCAAAATGTATAAGGATTTGAAGCAGAACTATTGGTGGGGAAATATGAAACATGAGGTTGCCGAATTTGTTTCGAGATGTTTAACCTGTCAGCAGGTTAAAATTGAGCACCAGCGACCCGCAGGAATGCTGAAACCGCTCCCGATTCCCGAGTGGAAATGGGAGGACATATCAATGGATTTTATTACTAGATTGCCGACGAGTCGCCGAGGAATGAATACGATTTGGGTGATTGTGGATCGTTTAACCAAATCAGCCCACTTTCTGGAAATTAAGGATACTTGGGGACCCGAGAGATTGGCCCAACTATTTATTAAGGAAATTGTGAGATTGCACGGTACCCCCAAGGGTATTGTATCAGACCGTGACGGGCGATTCGTGTCACACTTCTGGAAAGCGATTCATCGTGCGATGGGTACGCACTTGAACTTCAAGCAAAGATTTCACCCGCAGACGGATGGCGACCGAGAGAACTATCCAAACTTTAGAGGATATGCTGAGGGCATGCGTTCTCGATTGGAAGGATGATTGGGAGGCCCAGCTACCCTTGGTGGAATTCACTTATAATAATAGTTGGCATGCTTCGATTCAGATGGCACCGTATGAGGCATTATATGGCCGTCAGCCGTAGGTCCCCTTTGTCTTTGGGACGAACTATCAGAATCTCTGGGTACGGAACCCGACATGTTGCTAGCGGCCGTGAGAAGATCGCTCCGATCGAGTCGGTTGTTGACGGCTCAAAGCCGACGAAGTCCTACGCAGACAACCGCCGGCGGCCGCTTGAGTTCGAGGTCGGCGACCATGTACTAATGAAGGTGTCACCTACCCGAGGAGTCTTTCGTTTTGGAAAACGAGGTGAGCCCGAGGTATATCGGGCCGTTTGAGGTTTTGGAACGAGTAGGCGATTTGGCTTATCGCTTGGCTTTACCACCACCCCGAGCCGGATCCATAGCGTGTTCCATGTCTCCTGCCTAAGGAAATACGTTGCTGATCCGAGTCATGTACTTGATTCGATGAGATCGACTTAGCGGAGGATCATTCGTATGAGGAGCGCCCGCACGAATACTTGAGAGGAGGATCAAACAAGCTGCGTAATAAGACGATTCCCCATCAAGGTGCGGTGGTCACGACACGGGTCGAGGAAGCCACGTGGGAGACGGAGCACAAAGATTCAAGAGAGGTATCCCAAATTGCTTACCCCTTAGTTTCGAGGACGAAACCCTTTTTAAGGGGGAGTATGTAATATCCGAGAAATTCTTACTTCTTTGTTGTACTATTCGGATAATTTAAAACCGTTGTACTCTTGTTGCATTTGTGTATGGTTATTGGAATATATCATAAATAAACATAATAATAATGATCACTCCATTATGTTCGAATTTTCGATTATAAAGATAAGTGCTTATGGAACTATTAAACTTGAGCCTAACGTCGTTAATCGTTAGGCATAGCGTACGTTATTTTGAGGCCTTTACGCACGTAAAGTGGTACCATTACGCACGTAACCGGTCAATCGTATCCGATCCCAACTTTCGCGTGTGGGGCCGGGTAGGATTTGAATATCTGATCTTTGGAGCCAATCTAGTTGACCTATCTTACGCACGTAATGCCACGATAGGTAACGACGTAACGAAGTTCGTATTTCACCGAGCCTCGGACTTATCTTACGTCGTAATACTTTCCTTATAGCGTCGTAAAGCGCTTAACGTACGTTATCATTTTGTGATAACGTACGTAACGAACTGTGCTGTTATAAAAAGAGAGCTTGTGTCTTTCATTTTGCACGACCAAACTCTGAATTTTCACCTAGATAATTATCCTCCTGCACCCTTAGATCAAATTACCTTCTTCCAATTTGTGGTTGAGCTTTACATTTCGATTTTGGAGCTTGTTGTTTGGAACTTGGAGACATTCTTGAAGCTTATATTGTGTTCTTGTGGTTTGGTGTATTGTTCTTCATTTCTGAAGGTATGTTCTACGATTTAACCCTATAATCTCATAGTTATAATGATAGTGATTAAGTATAATCCACCTAGTGATGATTTAATCAAGCTAAACATGTTCATAGTTAGACTTCCAACAACTTAATGATGAATATGATAGTTAAGGGTTTGTAAGGTTGTGTTTTTAGTATCTTCAAAGATGATGATCATGTTTACTTAAACCAAACTCTTACTTCTGGACTAATAACACCAATAGACTATTAATAATCTTTGTTTCATTATGATGTAAATAACTTCTTAGAATAATTACCATAAAATGTTTTGAGAACCCTTGTTGATCATTAGAAGTTTGGAATAACCTTCTTGAACCTAAGCTAAGTGAATCCAGAGGACTAATGCTTGAACCTCCAAGTTAGTTAAAAGATTATAAAGAAGGTGTTGAACTTGTAGTGGTCTTCATAATCATAATATGGAATTGCAACTACTTAACTCAACATAAGTCGGTGATGGACCTCCAGATTTTCTATTGGCAGTCCTTGATGAGTTTAAGGAGTAGGAAATTATTGTTAACACATCTTAATCCGACAAACAAGTGGTAAACGTCTTGTAATCAATTGTAAGATTAGAATGGCATTGAATAGGATTCTTGGAGTAAACCCTCAACATCTTAATAAGCTGAACTACTCAAATGAGAATTAGGATGTTGTCTCGTTGAAGTTTGGTATAGATGATTATATGAACGCATTATTAAGTGAAATATACTTCATTCAAGGTTGATTGTCCGAGTAACCGATTTTGAATCGAGGGCCGGCTGTTCGTTCGACAAAGAAGAACTTTACTCGCCTCCGTATTGAGGCAAGTTATCTTGCTTGGTTATAATGATGTGTGGATTCTTATGATAATTATGCATTTCGTGTATATGAAACACTTATAAACTTGTGCCTTGTGACTTGAAGTTATTCTTCATGATGTCCCGTTTTCATCGTGGGATTGCATTCCCAAGTTCGTTACTTTTGGACCCCTGATATTGTTGATCTTGTTGTCATTTCGGTGAGTCCTCGATCCTTATTCGGATTGTGTGAAATTCTTGAATTCGTTGTCATGTTGCATCGTGACATATCCGGAGTCATATCTACGTTGCGATTGGATATTGTGTAGGATTTTTAGCCGGGCACATATATAGTCATGCGTGAATATTTTTCCGTGAAAGGCTGTGCACACGAGACGTAGTTCGTTGAGGCTAATTAGGTACATTGTCCCGCTTATATCCTGGATTCCGTATACGGGGTGGACATGTGCACTGACACATATTCGGATCGGGCGTACTGTGATGTCCATCGTTGAGCCATACAATTTTGTTCGTTCATAGTCCATTTAAATGTGTGGATGTGTTCGACGTTTTGTGACTAAGCGTTCATACGCCCGAGGGGTATGTTCGTTAGTCAGGGAGTTATTCTTAAAATCTTATATACGTGAATTGTATACTATCTTGAGAATCATTTATCATGTATATCTGACCCTGTGTTGGGCGAAATACTTTTGTTGTATTTTAGGTCGAGGAAAAGGCAAGGCACGGGAAGATCAAGGTGATGACGAAGGGTTCGAAGGATACTAGTTCGGGGGCCCCAAGTCTTTCGTGTCCGGTCATGTTCGTACCGTGTAATGTTATCTTTTCACTTTATTTTAAGTTTGAACAAATGTATTGTTATTTTAAGGTATAATTCATCTCCATATGGATTATACTTATGTTTTGGATTCTGTGTGTAATAAGGCCGTAGGCCATACTGTTGTAAACTCCAGATCGGAGTAAGTACCTTGTTTTGTGGTTCGGCATCACATGTTTTGCGTATTTTAAACTGTACTTTGGGTATCGCCTGGTGGATCCTAGTGTGGGATCCACGGCACTGTAATGGCCGACTTATCGGGGTGTTACACTCTGGGTACGGAACCTGACATGTTGCTAGCAGCCCGTGAGAAGATCGCTCTGATCAGGAGTCGTTTGCTGACGGCTCAAAGCCGACAGAAGTCCTACGCAGACAACCGCCGGCGGCCGCTTGAGTTCGAGGTCGGCGACCATGTACTAATAAAGGTGTCACCTACCCGAGGAGTCTTTCGTTTTGGAAAACGAGGCAAGCTGAGTCCGAGGTATATCGGGCCGTTTGAGGTTTTGGAACGAATAGGCGATTTGGCTTATCGCTTGGCTTTACCACCAGCCCTGAGCCGGATCCATAACGTGTTCCATGTCTCCCAGTTAAGGAAATACGTTGCTGACCCGAGTCATGTACTTCAGTTCGATGAGATTGATTTATCGGAGGATCATTCGTATGAGGAGCGCCCCGTACGAATACTTGAGAAGAGGATCAAACAACTGCGTAATAAGACGATTCCCCTACTAAAGGTTCAGTGGTCTCGACACGGGGTCGAGGAAGCCACGTGGGAGACGGAGAGAAGCATGCAAGAGAGGTATCCTGAATTGTTTACCCCTTAGTTTCGAGGACGAAACCCCTTTTAAGGGGGGGAGTATGTAATATCCGACGGAATTCTTACTTGCTGTTGTACTATTCGGATAATTTAATATTTGTAATCTTGTTGCAATTGTGATATGAATTTTGTTGTTGGAATATAACATTTTAGACTTTAATAAAATGATCAATCGTATTATGTTTTAATTTTGATTGTTTTAGAGATTTTTGCATATTGAACTATTAAAAACACGAGCCTAACGTCGTTAATCGTAAGTCATAGCGTACGCTATTTTGAGGCCTTTACGCGTAGCGGTGTGCATTACGTACGTAACCATCTGTAATCGTATCCGATCCCAACTTTCGGTGTGTGGGGCCGGGTAGGATTTGAATATCGATCTTTTGGAGCCAATCTAGTTGACCTACATTACGTACGTAATGCTGCGATAGGTAACGTACGTAACGAAGTTCGTATTTCAGTCCAGTAGCCTCTGGACTTATCTTACGTACGTAATACTTTCCTTGTAGCGTACGTAAAGCACTTAACGTACGTTATCCTCTTGTGATAACGTACGTAACTAACTGTGCTGTTATAAAAAGAGAGCTTGTGTCTTTCATTTTGCACGACCAAACTCTGAATTTTCACCTAGATAATCATCCTCTTGCACCCCTAGATCAAATTACCTTCTTCCAACTTGTGTTTGAGCTTTACATTTCGATTTTGGAGCTTGTTGTTTGGAACTTGGAGACATTCTTGAAGCTTATATTGTGTTCTTGTGGTTTGGTGTATTGTTCTTCATTTCTGAAGGTATGTTCTACGATTTAACCCTATAATCTCATAGTTATAATGATAGTGATTAAGTATACTCCACCTAGTGATGATTTAATCAAGCTAAACATGTTCATAGTTAGACTTCCAACAAACTTAATGATGAATATGATAGTTAAGGGTTTGTAAGGTTGTGTTTTAGTATCTTCAAAGATGATGATCATGTTTAGTTAAACCAAACTCTTATTTCTGGACTAATAACACCAATAGACTATTAATAATCTTTGTTTCATTATGATGTAAATAACTTCTTAGAATAATTACCATAAAATGTTTTGAGAACCCTTGTTGATCATTAGAAGTTTGGAATAACCTTCTTGAACCTAAGCTAAGTGAATCCAGGATTAATGCTTGAACCTCCAAGTTAATTAAAAGATTATAAAGAAGGTGTTGAACTTGTAGTGGTCTTCACAATCATAATATGGAATTGTAACTACTTAACTCAACATAAGTAATTGATGGTAGTGCAGATTTTCTTTTTGATGTCCTTGATGAGTTTGAGGAGTAGGAAATTATTGTTAACACATCTTAATCCAGCAAACATTTGGTAAACATCTTGTAATCAATTGTAAGAATAGAATGGCATTGAATAGGATTCTTGGAGTAAACCCTCAACATCTTAATAAGTTGAAACTACTCAAATGAGGATTAGGATATTGTATCGTTGAAGTTTGGTATAGATGATTATATGAACGTATTATTGAGTGAAATATACTTCATTCAAGGTTGATTGTCCGAGTAACCGATTTTGAATCGAGGGCCGGCTGTTCGTTCGACAAAGAAGGACTTTACTTGCCTCCGTATTGAGGCAAGTTATCTTGCTTGGTTATAATGATGTGTGGATTCTTATGATGATTATGCATTTCGTGTATATAAAACACTTATGAACTTGTGTCTTGTGATCTGATGTTGCTCTTAATGATGTCCCGTTTTTCATAGTGGGATTGTATTCCCAAGTTCGTTACTTTTGGTCCCTTGATATTGTTGATCTTGTTGTCATCTCGGTGAGTCCTCGATCCTTATTCGGATTTTGTGAAATTCTTGAATTCGTTGTCATGTTGCATCGTGACATATCCGGAGTCATATCTACGTTCCGATTGGATATTGTGTAGGATTTTTAGCCGGGCACATATATAGTCATGCGTGAATATTTTTCCGTGAAAGGCTGTGCACACGAGACGTAGTTCGTTGAGGCTAATTAGGTACATTGTCCCGCGTATATCCTGGATTCCGTATACGGGGTGGACATGTGCACTGACACATATTCGGATCGGGCGTACTGTGATGTCCCTCTTGAGCCATACTATCTTAGTCGCTCAGAGTCAATTTTTATACTTGGATGTGTTCGACGTTTTGTGACTGAGCGTTCATACGCCCGAGGGGTATGTTCGTTAGTCGGGAAGTTATTCTTAAAATCTTATATACGTGAATTGTATACTATCTTGAGAATCATTTATCATGTATATCTGACCCTGTGTTGGGCGAAATACTTGTGTTGTATTTTAGGTCGTGGAAAAGGCAAGGCACGGGAAGATCAAGGTGATGACGAAGGGTTCGAAGGATACTAGTTCGGGGGCCCCAAGTCTTTCGTGTCCGGTCATGTTCGTACCGTGTAATGTTATCTTTTCGCTTTATTTTAAGTTTGAACAAATGTATTGTTATTTTAAGGTATAATTCATCCCCATATGGATTATACTTATGTTTTGGATCCTGTGTGTAATAAGGCCGTAGGCCATACTGTTGTAAACTCCAGATCGGAGTAAGTACCTTGTTTTGTGGTTCGGCATCACATGTTTTGCATATTTAATCTGTACTTTGGGTATCGCCTGGTGGATCCTAGTGTGGGGTCCACGGCACTGTAATGGCCGCCTTATCGGGGTGTTACAATCTGGTAGATTGTTTCCCACGCGACATGCGGACATAGGCGGGATATACTCTAGAAGATCTTGAGGTAGAAATACAAGAAGATCGGAGAGGAGTACGAAGAGGATATAAATCGACCAAAAGGGATTTCCTACCACTTCGCGTCAAAAGTATAAATTACCAACTCTCATGCGTAAATATGTATTTAATTGTTTATTAATCTGTTTAGTTAATTAATTGACAAGCCTAAATAGATCCGGTTTTTAAGTTGGTTAGTTTATAAAACCTTTCATAAAATAATTTTCACCAACTAGCTTCCGATGCGTTTTATATTCCAACAATTGGAATCGGAGCCGGTCTTTAGGTTCTGTTCAATTTAATTAATTTGGTGATTAATATGCTAGCAATTAAATATATGGTTTTTTGGAATATTTTGCTAGAATTTGTCTTGCAGGAAAATATGATCCAATTATCATGGTTATGTGATGTTTTTTTATCTATTTACGCGTTTTTGGTAATTTGGCACGGTTTTGAGGCATGTATAAGCTTTTCCCGTGAGAAAATCAACGGGTAGAATAGGATTCATTTTTCTTGTAATTTGATGTAAATTCGATGTATTTTATTTCGAATAAAATTGTAATCGAATTGGAACACACAAAGTCCAGTGCGAAAAGGAGTCCCGATCGGACGAACCGACCGAGACCAGCAGGGAGCCGATCAGCACTTGGCCAGCAGCCCAGCTCAGACAGTCGGGCAGCTCGGATAGCTCGGGCAGATCGGTCAGCTCGGGAAGCCGGGCAGTGGGTTGGGCAGCCGGGCAGCGGGCAGCAGGTCAGCCAGCGGCCAGCGGGTCAAGTTGTCCGGTTGGGGTCGTTCAATTCGTTTTCCGGCGAGATGCTTGAAGCAGTGGGAGCAAACGAGCCGAAGATTTTCTCGTTATTCAAAACGAGGAATAAAAGCCATGATAATTGAATTTAATTATCCAATTTTTTATTTTGTTGGTTTTTTTTGTTTTGTTGTATGGCATGTATGGATGTATGCGTGATATGTTTCCTTGCATGTTAGGACGAGAAAATTTAAAACCTTATTTTTTTTAAAATAACTAAGTGATTTTAAATTGATTTTTTAAAATCAAATTGGCCTCCATAATTGATTTAAATTGTGAAATAATTAGCATGCACGTTGACATTAGAGTCTTCCTCCACACCGGATGTGCTAATTATTGGATCACTGGTTTTAAACTTCAAATTTGATAACAAAAGGTGAATATTATTTTTTATGATAGGACCTCTCCATCTATAGGACTATTATCATTAAATAATATTCCAAAGTTTGTTAAATTATGGTGTTCACTTAGGTGTATTCATTAATAAGCTCCCTATCGGAGTCTATGTTAATTTAATACATGGCCAAGAGGAACCAACTATTAATTTTACTTGTCAAAACGCATCTTAGCTAGGTAGTAAAATTAAAGACATTAAAATCTACTTGAAAATGTATGTGTAAATGTCCACACAATCGTGGCTTGTATGTGCGGTTTTCATATGTGTTGGTTGATTGCATATATATTGTGTTTTAAGGTTTTTCAATATATTATGCGTCGAATTATGTGATGAATGGTGTTTTTAATTTTATTCTCAGATGTCTTTCAATCCACTAGCTGTTATTCTCAAAGAAAACAAACTTGATGGCACTAACTTTGCCTACTGGAAAAGAAATTTTGATATTGTCTTGACTGCCGAGGGGCATAAATTTGTTTTAACTGAGGAGAGCCCTTTAGAACCAGAAACGGATGCCACTCCTGAAGAGTTGGCTGAATTTCGGAAATGGAAAAAGTTTGATGAGATGGCTCGCTGTTACATTTTGGCTTCACTGATAAATGTATTGCAACATCAGCATCAGACGATGGGCTCGACTGCGGAAATGATGAAAAATCTCACTGAGATGTTTGGTCATCAAAACCGGGCGGCTAGGCAAAATGAAATGAGGGTTTTGATGACAACCCAAATGTCTGAGGCGATGCCAGTAACGGATCACGTTCTTAAAATGATGTCTCATTTGAACGAACTGAGCATACTGGGGGCCACTATCGATGTGGAGTCGCAGGTCGATATTATCTTGGGCAGTTTACCAAGAAGCTTTGAGCAGTTCCGCCTGAACTACAATATGAATTGTAGGACTTACATATTGGCGGAACTTCTGACAGAGCTTCAGTCTGCCGAAGGTCTCTTCAAACAAGGTTATCATCAAATTCTTGTGGCAACCGGTGCTACTTCTTCAAAACCCAAATGGGGAAAGAAGAAAAAGCAGGTTGGCCAGAAGCAAGTGGCAACCTTCAAAGCTAAAGGCAAGGCTCCTCGGTCAAAGGCTCCTCAGCTTGAGGCGAACAAAAAGCCAAAGGGCAAGTGCGCTTCAATTGCGGTCTGAAAGGGCATTTCAAGAGTGACTGCCCTAAGAAAGGTATGTCTCATGCACTAGTAGTCAAAACATGTTTGGCTGCCTGTTCTATCACTTCGTGGATAGTAGATTTGGGATCCACTGATCATCTTTGTTATGACTCGCAAGGGTTCCAAGTAACCAAGGTACTTAGTGCGGATGAGATTTCAATAAGCTGGGGCGGCTATTCCAGGCTGAAGGCTATTGCAGTGGGAGTCATGCAGCTAAAAGTTGATGGTAGGATTTTAGTTCTAAATAATGTATTATTAGTACTCGATTTTAGAATGAATTTAATTTCAGTTTCTAAATTGCGTCGTGATGGATATTCAGTTTCTTTTGAAGATAATGCAATTATTAAAAGAAATGGTGAATATATTTGTGCGAGTACTTATAGTGAAGAACTTTATATCATTAATGCTGCACCAGCTCCCTTGCATAATTATAAATCACTTAATTCTTTGACTAATCCTAAAAAAAGAAAAGAGCCTTCGAGCATAAATACAACATATTTGTGGCATTTACGATTGGGTCATATTAACCTTAGAAGGATTCAAAGATTGGTGAGCGATGGCCCATTAGATTTGCTCCAAATTGAGTCATTTCCAACATGCGAATCCTGTATAGAATGTAAAATGACTAAAAGGGCTTTTCAAAGCAAAGAAAATCGTGCACAAAATGTATTGGAATAAGTACACACCGATGCATGTGGTCTAATGAACATCCAGGCTAAGGGTGGTTTCGAATACTTCATCACATTTATAGATGATTATTCAAGATATGGATACATCTACTTGATGCGGCGTAAGTCTGAATATTTTGATAAGTTCAAAGAATTCAAGGCTGAAACGGAGAAGCGTCATGGACAGAGTATCAAGTCACTACGATTTGATAATGGTGGCGAGTACCTTAGTGGAGAGTTTTTGGATTTCTTGGCACATGAGGGGATTACTTCCCAGTTCACAGCGCCTGGTACACCACAACAAAATGGTGTTGCTGAACGAAGGAATCGTACTTTATTAGAAATGGTTAGGTCAATGATGAGTTATTCTGATTTGCCTATTTCGTTTTGGGGATATGCCTTGGAAACAGCGACATACATTCTAAACTTGGTGCCTTCGAAATCAGTTCCAAAAATACCCATATAACTGTGGAATGGGCGCAAGCCCAGTCTAGGACATGTTCGGATTTGGGGTTCACCAGCACACGTGATGAATAAGGAAGCTGATAAGTTGGCATCTCGTACAGAAGTACGAGTGTTTGTGGGATATCCTAACGGAGCGAAGGGTGGCTTATTCTATAGTCCTAAAGACCAAAATGTCATTATTAGCACCAATGTCTGGTTCTTAGAGGAGTACTATGTAATAAGCCACAAGCCTAGGAGTGAGGTCATTCTAGAAGAACTTAGGGGCGAGATTTAGACAATACCAATTATGCAAACACCTAGTGTACCATGTATCGACACTATTGTGGATATGCAAACCAAGGACACGCCTCGTCGTAGTGGAAGGGTTGTTCGTCAACTTGAACATTTCATTGGCGTGGGAGCATCTTCGGACCACTCCCCATACTAAAATGAAATGGATCCATGTACGTACAAACAGGCAGTTCAAGACAAGGATGATGAATCCTGGCAAACAACAATGGAATCCGAAATGGGATCTATAGATTCTAACCAAGTGTGGGAGCTAGTAGAGCTACCCAGTGGGGTAAAACCCATTAGAAGTAAGTGGGTCTACAAGCGTAAGAGAGGATCAAAAGGGAAGTTGAAACCTTCAAAGCAAGGCTTGTTGCAAAGGGTTACACTCAGAAGGAGGGCATCGACTACGATGAGACCTTTTCGCCAGTAGCCATGCTTAAATCGATCCGGATTCTCTTAGCAGATTTGGCAAATGGATGTCAAGACTGTATTTTTAAACGAGAGTCTTGATAAGGAAATCTATATGCACCAACCTGAGGGATTCATTGCTGAAGGAGAGGAGCACTTAGTGTGCAAGCTTAAGAGAGCCATTTATGGTCTTAAGCTAGTATCAAGGTCTTGGAACATGCGATTTGATGAAGTCATTCAATTGTATGGTTTTGAATAGCGTCCTAGTGAGGTTTGTGTATAAAAAAGTGTGATGGAAACGTGTTGGTGTTTCTTGTACTGTACATAGATGATATACTTCTAATTGAAAACAATGTGAAGGTATTATCGGACGTAAGGGTATGGCTGTCTGAGCAGTTCGATATGAAGGATTTGGGAGAAGCTGGGCACATCATTGGTATTAGGATCTTTCGAGATCGCAAGAAAAGGTTGTTGTGCTTATCTTAGGCATCCTATATCGATACTGTGCTAAAGCGGTTCATAGAGAATTCCAATAAAGGTTTCTTACCTTACAGACATGGAATTCAGCTATCTAATGCTATGTGTCTTAAGACACAGAAGGAGATAGATGACATGAAGCTGGTCCCTTATGCTTCGGCAGTGGGAAGCCTCATGTATGCTATGTTTTGCACCAGGCCTGATATCTGTCATGTTGTAGGCATGGTGGCGAGATATCAGTCGAACCCAGGATCGGGACATTAGATTGCTCTCAAGCATATACTCAAGTTCCTCAGAAGGACTAGGGAGCATATGATTGTATATCAATCGGATACATTTTGTCCTTTGGGTTACACTGAGTCGGATTTCAGTGCGGACAAAGAAAAGTCGAAATCAACTTCCGGATATGTTTTCACTTTGGGAGGTGGAGCCATCAGTTAGAGGAGTGTGAAGCAAAAATTCATAGCGGACTCTACCATGGAAGCCGAGTATGTAGTAGCCTCAGAGGCAGCTAAAGAGTCGGTATGGCTCAAGTACTTCCTAAAGGATTTGGGTGTGATTCCTAATTTGCGTAGGAGTATTACACTTTATTGTGATAATACCGGTGCTGTTGCAAATTTGAAGGAACCACAGGCCAACAAAGCAAGCAAACATATCAAGCGCAAATATCATATTATCCGAGATTTTGTGAAGAGAGGGAAGATTGTTGTCTCCAAGATAGCATCTGAAGACAACCTAACTGATCCTTTCACGAAAGGGTTGCCCTCCAAGTCATTTGAAGGGCATATGGAAGGAATGGGGTTGAGATGTATGGCAACATTGCTTTGAGTATAAGTGGGAGATAGATAGACATAGTCTAGATAGTATATTTCAAAAGCATGCTTTCAGTATAAGTGGGATATTGTTAGGGTTGTATACGTCAAAGCATACTTTATGCTTGTATTACCTAATTTCCCGGTCTTTATCTATGAGAATATTTAATTCATTTATCACATGTTTTGCATATTTATTCACGCTATGGTTATGCAAATGTAGTCTAAATTACTTTATATTGTATATAATGTGGTGTGTCGTGTCACATAGAAGATCACATTATCAGTTCCTTATATAGTAATAATTAGTTCACAACTTATATAACATTAGACCGTTATGTGAGAGGTTGTAGTATATGCTTGAGATTGGTTGGTCTTGACCATTAGCATATATTAGCGTATTCGGTATACGTTGAACAGGATCAAGGTGAGATAGATTCTTCTGTACTGACTATAAGAAGAACGTACATCTCGGACAATTATTATTTCTTAATTCTAGTGATTAATATTTAATTATATATATCTAATATTTATTGCTTTGATTTATCATGGGTGAGATATGGGAGGATAGTAGAGAGAGATGATATGAATCGACCTCCACCTCTAGTAGAACAAGTGGAATTGGTTGGAGAATAGTTTAGGAACTTGAATCCCCCAGTATTTGAGAACACAGTGGATCCCATGGAGGCATATAATTTACTAAGGACTATAGAGAACATGTTCCAGTACTGCAAGGTTTCAAGGTTTCTGAAGGGAATAAGGTACTTTGCGTATCATTTATGTTATGGGAGAGTGCAGGACACTGGTGGGATATAGTAAAAGTTATTGAGAATTGGAAACAATAACTTGGGATAAGTACTTTATAGCTCTTGTCCAGGGAATGAAGATGCATGAATTCATACAGTTGAAGCGGGAAAATATGACAGTTTACGACTATATCTATAAGTTTGAAATGCAGTCATGTTTGCTGAATATATGGTTAGTACAGAAGCACTAAAAGCGGAGAGGTTCTTTTAAGGCTCGAGACCAGAGCTATAAAGATATTTCAGCATGGCACGAATCCAAGGGACGACTTATTCAATAGTTTCTGAGAGAGCATTAGTGGCAAAATGTTAGAATATTCTATTCCATACATGTATGATTGGGGTTTGATAATTAGTTCTTAAATCAAAGAAAACAACAATGACGCGAACCAAAACAATGAAGAAGTCAAAGACGCTCGAACCGGACTGAAAAGCAAAGGAGTGAAGCAATAGCAAGCATAACATACGTTATGAAGCATGCATAACGTACGTAATATAAATCTACCTGAAGGCAGACGAGAGTTCAATGAGAAGCTAATATACACAATGGAGTTATGATAACGTACGTAACCAGACGAGCTTAACGTACGTAACAGTGAGTTTAACGTACGTAATGAAGAGTCTAAATAAGAATTCAAACTATATAACTATTGTGACGTCATGGCATACATCATCATATCAATGGATATTTTGACTACATATAACGTACGTAAGAGGAAGAGAATAACGTACGTAATGGTAGAAGAAGGAGCTACTGGACTGATCTGAATGAAGCTTAATGTACGTAAATATAACGTATGTAACGTGTATAACGTACGTAAAGGACAATACTTAATGTACGTAATGAAGAGTGCAGAGCTAACAGCTAGTTGGAGAAAATTGCCTATCAATACCAAACCATTTGGTATCAATCAAGACAACAACTCAAAGCAATTGATTCATTGATCAGATATTGATATACATATTCTTGTTGTTCTAATTATGCTTATATTGATAAGTGTTTGAGTGTTATACACGAAAACATACATGAGAGGAAAAAGAAAGGATAAGATTGGATTTGGTGTTATTAGGATCAAGGATCCGATATTGTTAGAATTGCAATCTATATCCGAGTAAGGTTTGTCTAGTAACCATAGAAAGCAATATAGATTGATTCCTTGTCCGATAAGAAAAGGAAAATGGTTTAACTTGGACCGACAAAAAGACAAGTGTGTATGGTTTATCTCAGACAGATAGAAGATGAGATTGTAACGGTAATCCCTCGACCGATAGAAGAGAGGTGCAGATGTTGATCTTTAGCCTTTAGAAAAAGATACGGAGAGAGGACGTATGCACGTTTGGACAAACCTCTATAAATCTTGTGTCGTTTATCTTTCTTCACTTTATATTGCTTCCGCAAAGCGCAAATATTTTCACAACTCTTATATACTCCACGCCTAATCTCAAAACAGCGAAGATACCAATAATCTTGCTCCAACAATTGGTATTGGAGCCGGTATCCATATAAAGCGGATTAACATCAGAGGAAGATCCTATGGTATTTCAAATTGCACCGGTCGAAGGTCTTGCTTTAAATCAACCACCATTCTTTGATGGATCGAACTTCATGACTTGGAAGAAGAATATGCCGATATTCATTCGAGCCAATGACATCGAACTGTGGAAAGTAATCTGTCTTGGTATGAAAATTCCAACGAGTTCCAACGGTACACTTAAAACTTTCGAAGAGTATGATGATTCCGATTGGAAAAATGACCATTATAATTGCAAAGCAACGTAATTATTATATTATACATTAAATTTGGAAGAACACAACCGGATATCCTCGTGTGAAAGTGCCAAAGAAATATGTAAGATGCTAGAAGTCATACATGAAGGAACGTCTCAAGTCAAGGAGATGAAAATAAATATGCTCCTACACGAATACGAGCTATTCCAAATGAAAGACGAAGAATCCATAACAATCATGCTCGACCGATTTTCGGTCATTGCGAATAGATTGGCTTGTTTTGGAAAACCCCTTTCGAGTAGTGAAAAAGTAAAGAAGATCCTACGATCACTACCTCGGGAATGGGACGGAATGGTGATGGCGATTATGGAATCGAAAGATTTAAATAATCTTGATTTTATCACTCTTGTGGGTCCGTTAATTAATTATGAGATTGTACTAAAATCTCAAAACACAAAGCCGAACCCGAGGGAAAGAATGATAGCTTTGAAAGCTAAAAAGGTGTCACGAAATGAGGAACCTATCCTGGTCGATGAAAGTGATGAAGAATCGGCATATTATGCCAAAAATATTAATAAGTTTCAAAACTTATTGAACCGAAGAAAGAAAGACATCAAATCGGGTGAATCTAAGAAATTCAACAACAACTGTCGAATATGTGGTAAACGAGGCCACTTTGCTAAGAACTGTCGAGCCTCAACTTCCAAGAAGGAAGTACTCGTTGCAACATGGAACGATGAAGATGAAGATGATGATTTAAATCAAAATAACTCGCTCTCATGGCACGAAGTTCATTCGACGAAAGCGACGTCGAAATTCAGGTAGTACATCCTCTCAAGATGAACTCTTTGAAGAATTCAAACTTTTACATACTGATTTTCAAAATGCTTTATCCGAAATAAAATCCCTTCATGCTAAAAATAAAATTTTGGGAGATGAAATCTCCAATTTTGAAAAAGGGAAAATTATCGAGACCGATCATTCAAAATGTCTTGAAATAAAAAATAATTTAAAGAATGATCTTTTAAAAGTTCAAGACGAACTTAAAGTTTTAACAAAGAAATTTTCTTGCGGAAATGACAAGTTTGAAAAAATGCTTTCTATTCAAAATTATTCGTTAAACAAACAGGGGTTAGGATTCAAATCGCATAACAAAACAGAATCCTTAATTTTGAATATACCCCGTTGTCACAAATGTTTAAAACTTGGGCATAATATTTCAATTTGCAAAAGCCCACGTCGGACGATAAAGAGTAAAAAGATTTGGATTCCTAAAGGAACCTTTATTTCAAATATCGTCTATGTTTCAAATGAAAAACCAACTATCGGTTGGATCCCCAAAAATTAAAACTGATTTTATTCAAATTATTATTTAACTCAGGGGGAGTTTACCCATTTCTGCATTTATCATATCATTTTTATCATATTATCATATATACACTTTTTGCTGATAACAATAATGGGAGAAGAATGGTATAAAAGAAGAATGGTATAAGGGGAGAAAACAAAATATGGGAAGGAACGAATGAAACAAAACCGAAAACTTTGATCTGTAGTTTTTATATTTTGCAGGTTTATCCCATTAACGGTGTTGTTTTGTAATCATCAAAAAGGGGGAGATTGTTGGAATATTCTATTCCATACATGTATGATTGTGTTTTGATGATGAGTTATTATGTAATATCCTAGAATTTCGCTATGATTTTTGGCATTATTTTATCTGAGTTGTACTGTACAGAGTGGGACCAATACAGTATAGATAAATAATTTTGGGAACTGTGACAGACGTGCCAGTATATCTATCGAGGCTATATTTAATTCTAGGATATTACATGCTTGATATGTTTTTCCATGTCGGATATATTGTATGAGTATTGTACAATTGCCGTATTTGGTCGACAGTTGTATTCAAGGTATCGTACATCAGAAGTATCGTATGAGAATGATATTGGGATGAGCATATGTATTCAGTATGTGCGTATACGTATTTAGTATATTGGGACGGCAGACAAGAGCAGAAATGGCCAAGTAGGAAAGCCATTACGTACGCTACATAATGGAGCTTACGAACGTAACTAAGCAATATTAACATACATTAAGTTGTGTACACAACCTACGTTAAGAAGAGAATCGGACAGGATCGAGCTGTGGTCGGAAGGTGGGCCCGGTGTCGGCAGCTTTCGGCGCGGATGTGGACAGGTGAGTCAACTTAGATCCTTACGTACGTTAGGTATGTATCATTACGTACGTTAAGAAGGTGTGTTACTGTAGCAAGTCAACTGTGTATTACGTACGCTATGGCGAGGTCATTATGCACATAATACTAGGTGCGAAATAGGACAATGAGCCCTGGATGTCGATTACGTACTCTATACAGGACATGTAGCGTACGTTAAAGAGGCTTACATACGTTAATTTTGGGTCTTAACGTACGTAACAAACTGTGCGGGTTATATATTAAGAGTTGGTCTTCATTTCCTCACGAGAGAAAACACATTTCTTCCTCCCAAACTTCATTCCTCCTCACTCCTGACCCTAATCCCGACCCTTGTACCTTGGTTAAGACCTCGGTGAGTTGATTAGAAGCTTGAGGCTTGGAGTTCTTGATGTTTTTGGAAGTGTTTGATCTTTTGGATTCTTCTTCAAGAGGTATGTTGGATAACTCTTCTCGTTGATTTGGATTTTGATATTGTTGTTGATGTTCTCCTTCGTATAATGATGGTTACGGTGTTGTTTGTGATTCTTGAAGTTGTATGAATTTTATATTGAAGAACAACATGATGTATACCTTGGATTATGAATCAGATGATGGTTTAGATGATAGAACCCATCAAATTACGTCGTTTTGTTGGCTACGAACATGATTATGGATTAATTCATGTTCGTAAAGAGCTCTTGAGTTATATATGTCGTGATTTTACAGAATTTGGAAGGATTACGGTTAATTTCAGTATATGGTTATTCGTGATGAAAACCGATAATTGAATTTCTATGAATTTACAAAGATGAGACGTGTTAATCCGAAATTAAGATTGAAGTCGGAACCAAGAATGTTGAAGACATTGTTAGAATTATTGATTATCGAATTTCGGCTTGAATTCGTATTGTTAAGAGTTGATATGGTTTGGTTTTGTATGATCAAGATGTCGTTGAAACGTTGAGTTGATTGGTTGATTATATCGGTTGTTGATTGTTATCGAACGCGTCGTTAATTGATCATTGCATTAGGTTGCGTTAAGTGATCGTTGATGATTAACCATTGTGCTGCGATTGGAATTGGAGAATGCATGGATCGCCTTGGTCGGGGCTGCGGAGATTGTAGATGAAGACGACGGGATTGGTAACAACTTCATCATATCGGTATTGAGGCATGTTATGGTTGCCCAGTTCATAATGTTTAATAAATGATTTCGTTTTCATTTCATTTATAGTTCATATAGTAATGGTATCATGGAATATGAATTGTCGGTATGATAGTATGTACATTATGCTTGGACTGATATAAATCATCATGTATATAATTTTAAAGATGTCTATTGGAAACGGAGACGTGAATTATATTTGGTCTATTGTATGAGAAGTAAAATACCGAGACTAGTTATCATGGCGATATTAAACTCGAGAGGGTGGTTTGGTATTAGTAATGGACTGCACTTCATTTTGGATTATTCGAATAACCGTGTATTCGTTCAGGGATGTTGGTCGTGGAAAGGTTAGCGTCTCCAGCTTGAGGTAAATTAATATTGCTAGATTATAATAATCATCTTGTTGCATTATTGCATGTGTGTGTTGATACTTCATGTGGTGAGTATGCATCATTGTTTGTTACGTTTTGTGATGTGCTCTTTCCTTGAGCTGTGATCTGTTGGGCCGATGTGTTAGGGGACAAGACCTAACTGGCACCTATGTTCCGGGGTATTCCTGTGTGGATACTTTCGTGACCCTTGGTTGCGACCTTGGGGTATTTTGCGATTGCATGAACTGTGTTAGGGGATAAGACCTAAATGGCACCTACGTTCCGGAGTATTCCTGTGAGATACTTCCGTGACCCTTAGTTGCGGCCTCGGGGTTTATATGTTAATATTATATGCATTGTTGAGCATGCTATGAACTGTTGTCTGACAGAAATACGACATTGTGGTCGTATTGGTCTTTGATGATCGAGTTATCATTGCTCACTTGGAAAGTCTTCTGATCCTTGGTGGATATGCGTTTCTTCATGATTTGTTGTCATGTTGTATCGTGGCATATCTGGAGTCAGATACGTTCTGATCGTTCATGTGTAGGATTTTCGGGGCGGGCACGTGTAGCATATGTTGGTTTCGACCTCATATTGAACCGTGCACACGAGACGTACTTTGTGAGGCTGATTAGGTACGAGACCAGACGTGTATCTGATCAATACCCGTGGTTGGCTTGTACACGGACACATGTCCGGATCGGGCGTATCGTGACGTCCATCTTGACTCTTATTGAGTGGTCGTTTACAGTCTATGTATAATCCGATCATGTTCGATAGTCGAGTTGTCTTTGAAATCCCGCATATATGATTTGTATAAGGTTGATGATTTTATTCTCTCGTGTATCTGTCCGCATTGACCCTTTACTGATATCGTTTGGAGTTTCCATGTCAATGGTCAATTCATTTGTTATCGACCCTTTATTAATCTCGTTTGGAGTCCCCCCTGTCATTGTAATCTCGTTCGTTATTGATCCTTATTGATTCCACTTGGGAGTTTGCCTTACCGCTGGTATTCTCGATTGTTTATCCTTGATTGATCTTGTTAGAGTTTACCGTGTCATTGGTATTCTCGGTTGTTGATCATTTATTGATCCTATTGGAGTTTATCATGCCGTTGGTATTCTCGGTTGTCTATCCTCTATCTATCTTGTTGGAGTTACCATATCGTTGGCATTCTCGGTTGTTGGTCCTTATTGATCTTGTTAGAGTTTACTGTATCATCGGTATTCTCGGCTGATGACCCTTTATTGATCTCATTGGAGTTTATCGTGTCATTGGTATTCTCAGTTGTCGATCCTTTATCGATCTTGTTGGAGTTTACCGTGTCGTTGGTATTCTCGGTTGTTAATCCTTTATTGATCTTGTTGGGGTTCACCGTATTGTTGGTATTCCCGGTTGTTGATCCCTCATCGATCTTGTTGGAGTTACCACATCATGGTATTCTCGTTCGTGGTTAATCCTTTGTCGATCTTGTATGGAGTTATCATGTCATTGATATTCCCGTTTTGATGCATTGATTGTTTATCAATATTGATTGTGTGCGCATTCATGATTTGTATTGATATTCGGGACTTGCCATTGTCCTGGGATAGACAGATGTGCCGTGTGATATCGGTTTTATCAAAATTTGGATCCGATTGTGCGACCCAGCGGACAGGATTGGTCATGGGCAGATTACCCCGTGTTTGAGATGTATTTATGTCTTCGGGGATCTTGGCATTTTTGAATACAATACAGATGATTAATTCGAATTCATTCGTCACTTGAGAACACGGGGTGTGATTTGAGGTAAGGGTTGGTTTAATATAAGTTACCACGAATTGGTAAGGTTATGTCGGTAAGATTACATTGGAAATATTCTTACCTTGTAATTACATTGATATATAATTGTACATGTGATGTGATTGTTATCATTGTTGAGTATTATGGATGACCCCGTCGTGGGCTTTATCTTTTTGGTATTCGGAGTTCGAGCTAGTAGCGGTCGTGAAGGGATGAGCTTTCCGATGATACTGGCTATGGCGTGGTTATTGGGATTCGAATGTCCTTTCTGGTCTTTATAATTCCACTGCAAATGTAATTAATTATGTCTCTATTCGCTGCGTGTGTAATTTTATAATGGCTTTCAATATTTTTCCAACTCGTGTTTACTTTCTAAATGCCCTTTTGGCGTCTTGGCCTCGTGCTTTCAAATGGTATTTTCTGATGGTAATTGGGAACTCTGTTTTGATAAATATTTGAGTATTTAAAACATTACCGTCTTCGCCTCTTTGGCGTATTTGAAATGTTTTTGAAAATGATTTTAGCCTTGTGGGTTTCAATGTGGACCCCACGGCACTGTAATATTCCCGGTTGGTTTTGGGGGTGAATCAAAGAAAATAACAATGAAGCGAACCAAAACAACGAAGAATTCGAAGACGCTCGAACCGGACTGAAAAGCAAAGGAGTGAAGAAATAGCAAGCATAACGTACGCTATGAAGCATGCATAACGTACGTAATATGAAGCTACCTGAAGGTAGACGAGAGTTCAACGAGAAGCTAACGAACGCAACGGATTTATGATAATATACATAACCAGACGAGCTTAACGTACGTAACACAGTGAGTTTAACGTACATAATGAAGAGTTTGAATCGGAATTCAAGCTATATGACCATTGTGACGTCATAGCATACATCATCATATCAACGGATATTTTGACTACATATAACGTACGTAAGAGGAAGAGAATAATGTACGTAATGGTAGAAGAAGGAGCTACTGGACTGATCTGAATGAAGCTTAACGTACGTAACTGGAAGAATATAACGTACGTAATGTGTATAACATACGTAAAGGACAGTACTTAACGTACGTAATGAAGAGTGCAGAGCTAACGGCTAGTTGGAGGAAATTTCATATAAATACCAAACTATTTGGTATCAATCAAGACAACAACACAAAGCAATACTTAAGGTACGTAATGAAGACTGCAGAGCTAACGGCTAGTTGGAGGAAATTTCCTATAAATACCAAACCATTTGGTATCAATCCAGACAACAACTCAAAGCAATTGATCCATTGATCATATATTGATATATATTCTTGTTGTTGTAATTGTGCTTATATTGATAAGTGTTTGAGTGTTATATACGAAAACATATACGAGAGGAAAACAAAGGATAAGATTGGATTCGGTGTTATTAGGATCAAGGATCCGACATTGTTAGAATTGAAAAATTTGAGTAAGGTTTAACTAGTACCCAGAGAAAACTAGATAGGTTAATTTCTTATCCGATAAGAAAAGGAAAACAGTTAAACTTGGTCCGACAAAAAGACAAGTGTGTATGGTTTATCTCAGACCGATTGAATATGAGATTGTAATGGTAATCTCTCAACCGATAGAATAGAGGTGCAAAGATTGATCTTTAGCCTATAGAAAAAGATACAGAGAGAGGACGTAAGCACGCTTGGCCAAACCTCTATAAATCTTGTGTCGTTTTTATTTCTGCACTTTATATTGCTTCTGCAAAGCGCAAAGAGTTTCCTAACTCTTATATACTCCACGCCTAATTTCAAAACGGCGAAGATACCGATAATCTTGCTCCAACACATAATAGGCTGAATCGGTAATTCGACAGGCAAATGAGGTTCGACGGCAATTTGCTCAAAAGCAAGGCCAATGCTGGATTACAAAAGAAAATAAGTGGACACCTCATTTTTAGAACCCAAGATCCGATTTTCCATCTAAATAGGGGGCAAGAACAAGGAGATCCAAGTAAGCATATGAAGTCTGAAGAGGGAAAACCATTCGTACCATTACATGTATGCTCTAATTGTGAGAAACAACATATTATAGTTTGCATGTTGAGCTCCAAGGTATGCTTTTCATGTGGACAACCTGGACATATGCCAAACGTGTGCCCGAACAAGCCAAACCCAAAAGCACATGAAAGGGTACCAGCTAGAGTTTTCACTATGACTAGAAAAGATGCTAAATCTAATTCATCTGTTATCACAGGTAAACTTCCTATCTTTGGTATTTCAACATTTGTGTTATTTGATCATGGTGCTACACATTCATTTGCATCCACTGAGTATATGAGAAGGCTGGGTAGAGAACCCAAAAAATTGAGATAACTTATAATGTAGTGATCCCAAAACAAATAAGATTCTACGAGCCTGTATTACTCCTATTGAAGGTGGGAAACTCTATACTTATTTAATTGTTTTGGAAATAAATGATTATGAAAAAATAATGGGTATGGACTGGTTATTAGAATATCATGCTACTATTGTCTGCTGGAAAAATATAGTGACATTACAACCACATGGGGCAAAACCATTTTCCTTTATCGAGGTAAGTACAAAATTTAGATTCCTAGGATCTCAACAATGAAGGCACGACGTTTGTTAAATAATGGTTGTGAAGGATATTTAGCAAGTGTAATGAGCATTGCAAAGCAAGACCATTCCAGCATCAATGAGGTATCAATGGTCAAAGAATATCCTGAAGTATTTCACGATGATCTACTTAGACTACCACCAGATTGTGAGATATATTTCATAATTAAATTGCAATCCAGGGTAGTCCCAATTCAGAAGTCACCATGTGGAATGGCACCAACTGAATTAAAAGAATTAAAGATCCAATTACAAAAGTTGTTAGATAAAGGCTTCACTAGGGCTAGTTTTTCACCATGGGGAGCTCCAGTATTATTCGTTCGCAAGAAAGATGGCACCTTTAAGATGTGAATACATTATTGGGAGCTCAGTAAAGTCACAATCAAGAACAAATATTCTTCATCTCAAATTGATGACTTGTTTGATCAACTTCAAGGTGCAGCTATTTTTACGAAGATTGATTTAGGATCGGGGTATTATCAATTGAAGATAAGAGAGCATGGCATCCCGAAAACAGCATTCAGTACGAGGTACGAACACTGTGAGTCTTTGGTGATGCCATTTAGCCTAAAAAATGCCCTAGAAGCATTCATGAACTTAATGAACATGTGCTTAAGGACTTCTTGGATAAGTTTGTTATTTTGTTTATTGATTATATCCTCATATATTCCAAGACCAAAGAAGTGCATCTGAGGAAAGTGTTAGAAGTTTTGAAAGATAACCACTTATTTTCTAAGTTCAAGAAATGTGAATTCTGGATAAACCGGGTGGTATTGTTGGTACATATTATATCAGGAGCTGGAATCTCGGTAGACCAATCAATTTTGAAGCAATCAATAATTAGCCACAACCCACAAATTTTATAGAAGTATGCATCTTTCTTGGTCTAGCTGGGTATTATCGTTGATTTTTAGAAGGATTCTCCAAAATTGCCACTCCATTAACACAACTGACCAGAAAGAATGTTCCATTCAAGTGGACAGAATCATGTGAATGGAGCTTTCAAGAACTAAAGAAGCGGTTGACATCGGCACTAATCTTGACCATTCGAGTGGGAACTGGAGGATTCAGTCTATAATGATGCTTTAAAGAATGGTCTAGGTTGTGTTCTGATGCAGAATGGTGAAGTAATAGCGTACGCATCAAGACAACTGAAGGATTATGAAAGAAACTACTCGACACATGATTTGGGACTTATTTTAGTTGTGTTGGCACTTAAAATATTGATGCATTACCTATATGGATAACCCTGTAGAATTTATACCGATCACAAAAGCCTGAAATATTTCTTAACTCAGAAAGAATTAAGTATGAGAAAGAGTATATGGTTGTTAAAGACTATGATTGTGTTATCAATCACCACCCTGGTAAATCTAATGTGGTAGGAGATGCCTTAAGTAGATAATCAGCACAATCCATTGCGGCCATGACTTTGATCCAGAAGCCAGAGTTTCACAATTTGATGGATATGCATGTAGAGATTATTCTCGAGATATTATTAGAGGTAAAATTACCAGCATTGATCTTCTGACCTATTTTAATTGATAGAATTCAACAAGGGCAGAAAGATGATCAACATTTAGATAAAATAAAGGACATTGAATTGGGCAAATCATCAGACTTCCAATACCAGAAGATGGTATTTTCCAATTTAGAAATTGTATATGTGTACCTAATGTTGAAGATGCTCGTAACTAAATACTATTAGAGGCACACTCAACACCATATTCAGTATATTTTGGAGCAACCAAAATGTACATAGATTTTACAATATGTGGAGCAACGTTCAACATGCCAATAGGTAAAAGAAGAGCATCAAAGACCAGCAGACACCTTTGCAACCTTTATTTATTCCAAAATGAAAGTGAGATGACATTACTATAGATTTTATGACAGGTTTGCCAAGAATAGTGAAAGGACATGATTCTATTTGGGTTATTGTTAACCGATTGACTAAACCTTCTCTTCTTCCAATTTGTACAACATACTCTATAGATCACTATGTAATATCCGGGGGTAATTTTTTTTTCGTGTTACTGTTGAGTTGTACATACTCATTTGGAATCGTACAAATCTTGTTGTATTATGTCATTCGTGTTTGTTGAGGTGCTTGGATTGTGTTTCGTTCATTCGGGTTGAGAGTTGATGGAACAACTTGGTTGCCCACTTTGTTGAGCTAACGTACGTTAGCTTGTGCTCTTAACGTACGTTAGCCCTTCAGCATTACGTACGTTATTCTGTTCATGTTATGTACGTAATGAGAGGTAAGTGTAGGGTGTAATATCCGCAATTTCGAATTTCGGTAATTTTCTTTTTTTTTTCGGCGGAAGTCCGTTTTGACGACTCGCTCATGACCGTTTCGTCATTTCGAGAATAATTAATTCTGCACTTTTTGTCATCCGAGTTCGTTTCGGTGTCGTTTTGTTGAGTTCCGTGCTTTTTAGCGACTTTTCCGCACTTGAGCTCGATTCTTGCGAATCTCGTCCGAAATCAAGTTGTTTGAGTTTCTCGCAAGTTCATTTAATGTTATTATTCATGTTGCGAGCTTTGGTTCGGTGTTTCGATCACGTATCGTGATTTTCGGACGTTTTGGGCCATTTTTGTAATTTCTCAAAGTTTGGGGTAATTATTTCCGTTGTCGAATTCCGACACTTCGGATGGTCGGAATCGTGTGTTCACTTAGTGCTTGGATTCGTCTTTGCGAGTACTTCGTAACCGTATCTTCGATTTTTACTCAGTTCGGGTTTCGGGGTCGTCCGGGCCGTCGGAGTGGCCACGGCCGAGTCACGGCCGGAGCAGGGCCTGGCCTGGCCGAGTTACGGCCGTAAGGTGCCGGTTACGGCCGTAAGGTGTCCGAGTTACGGCCGTAAGCGTGATTGGGTACGGCCGTACGAGCGCTGGGCGGATTTTGACGAAGGCCGGTTACGGCCGTAAGGTGTGCGAGTTACGGCCGTAAGTGTCCATGGCCGCGATTTTTGACGAATGCCGGTTACGGCCGTAAGGCCTGCCGAGTACGGCCGTAAGGTGTCCGAGTTATGGCCGTAAGGCCTGCCGGTTACGGCCGTAACCCTGCCGGCTATATATAGCCTGGCTCGGCCAGATTTCATTTCCTACCCGATTTTTTTCCTTCTTTCGGCGATTGGCGACGGGTGCGACGGGAAATGGAGTTCTTGGCCGATTCTAATCATTTCCAAGGCATTTTGGAAGATCCTTGTTGATTATATCAACATCTAATCCGTGTATTTCGTCGAATCAAGGTATATTCTTGATTTTCCTTCAAGTTGACTTTTCGGAGAAATTGTTCTTGATTTCGTTTCTAATCCGATTTTGATACATCGGTTGGTGTAGTATGATGTTATTAATCGTGTTCTATGGGTTGTATATCCATATATCGAGTTTGTTTAACTCGATCGACGATTCGAGTGTTCTTGGGAATTATTGAACATTTAGTGTTCGATTAAATGTCCCAATGAGTTTCCCTTCGATAGTTTGTTGGGATTTCCGTTGTTTTGGCCTTGATTCTCGTCGTAACCATGTGTTATTGTTACTTACGGAGGTTTATAGGTGTTCGAGGATTCCGATGTTGAATTCCGTTTGGTGATTGATGATTCGTGTGGTGTTATTCTCGTAATACTCGTGGTGCTATCGCGTTCTTGATATTGTTCGGGGGTTCGGGGCTATTCGACCGCGTCCTATCCGTCGTCTCGTTGCGATTGTGATTTCGAGGCAAGTACCTTGCCCATACTATTCTTGTTTTTATGAATATGATAATTGGTGATTGTCTTTATATATTCGTTTGATTGTTTGAAACGAGTTTTCAAAAGATTTGGTTAGCCTTGTTAAAGGCCCTCTTTCAAAATCGTGCGTGTTTTGTGATTGGTGTGTTTCTCGAACGAGTATGTGAATCTTATGGACATGTTTGGTGTTGATGATGCACTTAGTGTTTGCGTGTGGACGTATAATGTTTCATTTCGGTGCATTGTGGTTTGACGTGTTGTTTTACTAAGTGTTTGATGCCTCTGGGTGAATTGTTTGGATATCCTTGGTGTGATATGTTACTCGTGCTTGAGTTTGATTCGCTAGCCAGCTCGGGAGGGTCCTTCGAGGCCTCGAGTGGGATTCGTGGCTTCGTCCCGGTCCTAGGCGACGTGTGGTGCTTGTGTTGTTTTGTGATATGTTATTTGTGCATGATTGATTCGCTAGCCAGCTCGGGAGGGTCCTTCGAGGCCTCGAGTGGGATTCGTGGCTTCTTCCCTGTCCTAGGTGACGTGTGGTGCTTGAGTATTTCACTAGCCAGCTCGGGAGGGTCCGACGGGATCACGGAGTGGGATTTGTGGCTTCGACCCGGTCCTAGGCGATGTGAGTACTGTGTTTTGTGAATGTGTTTGCTCACCTCAGGAGGGTTCGACGGGACCACGGAGGGAATTCCATTGGCTTCGACCTGGATTCACGAGTGAAACTTCACCGCTACGTGTATATATTTTGTGATTGTTTTTCGCTCACCTCGGGAGGGTCCGATGGGATCACGGAGGGAGTCCAACGGTATAGCCCTGGATTCACGAGTGCGGTTGCTTATGTTTTGTGAATGTGTTTGCTCACCTCGGGAGGGTTCGACGGGACCACGGAGGGAATTCCAATGGCTTCGACCTGGGTTCACGAGTGAAACTTCACGGGTGTGTGTGTATTTTATGTCCGTCGAGGACGCATGACGTGGGTTTTTAACCTTGTGTATTATGGTTGGTTTTATTTGCGAAAACAAAACCTTTGGGTCATGACTGTTGATTTTTGGAAAGCGAAGGATTCGGTAATCCTAAATTGTTTCCTATTAAAACTCTCGATGGCAATTCAAACTGTTTTATAAATAGTTTTCCCTTGCTTTGCGACCTTTCGGTTTCAGAATATTTTACCAAACTCTTGCCTCGGGAAGTACTTTTCGTCACGTTCGAAACTTTGAGGATTCTTGATTATTATTGTTCTTGGAATGTGAATTGTATGGCTCGTATTTTTGCACTTGTACTTGCACTAGCAAAACAGTGGAGTTTTGCTAACCCCCGAGTATTCGGGGGGTGGATGTCTATTTTTGCATTCAGGTTTTGGAGCAGAGCACAGGGTCGGCATGAAGGATGATGAAAGATGAACGATACTAATCACACGAGGACCTGTTGATGTCGTATTGGTTTAGTTGTACTTTATTTTCCGCTGCTATATTTTTCCCGTTGTACGGGTGTGATTGTATTTTGACCCCTGCGTGGGCATGAGTTGTATTCGAGTTGTATGTATTTATTGAAAGACCAAATCGGTCTACTGAGTCATTTTGTCTTGAAGGCATTGTCGAGATGTTAAATGTTGTTACCAGCCTGGTAGATCCTCGAGGAGAGGGTCTACGGCGTGTAATATCCCTGAGTGGATTGGGGGTGTTACAGAATGGTATCGGAGCTTAGGTTGTGGAAACCTAGGCTGTTAGGTCAGTGGTGTCTGTTGAGTTTTGTCTTGTCGGATTTTGTCTGACTAAGTCGTGTCGCTACGCATCGTCTGAGTTTGTTGGTCGTGATTAGTATCGTGGGCGATCATCATCTTCGTGCGACCTGTGAGTGTAAGTCTCCCTTGTTTGTGTTGTGCCTCGTGTGACAAGAGCTATTTTTATGATTATTTGTTAAGTGACGGAATCCTCTTATGGGTTTTGATTTCGTGATATGTGGTTATTTGACTCTCATATTTCGTTCATATGAGGAGTAGTGTTGATGGATTATGCATGTTGAACTGTATTTCTTTTATCCGCTGCGTGAGTTCTTTTGTAATGACTTTCGGTATTTTATCGACCGAGTTTTATTTCGAAAACCGATCCCCTTAACCGAGTTTTTGGCATTATGGCCTTGATCATTTTGGCGAAATTCTTATGACGGTATTTAGCATTTTGTAAATGGCTTCTGTGAGTTTTTTTTTGAAATATTACCGTCATCAACTTTTTGATGTTTTTGTAAATGGTTTTTAGCCTGGTGGGTTCTGGCGTGGGGCCCACGGCGTTATAATGTTCCGCGTAATTACCTGAAATTTTTGGGCATTCTAGCCCATTGAATTATCCTTGAAAAATTTGAGTATCTTAGAAAATAAATTTCGAGATGTACTTTTAAAATGAATTATTTTCTCGTGGTACGTCCAAGGTGCCACAATATATTTCAAAATTCTTCTACCTTGAGGATCAAAATATATATATTTTTTTCTTTCTTTCCAGTAATTTTGGAAATGCTTTGGTTAGACCTGAGGGTCGAATATTTTTGAAAGTTTTTCACTAAAAGAAAGGTGTCCTCATTTTTGTTCAAACGCAAGATGATTTTCAAAGTCTCGATAATGGTGTTTGTACTACTTTTTGTAAAATGATACTCAATATCAACTGTTGATTCCAAACTGTTTTCAAAATGTGGTTTTCGTTTTTAAAACCTATCATTCCTGTTTGCGGATCGGAAATGCGTGTATGGTTTTCGAACTTTCGTTACGGTGTTAACCCCGAATTGTGATTGAATTGGTGGCGTGAGCGTTGAGTTGTTTTCCACACACTTGTTGTGTTAGCCTCTGTGAGAGGTGGGATGTTGGCGTTGAATGTTGTCGTCTCGTGGTGATTTCTGCGTTGTCGTGCATGTGCGAGCTGTTAGAGCTTGGTTTGGTATAACCGTGTGCATCGGTGATCGTTCCGTTATGTGTCGGTTGTTTAATGTCTTGTTACCTTGCTCCTGTTTTTGTGAATTTCGTGGACGAGGTCGGAGGTAATACCCGTACTATTTTGACTTCTGTATTTTCTCTTTCTCCAGTCTATCGATTCGCTCATGTTCGTTGAGACTTTATGAACTTGTTCTGTATTTCGGTTTCATCGTCCGAACGAACTGTGATCTTGATGTGGGTCGATCTGGTTATCGCTGTGACTTTTTCGAGTTCGGTTCGATTCTTGTGAACCTTGTTCGGGAGTGACATCATCTGGTTCCATTATTTCTCTTATTCGAAGTGGATCGGATTTGGAACTCTTGTGTATTCTACTTTGTCGACTCATTTATGTTCGTTGCCATTTCTGAGCTTGTCCTGCCCCTTCGAACGAGGGTGGTATTGTTTCGGAATTACTCGTTGGTCGTTGTGATTTTTCGATTGCTATTCCCTTTCCTGTGGATCTTCTGTGAATGCACATCTTGTTGTTTTCACCGGATCATATGTTGTCTCGAGCCGAGACGTGAACCTGGGAGTTGTTGTTTGAATTTTATTGTTCTTCGTGATTCGAACACCAGTGTTCGATTTTTGTTGTCTCGATCGTTGTGGTTCGATCGTTTGATTGTTCGGGTTTTGTTGATTTCGTTCCGTGATTGGTGAACGTTCAGGCTCCTTCGTAATTCCCTTCAGTTCGGGAAATTAGTCTCGTTTTCGATCTTCCAACCCTTGGGCGGTGGAATTCCGTAATTGTTCAGCGATCGGCTCGCGTTTTGATTGATGTATCGTTAAGTCGGTTAATCTTATTGATTTTCGTTCGTTGTGTTTTGTGATTGTCGGATAATTGACTTGGCTATATTATCCGTTTGATGACGCTTGTCATTTGTTGGTTTTATTATATCCCTAACGGCGACGTTGTGTTGGTCGCCGTGGAGCGTGTTTTCACGCCGTATATTCCTTTGCGTTGTTTGTAACATTTCGCCGTTGGGCGTTAGTTACGCATTCTTGTGTATCTCGTTGAGTTTTCCTGGAAGGGATATTGCTTCTCCCTACTTGTTTTAAGTTTCGGGACGAAACTTCTTTTAAGGAGGGTAGAATGTAATATCCGCAATTTCGAATTTCGGTAATTTTCTTTTTTTTTTTCGGCGGAAGTCCGTTTTGACGACTCGCTCATGACCGTTTCGTCATTTCGAGAATAATTAATTCTGCACTTTTTGTCATCCGAGTTCGTTTCGGTGTCGTTTTGTTGAGTTCCGTGCTTTTTAGCGACTTTTCAAGATTTGAGCTCGATTCTTGCGAATCTCAAATCAAGTTGTTTCGAGTTTCTCGCAAGTTCATTTAATGTTATTATTCATGTTGCGAGCTTTGGTTCGGTGTTTCGATCACGTATCGTGATTTTCGGACGTTTTGGGCCATTTTTGTAATTTCCCAAAGTTTGGGGTAATTATTTCCGTTGTCGAATTCCGACACTTCGGATGGTCGGAATCGTGTGTTCACTTAGTGCTTGGATTCGTCTTTGCGAGTACTTCGTAACCGTATCTTCGATTTTTACTCAGGTTCGGGTTTCGGGGTCGTCCGGGCCGTCGGAGTGGCCACGGCCGAGTCACGGCCGGAGCAGGGCCTGGCCTGGCCGAGTTACGGCCGTAAGGTGCCGGTTACGGCCGTAAGGTGTCCGAGTTACGGCCGTAAGCGTGATTGGGTATGGCCGTACGAGCGCTGGGCGGATTTTGACGAAGGCCGGTTACGGCCGTAAGGTGTGCGAGTTACGGCCGTAAGTGTCCGGCTGGTGCTGGGCAGATTTTTGACGAATGCCGGTTATGGCCGTAAGTCCTGCCGAGTACGGCCGTAAGGTGTCCGAGTTACGGCCGTAAGGCCTGCCGGTTACGGCCGTAACCCTGCCGGCTATATATAGCCTGGCTCGGCCAGATTTCATTTCCTACCCGATTTTTTTCCTTCTTTCGGCGATTGGCGACGGGTGCGACGGGAAATGGAGTTCTTGGCTGATTCTAATTATTTCCAAGGCATTTTGGAAGGTCCTTGTTGATTATATCAACATCTAATCCGTGTATTTCGCCGAATCAAGGTATATTCTTGATTTTCCTTCAAGTTGACTTTTCGGAAAAATGGTTCTTGATTTCGTTTCTAATCCGATTTTGATATATCAGTTGGTGTAGTATGATGTTATTAATCGTGTTCTATGGGTTGTATATCCATATATCGAGTTTGTTTAACTCGATCGACGATTCGAGTGTTCTTGGGAATTATTGAATATTTAGTGTTCGATTAAATGTCCCAATGAGTTTCCCTTCGATAGTTTGTTGGGATTTCCGTTGTTTTGGCCTTGATTCTCGTCGTAACCATGTGTTATTGTTACTTCCGGAGGTTTATAGGTGTTCGAGGATTCCGATGTTGAATTCCGTTTGGTGATTGATGATTCGTGTGGTGTTATTCTCGTAATACTCGTGGTACTATCGCGTTCTTGATATTGTTCGGGGGTTCGGGGCTATTCGACCGCGTCCTATCCGTCGTCTCGTTGCGATTGTGATTTCGAGGCAAGTACCTTGCCCATACTATTCTTGTTTTTATGAATATGATAATTGGTGATCGTCTTTATATATTCGTTTGATTGTTTGAAACGAGTTTTCAAAAGATTTGGTTAGCCTTGTTAAAGGCCCTCTTTCAAAATCGTGCATGTTTTGTGATTGGTGTGTTTCTCGAACGAGTATGTGAATCTTATGGACATGTTTGGTGTTGATGATGCACTTAGTGTTTACGTGTGGACGTATAATGTTTCATTTCGGTGCATTGTGGTTTGACGTGTTGTTTTACTAAGTGTTTGATGCCTCTAGGTGAATTGTTTGGATATCCTTGGTGTGATATGTTACTCGTGCTTGAGTTTGATTCGCTAGCCAGCTTGGGAGGGTCCTTCGAGGCCTCGAGTGGGATTCGTGGCTTCGTCCCGGTCCTAGGCGACGTGTGGTGCTTGTGTTGTTTTGTGATATGTTATTTGTGCATGATTGATTCGCTAGCCAGCTCGGGAGGGTCCTTCGAGGCCTCGAGTGGGATTCGTGGCTTCGTCCCGGTCCTAGGTGACGTGTGGTGCTTGAGTATTTCGCTAGCCAGCTCGGGAGGGTCCGACGGGATCACGGAGTGGGATTTGTGGCTTCGACCCGGTCCTAGGCGATGTGAGTACTGTGTTTTGTGAATGTGTTTGCTCACCTCGGGAGGGTTCGACGGGACCACGGAGGGAATTCCATTGGCTTCGACCTGGATTCACGAGTGAAACTTCACCGCTACGTGTATATATTTTGTGATTGTTTTTCGCTCACCTCGGGAGGGTCCGATGGGATCACGGAGGGAGTCCAACGGTATAGCCCTGGATTCACGAGTGCGGTTGCTTATGTTTTGTGAATGTGTTTGCTCACCTCGGGAGGGTTCGACGGGACCACGGAGGGAATTCCAATGGCTTCGACCTGGGTTCACGAGTGAAACTTCACGGGTGTGTGTGTATTTTATGTCCGTCGAGGACGCATGACGTGGGTTTTTAACCTTGTGTATTATGGTTGGTTTTATTTGCGAAAACAAAACCTTTGGGCTGTGACCCTGTTGATTTTTGGAAAGCGAAGGATTCGGTAATCCTAAATTGTTTCCTATTAAAACTCTCGATGGCAATTCAAACTGTTTTATAAATAGTTTTCCCTTGCTTTGCGACCTTTCTGTTTCAGAATATTTTACCAAACTCTTGCCTCGGGAAGTACTTTTCGTCACGTTCGAAACTTTGAGGATTCTTAATTATTATTGTTCTTGGAATGTGAATTGTATGGCTCGTATTTTTGCACTTGTACTTGCACTAGCAAAACAGTGGAGTTTTGCTAACCCCTGAGTATTCGGGGGGTGGATGTCTATTTTTGCATTCAGGTTTTGGAGCAGAGCACAGGGTCGGCACGAAGGATGATGAAAGATGAACGATACTAATCACACGAGGACCTGTTGATGTCGTATTGGTTTAGTTGTACTTTATTTTCCGCTGCTATATTTTTCCCGTTGTACAGGTGTGATTGTATTTTGACCCCTGCGTGGGCATGAGTTGTATTCGAGTTGTATGTATTTATTGAAAGACCAAATCGGTCTACTGAGTCATTTTGTCTTGAAGGCATTGTCGAGATGTTAAATGTTGTTACCAGCCTGGTAGATCCTCGAGGAGAGGGTCTACGGCATGTAATATCCCTGAGTGGATTGGGGGTGTTACATAGGGAACCTTCCTCGGAGTCTACTTTCGGACGGTGGGTCCCAGGTATCTTTGATCCGATCGACTATTGCAGTCAACGGTTTCATTATGTATGTTAGGATGTGAGCCTTACGTACGTTATTCATGCAACTTGTTAACGTACGTAAATGGTTGTTGTTTACGTACGTTAGGGTCTTCGAATTTTTGGTCAGTCGGTTCTGGACTAGCATTACGTACGTTAATTTGTTGATGTAGCATATGTAATGGTCCTTATGTAACTTATGTATTGAGGTTAACGATCGTAATGTGCTTGTCAGATTATATATTTTGGTTTCGTATTTCATTTCTTCACGAACCAAAATCGAGTTCCTCTCTCTAGAATCGTCCCCCTGGACTTGTTCTTTATATTGAGACTCTTCCAATGTGATTTTGATCATCCTAGATTGGATTGAGGCTTGAGGTTGGAAGCTTTTCTTACTCCTTTGGTGTTTGGAGAGTTCATCTTGTTCTTCTTGGGTAAGTTTCTTAATCTCTTGTTCTTCAAGTGATTTCCGAGTATGTTATTGCCGTTTACTTCGTGTATTGATTCATTGTTGGATTATATCATGATTCTTGATGAGTTTTTATAACTTGTGATGAAGAACATGATGATTGTGTCTTGAGGAGGAGTTGTTCTTGCTGTTTTAGAATGTTTGGAGGTTATAATCATGTCTAGGAAGGATTATGTTAATATTGTTATATGATTAACATAGTCTTGATATGATTGATATTGTTGTTTGTGTTTCTTGGGGAGATTATAACCGTTTTAGTATAGGAATTATGATGAATTATGTAATAATTATCATAATCTTGAAATGGTTGAGTTGATCTTATTGATTATTCCAAATTCATGATGAATTGGTGATTGGTTATTGTTTAGACATCATGTTTGTTGTATTGGTGATGTTCTTGAGGTGATAGAGTTAATATTGGTGAGATTATCATTTTGGAATGATTAGTATAATGTTGTTCTTAAGTGATTCTTGTTGAATTGTTTTCACAAGTGTTAAGAACATGATGATCATGTTATTTGATCATTGAAGAGGATTGGAGGGAGTTAGAATTCATAGTTGAGAACTATGGTATTCGTTTGTGGAGTTTAATTGATTCGTGATCGAATCGGGTTGTCCTTGGTGTTGTTTTCTATTGATTTTGTGTTATTGAATGAATTGTATTTCATTCAAGGTTGTTCCAGTGTTTGTGATCGTCGGAAGATGCCGTTCGTCGTTTCGTGGGAGGATGTTGATCGTGGAAGGACTTTTTCGCATTCGGTTCGAGGCAAGTTTTATACTTGTACTTGCAATGCCCGGTTGTAATTCAGTAATTATCATTCAGTATTTATCATTCAGTAATTTCACTCATTAATGATCATTTGTCACTCATATTCAATCATGGTATTCACCGTTCAGAGTAATTGTATCGTGTATCAATCGTCGTTCATCACTAATCTAATTGGAGTTCCGTGCCGTGTTTATCATCATTGTCATTTTCTTTGTGGGCTGTGTGTGAGGAGTAGCGCACGCTACGTACTCTTTCTAGCGCGCGCTAATTGAGTACAGGTAGCGCACGCTACCACTCAGCTTTAACACACGCTAATGTTACCTTGGCTGCAGTCCAGAAGGTACTGGACTGCAGGTGAGTTATAAGTAGCGCACGCTACGAGTGGTAAGTAGCGCGCGCTAGTGGGTTGTAGTAGCGCACGCTAATAATTGCTGTAGCGCGCGCTAAGGACGGATCAGGTTGAGTCCAGTGGCTACTGGACTGCACTGGATTAATTCATAGCGCACGCTATGAGTTGTTTTTAGCGTACGCAATCGATATTATAGCGCACACTAAACATTGGTTGTAGCGCACGCTACCGAGGTCAGATCAGAGGACAGACGGTTTCTGGATTCCAGTACTGGGCATCAAACAATTCGTTAGTGCACGCTAACCATGGGTATTAACGCATGCTAATGGTATGGTTGTAGCGCACGCTACAAAAGGTACGTAGCGCACGCCTCCGTGTTCGGACAGTGGGTACTGGACTACCCAAAACACCCGTTAGCGCACGCTAAGAGCTGGGGCTAGCGCGCGCTAAACTGGGATTGCTATAAATAGGACAGTTCAGCCCTTACTCCATCATTTATCATTTCTCTTCGTTTCTTCGGCGGTTTCGGGCGATTCCGGGCGATTTGGAGAGTGTTCTTCGAGGAGTAATCATCAATCATCATCTTCAAGCTTATCTTTTGGATTAATCATCATTTCAACATCCTCATCACATCAAATCTAAGGTATTAATCTCTTGGATCTAGAATTTCGGATTTTTGGGTTTTTTCCTTCCGATTTCTTCGTGTAAGCTTGGATTATCATTGGAATATGTTAGATATGGATTATCTACCTTGGATAAATATATTCCTACGGATTTAATGGCTATTTTCGGAATTATTTCAAGAACCCTTGGGGTTGACTTCGGTTAATTGGGGATTTTCCGATTGATGTTGTTGTAATCTTGAATTGTGGATTCCTATTGGATTATTGATACCATTGAAGTGTTTTGATAGTTCGAAATACTCATTTTGGTGTTGGTTTGGATATATTCGGGATTGGATGTTTTCGAAGTTGTGTGGTTGGTTACGTATTCGTTAGATTGCCCCTATGAGTTTGATTATCGTGGTATCGACCTTTGGGTTAGTCGTGTTTTGTTGCTTGATACGTGTATTGAATGGTTGTTTGTAATTATTGTTATTCAAGGTTGTTCGAGCGACCGGTATCTCGATTGGGACGTTGTTCGTGGAAGGACATTGTCATCGGTATTGAGTAAGTTGATTCTTACTCGGTTAAAAGGATATTCATTCCTTTTGTTGTTGATCATTCATAATCATAACTCATTCATCATTGTATTAATCATATTGAGACTTGTAATTATCGAATAATCATTTCATTAGCGAGGAACGGCGGTTCCAATCATTTCATTGAAACTATCAATCACCTCATTATCAATTTCATATCGGTGAGTCATTCTTGACTTTGTCAAATTATTATTATTCATTGATATTCATTATGGTCATTCTTGTTCATATGACCTTCTGGGTTCATATTGCGTGGCCGGGTGCGGATGTGTGGAATTTTTAGTCGGGCACATGATGGCCATGTATTGGGAGTGATACATTGGACTGTGCACACGGTAACGATTACCTCCGTGAGACTAATTAGGTACAAGGACGGGTGTGTCCGGTCATCCGTCTTGTACATTTGCACAGAACACTACGGGCGTACTATGATACTCCTCTTCAGCGTAATTCATAACTAAGGATATTTCATAACTTCAGATATATCATGATTGTGTAATTTCAACCCTTGAGGATTGTTGTTACGTATGGCGATTTCGTTGGGGGATTTTGTTTTCAGGTCACGGCAAGGCAAAGGCATGGGAAGAGCATGTTGACGGCGAGGAGTCCCAGTGATACTAGTAGGGGCCCCCAGTCATTCCGTTTATTTCAGTCATGCTTATTTCTCTACAGTTGTATTTCCGCTGCAAATTCCGTTTGAAATGTTTATTTGTTCAGGGTGGTGTATTTTATCTCCATATAAAATATACTAGTATTCGGTATTGTCCTGGTGTGTTGTACTTAAACTCCTCATCGGAGTACTTGGTAATATAATGTGGTTCGGTACTACAATTATATTATTTAATTCATCATTTTCATTTGCCTGGTGGGTCCCAGTCGGGGATTCATGGCACTGTAATATCCGCCTAGTTTAAGGGTGTTACAGAGTTGGTATCGGAGAGTGGTTTTGAATACTACCCTCCAAGTCATGTCTCATTTGAAATCATCGTCATCGGACTAGTATCATTGGACTTTCGCGTCACGTGTGACCTGTGCAAATGCCGAGCCAATCAGACCAAGAGCTGTAAGATTTCTAACGCCATGGTATAATTTCTGGCAAGAATCATTCATTCATAAATCATTCATTCATTTGACCAGGACGGTCATGTTAACTCGTTAATCACTCAATTAATTTCATTATTCAGTTGTTGATCAGGAAGATCAAATCATTAATCCTGTTAACTTGTTCAAGATAGCCATGTCACCTCAGTTAATCATTCATGTAATCACTGTGTTAGAGCGCGTATGCTCATTTTCATCATCTCATGTCATAATCATAACGTGATATTCATGCGGGAAATATAATCATCATGTGACTTTCCTACTTCAGTATGGAGAGGGCAAGAAGAGGACGTGGAGGACGAGGCCGTGGAGCGGGCCGAATCCCGAGAGTTCGTGTGAATACACGTGCAAACGCGAGAAATAATGCTAATTCATCGAGCAGCAACGCTGCCACTCATTCACCTGGACGCGATCATTCACTAACGGGGAGTCGTATCCGGGACACGGCTCAGTCAGAAGGTGTCCGGGTTGACCCACTCGCTTTCATGCAGGGCATGATGTCCCAAATGACCCAGATGGCACAGCTGATGGAGACGATGCATAACTCCGTCAATCATAATCAACAGGCTCCTCCGCCGCCACCTCAGAGGCAAGAGAGGAATGTGAGCAATATCATCGGCGACATCTCTCGCCAGAGGCCACCTACTTTTGAGGGCTCGTCTGAGCCGGCGGATATTATTCATTGGCTCGAGCATTTCAAGAAGTTGTTTGCTATGGTAGAGTGTCCCAAAGGACACAAAGTTTCTGTTGCGGCTTACTACCTGGGCAAGAGCGCACATTCTTGGTGGTTGTCGTTGAAGCCCACCGAAGGATCATGTACTTGGGATCAGTTCAAAACTCTCATGATGGAGAGGTATTATCCGGCCCTGCTTAGAGAGGCCAAACTGTCAGAATTACTCACCCCCGACCCCTCAGCAGACGAGGATGTTCTCGCCATTGCCGAGAAATTTCAGGAACTTCTTCCGTTCGCCTCATCTATCATTCATTCCGAGGCAGATAAGATTAAGTATTTCAGCAAGAGGCTGAAACCCCGTGTGAGACTACAGTTACTTAATCATAATTGCACCACGTTGGCTGAATTCATTGAGAAAGTTCTTACCTATGAGCTTACTGCTAAGGAGATTGCTAAGCAGCAACCTTCATCTGCTAGCAAGAAGTCCAAGAACCGTAATCGACGGCAGCGGTGCCACTTTCAAGAAACCTCGTGCGGGCTCGCTTTCGAGCGACCTCCCGTGACGTCTAAACCCGCGGAATCTCGATCACGAGCGGCCGATTCGGCCATCACTGTTATAAGCGTGGGGATCTTGGTCATGTCGGCACTAAGTGTCCGAGACAATCTGTCACGTGTCATAATCAGGAATTGTTGGGCATAAGGCCCGTTTTTGCCGTAGGGACTCCAAACCTACTCGGACGTCATCTCGTGCCCCTAAGCAACACCGTTCGAATCAAAGGCCACTCAATCAGCGTCGTTTAAAACGACAGAGCGACTAAAGGTGGAACCTATAGCCGGCAGATGGGAGCGTCGGTCGGGACTAGCAAGCCCCGGATTTATGAGATGAAGAAGACCGATGATCCGAGGCCCGAATGATCTCAGGTACACTCGATATTCTATCTCAACCTGTGTGTACACTTTTTGATACTGGTGCATCGCATTCATTCATTTCCGAGTCATGTTTGAGTAGACTACGTCTGGGTAGTGCTACTAGTTGTGAGCCTTATGTCATTGGTCTACCTGATGGTAGACGAATTATCGGAAATCGTGAGATTCAGAACTGTCCGATTTAGCTTCATGGTCGTGTATGGCCAGCGGACCTAATCGTGGTAGATTTGCCGAGAGACGACGTCATCTTGGGTATTGATTGGATGGATCGTCATGATGCCATCATTAGTGTCCGTAAGCGTATGATCACTATCATTTCGCATTTATGGGGTTGAATGTGTGTTTCAGGGAGGTAATCCCGGCTGTTCTGGTAAGGTCATTAATTTGATGAAAGCAGTGAGATTACTCAATCAGAGGTGTGTTGGTTATTGGTGCTTTATGACCAAAACCGAGAAATCATCAGTAATGTTAACGGATATTCCGGTAGTGAAGGAATATGCCGATGTTTTTCCAGATGAGTTACCTGGTTTGCCTCCACAGAGAGATGTGGAATTCACAATTGAGTTGGAGCCCGGTACGTCCCCGATATCGAAGGCACCGTACCGGATGGCCCCGACCGAAATGCGGGAATTGAAGAATCAACTGGAGGAGTTATTCGAGAAAGGTTATATCCGACCGAGTGCGTCCCCGTGGGGAGCACTAGTGTTGTTTGTCAAGAAGAAGGATGGTTCATTTCGCTTATGTATTGATTATCGGGAGTTGAACAGGGTGACGATCAAGAATAAGTATCCTTTACCCCGTATCGATGATCTTTTGGATCAACTTCAGGGAGCTTCAGTATTTTCCAAGATCGACTTAAGATCTGGATATCATCAGTTGCGGATTCGAGAGTCGGACATCGCGAGGACGGCGTTTCGAACACGCTATGGTCATTATGAGTTTGTGGTTATGCCGTTTGGATTGACTAATGCACCTGCGGTATTCATGGAGTTAATGAATCAGGTTTTCATTAACTTTTTGGATCAGTTTGTTTTTGTCTTCATCGATGACATTTTGATTTATTCTCGTGACCGAGAGGAACACGAGGTTCATCTTCATCAGGTTCTCGACGTGTTGAGACGAGAGCAACTTTATGGAAAGTTTTCCAAATGTGAGTTCTGGATGTCCGAAGTGACTTTTCTCGGACATGTAATTTCATCAGACGGAGTTCGTGTCGACCCTCAGAAGACGGAGGCTATCCAAGATTGGTTACCTCCGAAGAATGTTAAGGAAATCCGAAGTTTTCTCAGATTAGCGGGTTATTATCGGAGATTTGTGGAGGGATTTTCTAGAATCGCTCAACCCTTGATGAACCTTTTGCGAAAGGATAAGAAATACACGTGGTCCGACGCGTGTCAGCGGAGTTTTGAGGAACTCAAGAGCCGGTTAGTGTCAGCACCTGTACTTTCCTTGTCGCAAGGGACGGAGGGATTTGTGGTTTATAGTGATGCGTCCGGTCAGGGTCTCGGATGTGTGCTCATGCAGAATGGAAAGGTTATTGCCTATGCTTCACGGCAATTGAGACCTTACGAGGTTAATTATCCGACACACGACCTGGAGCTAGCAGCCGTGGTGTTCGCTTTGAAGATTTGGCGTCATTATCTTTATGGCGTTACCTGTCAGATATTCACCGATCATCCAGCTTTGTATGTTGGAGATCTCATCGTCACTTGAGGAGGCAATCAGAGAGAATCAGGGTTCGGACCCATCATTGTTACGCATCCGTGAGGATGTGGTTCAGGGGAAAGCCCCTGTATTTGTGGTCCATGAGGATGGACTTTTGAGGTTTAAGAATCGGTTGTGCGTACCAACGAATGACGAGTTGAAAAACTCGATTTTGAAAGAAGCTCATGCTACCCCTTATTCTGTTCATCCGGGGTCTAGCAAGATGTACAAGGACTTGAAACAAAATTACTGGTGGAGTAATATGAAACGAGAAGTCGCAGAATTTGTTTCGAGATGCTTAACCTGTCAACAAGTTAAGATTGAACATCAGCGACCGGCGGGTATGCTGAAACCTCTTCCTATTCCCGAATGGAAGTGGGAAGACATTTCTATGGATTTCATCACGAGTTTGCCGACGAGTCGTGGTGGCATGAATACGATCTGGGTGATCGTGGACCGCTTAACCAAATCAGCTCATTTCCTTGAGATCAAGGATACGTGGGGTCCAGAGAGACTTGCCCAGCTGTTCATCAAAGAGATAGTGAGACTGCACGGTACTCCTAAAAGTATCGTTTTCAATCGTGACAGACGATTTGTGTCTAATTTTTGGAAATCAGTTCATCGTGCTATGGGAACTCAACTTAATCTCAGTACCGCCTTTCATCCTCAGTCCAACGGGCAATCATAGAGGACTATTCAGACATTAGAGGACATGTTGAGGGCATGCGTCCTCGATTGGAAACACGATTGGGAAGCCCAACTACCATTGATCGAGTTCACGTATAATAATAGTTGGCATGCTTCGATTAAGATGGCACCTTACGAGGCCTTGTATGGTCGTCGTTGTCGATCTCCTTTGTGTTGGGATGACCTATCAGAATCAATCGGCACCGAGCCCGATATGCTTATAGCCGCCCGTGAGAAGGTAACTTTGATCAGGAGTCGTTTGTTGACCGCTCAGAGTCGACAGAAATCATATGCAGATAACCGACGTCAACCTTTAGAGTTCGAATCAGGTGACCATGTTTTGGTCAAGGTATCCCCGAGTCGTGGTATCTTCCATTTCGGGAAGAGGGGGAAGTTGAGTCCGAGATTCATTGGACCGTTTGAGATTTTGGATCGAGTAGGCGAGTTAGCTTATCGACTGGCTTTACCTCCGGCGTTGAGCTGAATTCATAATGTGTTTCATGTCTCTCAGTTGTGGAAGTATGTTGCCGACCCGAGTCACATACTTCAGTTCGATGAAATCGAGATCGCCGACGATCATTCATATGAGGAGCGTCCTATGCGAGTTTTAGAGCGGCGAATCAAACAGTTGAGGAATAAGACGATTCTTTTGGTTAAGATTTAGTGGTCTAGGCACGGAGTCGAAGAGGCTACTTGGGAAACCGAGGATAGTATGCGGGAGAGTTATCCCGAGTTGTTTGACCCTTAGTTTCGGGGACGAAACTCTTTTAAGGGGGGGTGTATGTAATGCCCGGTTGTAATTCAGTAATTATCATTCAGTATTTATCATTCAGTAATTTCACTCATTAATGATCATTTGTCACTCATATTCAATCATGGTATTCACCGTTCAGAGTAATTGTATCGTGTATCAATTGTCGTTCATCACTAATCCAATTGGAGTTCCGTGCCGTGTTTATCATCATTGTCATTTTCTTTGTGGGCTGTGCGTGAGGAGTAGCGCACCTTACGTACTCTTTCTAGCGCGCGCTAATTGAGTACAGGTAGCGCACGCTACCACTCAGCTTTAGCGCACGCTAATGTTACCACAATTGCGATCCGTAAGGTACGGGCTGAGTGAGTTATAAGTAGCGCACGCTACGAGTGGTAAGTACCGCGCGCTAGTGGGTTGTAGTAGCGCACGCTAATAATTGTTGTAGCGCGCGCTAAGGACGGATCAGGTTGAGTCCAGTGGCTACTGGACTGCACTGGATTAATTCATAGCGCACGTTATGAGTTGTTTTTAGCGTACGCAATCGATATTATAGCGCACGCTAAACATTGGTTGTAGCGCACGCTACCGAGGTCAGATCAGAGGACAGACGGTTTCTGGATTCCACTACTGGGCATCAAACAATTCGTTAGCGCACGCTAACCATGGGTATTAACGCACGCTAATGGTATGGTTGTAGCGCACGCTATAAAAGGTACGTAGCGCACGCTACCGTGTTCGGACAGTGGGTACTGGACTACCCAAAACACCCGTTAGCGCACGCTAAGAGCTGGGGCTAGCGCGCGCTAAACTGGGATTGCTATAAATAGGACAATTCAGCCCTTACTCCATCATTTATCATTTCTCTTCGTTTCTTCGGCGGTTTTGGGCGATTCCGGGCAATTTGGAGAGTGTTATTTGAGGAGTAATCATCAATCATCATCTTCAAGCTTATCTTTTGGATTAATCATCATTTCAACATCCTCATCACATCAAATCTAAGGTATTAATCTCTTGGATCTAGAATTTCGGATTTTTGGGTTTTTCCTTCCGATTTCTTCGTGTAAGCTTGGATTATCATTGGAATATGTTAGATATGGATTATCTACCTTGGATAAATATATTCCTACATATTTAATGGCTATTTTCGGAATTATTTCAAGAACCCTTGGGGTTGACTTCGGTTAATTGGGGATTTTCCGATTGATGTTGTTGTAATCTTGAATTGTGGATTTCTATTGGATTATTGATATCATTGAAGTGTTTTGATAGTTCGAAATACTCATTTTGGTGTTGGTTTCGATATATTCGGGATTGGATATTTTCGAAGTTGTGTGGTTGGTTACGTATTCGTTAGAATGCCCCTATGAGTTTGATTATCGTGGTATCGACCTTTGGGTTAGTCGTGTTTTGTTGCTTGATACGTGTATTGAACGGTTGTTTGTAATTATTGTTATTCAAGGTTGTTCGAGCGACCGGTATCTCGATTGGGACGTTGTTCGTGGAAGGACATTGTCATCGGTATTGAGTAAGTTGATTCTTACTCGGTTAAAAGGATATTCATTCCTTTTGTTGTTGATCATTCATAATCATAACTCATTCATCATTGTATTAATCATATTGAGACTTGTAATTATCGAATAATCATTTCATTAGCGAGGAACGGCGGTTCCAATCATTTCATTGAAACTATCAATCACCTCATTATCAATTTCATATCGGTGAGTCATTCTTGACTTTGTCAAATTATTATTATTCATTGATATTTATTATGGTCATTCTCGTTCATATGACCTTCTGGGTTCATATTGCGTGGCCGGGTGCGGATGTGTGGAATTTTTAGTCGGGCACATGATGGCCATGTATTGGGAGTGATACATTGGACTGTGCACACGGTAACGATTACCTCCGTGAGACTAATTAGGTACAAGGACGGGTGTGTCCGGTCATCCGTCTTGTACATTTGCACAGAACACTACGGGCGTACTATGATACTCCTCTTCAGCGTAATTCATAACTAAGGATATTTCATAACTTCAGATATATCATGATTGTGTAATTTCAACCCTTGAGGATTGTTGTTCTGTGTAACTGAACCCGTTGGGGGATTTTGTTTTCAGGTCACGGCAAGGCAAAGGCATGGGAAGAGCATGTTGACGGCGAGGAGTCCCAGTGATACTAGTAGGGGCCCCCAGTCATTCCGTTTATTTCAGTCATGCTTATTTCTCTACAGTTGTATTTCCGCTGCAAATTCCGTTTGAAATGTTTATTTGTTCAGGGTGGTGTATTTTATCTCCATATAAAATATACTAGTATTCGGTATTGTCCTGGTGTGTTGTACTTAAACTCCTCATCGGAGTACTTGGTAATATAATGTGGTTCGGTACTACAATTATATTATTTAATTCATCATTTTCATTTGCCTGGTGGGTCCCAGTCGGGGATTCATGGCACTGTAATATCCACCTAGTTTGGGGGTGTTACAGTACTAGTCAATGAGATTAATGTTATCATGTATGTGTATGAATGTGTTGTATCATTTCGAGACTTGGTCTCTCTATGCTTTTGTTGATATCAGGGGATTGTTTGATACGATACCCTACGGCAAATTATGCCAAATGTTGTTATTGTCTGATAAAAGCCGTTCAGGGCTTTGAGATACTCATTGGTGATGTTATTGTCGATAGCCGGTTTGCAGTATCGATGTATCGGTTGTTGTTGTTGTTGTTGATATTGATGTCAGTTTAAGACATTGTTGCGATCATTGTTATTGATATTGGTATTTTGCTATTGATGCCGTAATTGGCCGAGTGAAGGCATTGACGTGTTTGATTATCATCTCCGTCATCGGTATCCGATTAAAGGCACCGAGATATCTGTTCTAATCATTTCGTGTTATCGATTGGCCATTCTAAGCCAATCGAGGTATTGAATTGGCATTATCGAGAATAATTCCCATCTGTTGTATCATTGTTTATCGATTGACCATTCTAAGGCAACCGAGGTATTGAATTGGGATTATCGAATATGATTCCCATCCGTTATGTCGTTGTTATCGATTGGACATTCTAAGGAAATCGAGGTATTAAATTGGGATTATCAAGAATAATTCCCATCCATTGTATCATTGTTTATCGATTGACCGTTCTAAGGCAATCGAGGTATTGAATTGGGATTATTGAAGATGATTCCCATCCGTTTTGTCGTTGTTATCGATTGGCCATTCTAAGGCAATCGAGGTATTGAATTGGGGTTATCGAAGATGATTCTCATCTGTTGTATCGTTGTTATCGATTGGCCATTCTAAGGCAATCGAGGTATTGAATTGGGATTATCGAGAATAATTCCCATCCGTTGTATCATTATTTATCGATTGACCGTTCTAAGGTAATCGACGTATTGAATTGGGACCGTTGAAGACATTTCCCATCCGTTGTGTTGTTTTTATCGATTGGCCATTCTAAGCAATCGAGGCATTGAATTGGGATTATCGAGGACATTTCCCATCCGTTGTATCGTTGTTATCGACTGGTCGTTCTAAGACAATTGAGGTATTGAATTAGGACTATTGAAGATGGATCCCATCCGTTGATGTCGTTGTGATCGATTGGCCAATCCTAAGGCAGTTGAGGTATTTGAAATGGGACCGCTGAGGACGGTGCCCATCCGTGAGTTATTGTTGTCGTGTTGGCCGACTCAAGGCAGCACACTATTATTCTTGTGATTTCGGTAATCTCGGGATCATTTCCATTTGTAATTAATTGTGTTTTGGAGGCTAGTCTCGGCTAGTGCTCGATGGGTAAGTTTGGGGCTTGAACCTTCGCGGTTGGTTTCCCAAAACCTACAGTTCAGTAGGTCACAGTTATTGGCTTCAGCCGTCATTGTGATACGGCTTCTTGCCATGGCTTTGGCCCTCATAGTGATACGGCTTCGTGCCGTGGCTTCGGCCCTCATTGTGATACGACTTTGTGCCGTGGCTTCGGCCCTCATTGTGATACGGATTCATGCCGTGGCTTCGACCCTCATTGTGATACGACTTCATGCCGTGGCTTCGGTCCTCATGTGATACAGCTTCGGGCTGTTTGGCTTCGGGCCATTATGATGATTGGCAGTTTCGGCTGAATGACTTTCAGTTGATTGTGATATTTGACAGCTTTGGCTGAGGGGCTTTCATGCTATTGTGATGTCTTGGTATTTCCGTTGGAGCCTTCGGGCATTATGATTCGTATCTACTTCAGCTCTGATTTGGTTTATCTTCGGGTAATTTATTGTTGTGTTCTATATTGATGATTCGCCATTGGGCACTTGTGTTCTAACCTGATGAGCAGGTATTGATCGTATGCCGTGGGCATAGTGTTTCACTAATGCTCGATTCTTACATTGTTTTGTGAAGCATCTCGTATTACCATTATTGTACCATTTTATTCTGCCGTTGGATGCATATCATGTTATACATGTATTTGATATTCATTATCTGGATGACTGACCCCGTGGGGGCGTAACATGTTTACATGTTTTAGGTGCTTGCGAGGAGAGAGTTGAGACACAGGGGCATGACGATCGCGACGAGGCATTCAAGCGATACTAGTCCGAGTTGTTTTGGTGTTCATGTTGGTCAGACAGTTTGGAGTACTACAGTTTCGTCAGTTGTTGTCATTATTGTATTATCCGAGCGAGGCTCGTAAATCCTGTTATATTTTTATTTTGGCCATGTAGGCTTATTCTTGTTATTGAAATTCCATATCGGAATATAATGTCGGATGTCATAGTAGGGATCTCCTAGTGTAGGGTCCACGACACTGTAATGACCCAATGGTATTTGGGGGTGTTACATTCTATGCTCAACTATATATACAGAAAAGAGTCGGACTACATAGAGTGTCATTATCAATTGTGTCAGATACAGGTTCATGATTTGTGTCATTTCTTTCGAAGAGCTTGCGTAAACCATTACCCACTTGTCTTTCAGCACTGCTTGTCATCCGTAGTCAGATGGACAATCAGAACGAACTATACAAGCTCTTGAGGATATGCTTAGATCCTGTGTTATAGACTTTGAGGGCAAATTAAGTAAAAAATTACCTTTGACTGGATTCACCTACAATAACAGTTATCAAAGTACAGTTGGAATGGCTCCTTATGAAGTTTTATATGGTCGAAAGTATCAATCACCAGTACATTGGGATAAGATTGGTTAAAAAATATTTTTAGGTCCTGATATGATTCAAGAAATATTAAAAGTAGTTTTAATTATCATGGAAATAATGAGAACAACTCAAAGTAGACAAAAGAGTTAGAATAAGATTAGAAGAGCGCCGAAATTTGTCGTGGATAATCGAGTATTCCTCTAAGTTTCTCCAATGTAGGGAATAATGGGATTTAAGAAGAAAGGGAAACTGAGTGCAATATACATTGGACCATTTCCTATTACTGAGAGGGTTGGTGAAGTGGCTTATAGACGAGAGTTTCTAGCATCAACATTTCATACACAGTATATTTCACGTTTCTGTATTAAGAAAATACATTGCAAATTCATCCCACATTATCAAGAATGGACCAGTTGAGTTAGAGGCAGATTTGATTATAAGGAAGTATCTGTAGAAATCTTGCTAAGAGAAGTAAAGCAACTCATAAATAAATAAATACCCTTAGTCAAGGTGTTGTGGAGAAATAAACTTGTGGAAGAGGCCATTTGGAAGAGAGAGGATGAAATGAAGGGTTGATACCCTAATCTTTTCAGGTAAATTAAATTTCAAGGAAGAAATTTGTATAAAGACGAGAGGATGTGATACCCGAGCCTGACACTACTTATTCTGTCAATATGATTCATGCATTACACTTATCAGTCATGTGCTAGCTATGTGTACTTTGACATTTCAATATTTAGTTTATCTAATAGTGATTTAAGTGCATTCAATAATAGAAAACATGTCAATTTAGTCCTGAAAACTTTAACGTGTAGATAATATTAACTTTGTATAAGGATAGAACACATGTTAAGATATTACAAAACTCTAAGTTCATCTGGTAAACCTAGAAGTACTAATTGTTTAACTGCGGCATCTATTTTATGTTATATGAGTTATCTCGGGGTTGTCGTTGGCATATATGCCATGTAATTATGGTTTATGGTCCAAGTGAATAACTCTAATTTAATATATGACTACATGTCAAATATCTTTATTCTTATCAACACCACCTATGACACAATTCACAAGGTCGTTTGGTAACCTTTGTTAATAGTTTGATCAGTCGATGCCCTATTTATCCCAATTGAGGTCCTATACTCTTGAATTTATATTTAAGTTTATTGTACATAATATATCACATTAATAAATGAGTCTTATTATCTATAGTGTTCTATGTATTAGACACTATAATATTTGACAATAAACTCCTCTTCTAGCATTTTTACTTTTGTATGCGCGAGTAACCGACTTTAAATAGTTGAAACACATATTATATCTACAAAAACCTTGTAATGGTCCATCATATCATAAATATGATTCTCATCAGCTAATAACCACTCAAAATTATCGAAGAACTGGACCTCATATGCCCTAACTAGTCTACACCATAGTAGATGACTTTTAGAGGTTACTAAGAGCTAATTTTGTAATATCCCCCTTTATAACCGCCTCTCTGTCTTAGATAATGCTGAAACCGACCCTTAATTATCATATACTCTCTGAAAGTGATCAAGAATCTTTACCATTAGAAAATTCACCAAAAATACAAAGGAGAAATCATCAAAACAACAACACTCCTTAAATTTTTTGACAATCAAGGTAAATCTTCTTGGTTATCTTGTTGTTCCTGTTATATTCCTTGTTTTTTTTGAAATTAGTAAAAAAAAAAATTAAGTTCCTTAGATATGTTATAAATATTTTAAGAATGTGCTCATGGCTCAATCAACGGTTTATGATGTATCTATATCGCTTAAAACTAACTAGGACAATAAAAGATTTAATTTTGCCATCTTTTCAACACAGCTATATATTATATGGAATTTGTTTGGTTCAAGGGTATGATCTTTTGTATATTTTTCCGTAAGTACATTGGGGATTTTCTTATCAAAATTTGGTGCAAAAAGAACAAATATCTAAGTGGTTATAAACAAAACAAAACATTATTATTTCAAAGGCTTTGGTAAGTTCTCTTATACAATCATGTTGCTGTAAAATCTAGAATTCTATTGTGGTGCATCAAAAGGCATTAATACCAGATACTTTAACATACTAAAAAGTCATAAATTCTAAGTTAGTAGGCTGGTATACATATAAAGACGAACATAAAACCGTAAAACACCAATTAGGCATCTTGATAAAAATCGGTAAAACCCTTCAGAGAGGAAGTGTGTTGAATTTTATGAATACCATGGATCCGTCTTTAAACACACTACTTGAAACAGGTATCAAATTTTATCATCACAACCATATTTTATCGATCTAAAATTAAGGGTATAACCCGGACAAGGTAAGTATAACTCCATATGCAACTACGGTGCATAAACATAGTATTGTTTGTATAAATATTTGTTGCATTTGATGATATCTTGATAGTGTTATTGTAGTTTATGCTTGATCTGGATTATGCTTTAGGTGCACCCACATGAATATGACATCCATTACTATTTCCACGTGCATGCATAACATGAGACTCACTAGTATCTGCATGTAGAAATGATCATGGAAAGGAAAAATATTTGGTGACCGTTGCTAGAGCACTGAAGCATGGTAGATGCATGCTTTTATTATATGTTTAGCACGATAGATGCATGCTTATATGATGTGCGAGACATGATTAGATGTAAGTTCTCATGATATATTTGTTTTGGTAGATGCATGCCTTATGATATGATATGATATTGAGCTCTTTATGGTGCCCAATATGTGGGTCAACATGCTAGAAAAATGAAAATAATTTTTGAGAGAGATTCTCATTATGATCATATGTCATATGTAGCATCGTACAGTAGACATGCATGATTTCTACTTATTGGTCCTTAGCACATGTACTTTATGCACTTGTGCTTGAGAGTTTTCCCTTGGTGGATGCGTTGAAGTTCCAATCTTGCTGAGGGTTGATGTACATGGATGACGACCTGTTGGGCTAAACCGTGGTCTTATCGTGTTAATGTTACTTTTTCTAAAATTTAATTTGTAAGTATATGTTATATCACCGAGTTAGAAAAATATATATATGTTTAGGTGATGGTGTGGCTTGATGTTTTATATAATTTTTGTATGGTTATGTAACCACTAAGTTTGTTTAAGTAGTAAACATGTAAAACACAAAAGTAAATGTGGGACGATTACAGACTTGGTGTCTACTGATCTTTTTAGTTTATTTATAGGGATACAATGATATATGGATGACATGAGTTTGATTCTGGCTCATGCATGATGTCTCTATATGGTGGTGATATTGAATTTGTATTGCTATTATTAAAGGTATGTGAGATAGGTAATATTTTAGGGGAAACTTTGCCAATATTCCGAGCATTTTATAAGTATTAATATAATATAAGATAGTTTGGGTTAGGTAGTTAGTGTGGGACATTTCACATAGCAGTCTTGAACACGGCCCGAGTAGTAACTCGATCCTTCGGTCCTGTGGCTTCCCACCAGACTGCATTCTCCTTGTCGGGGAGATATTGGGCAATAGGCACCCTTATCCTTCGGACAACCAATGGCGTCAAAATTCCCAATTTGGAAGAGCCAACTCTCCCAACCAAATGAATCAGAAAGGCCTGAGAAACACGGAGGATGCATTTTCATCACCTATTGGAGTCGCTAACTGACCTCGGTATCTATAAGTACAGGCAAATTCTGCTATCCACCCTAAACAATCTGAGCCAACTGAGCTACCATCCGCTAGAGAATGGTAGCGACTCCAGTATTAGCATTATTACCCGTCAGTTGGTCTTTACTAACCGAGAGGTACTAGCGACCATCAGAATCAAAAGGAACAGTCTTCGACACTATATGAGATGCCGATTAGGTTACGGCATGAGAAGGCGTGGTCCCTGTAACACCCCCAAGATGTTTAGGGCATATTACTGCGCTGTGGACCCAACCCTTTGTAATTCACCAGGCTAACGCACAAACTCGACATCACGACTGATGACAAACATCATCAACATACAAACGATTCTACAATTTTAAGACATTCAAAACAAGTAGACCGAACCCGACCGTAATAAATAAGATCTTTCCCAAATCGGGTCCACAAACGAATACGAGACCAAAAGAATAAAGTACTGAGTACTGAAACAAATGACATAATTAATAAAATTAAAGGACAAGACGCCAAACAAATGATCATTGAACAGAATCACCCTTGCCCACCATCCTTGTACTGTCCGCATGCTCGTTCGCCTCCAAGACCTGTACCTGAAATACAAAAGTATTTCCCCCATTTAAGAGGTTAGCGACTACAGCTAGTGCAAGTACAATCCATTTGAACTACCATTCTAATCAGATGAATTATGCGCCAAAAATAATTTTAGAAAATATTTATATTCCGGAGTATTACAGTGCACGAGCACAAAAAATAATTCTCCAACAAAACATTTCAAAGGTTAACCGTTGGTACGAGACTCATGGCCACCGCACCCCGTAGAGGCCCCGTCGGACCATCCCTGGGTGGTTAACCCCAGTTCACGTTACACATACACACAGCACTACGTATCCCCAGAGGCCCCGTCAGACCATCCATGGGTGAACATACGCATTCACATCCACAACATACACGGGAAGCCATAAATCAAATACTAGAATATGCATACAAATGTAAAGTACTTGCCTTTGAGCCATCTTTGACGATACGGAAAATAAACGACGACTAGGAATAACCTGGAGTGAACACGTCTGCTCCTAAATGAAAGATTAACACAAATCAGTCCTAAACGACATCATTAACCGAACAGAATACACCCACAACCCCGACTACCAACCATAGCAATACACGTACGGTCAACACGGGCGAGGGTTTTCACAAAACCTCCCCGAATCGACAACTCACGGATCAAACATCGATGGAAACGGGTTTGGGATCAAGGGTCACAAAAGCATCTACATAGGAATACTCCGGAACATGGGTGCCATTTAGGTCTTATCCCTCAAAACATTACATACAATTACAAAATAGCTCAAGGTCATAACCAAGGGTCACGGAAGCATCTACACAGGAATACTCCGGAACGTGGGTGCCATTTAGGTCTAATCCCTCAACACATTACATACAATTGCAAAATACCTCAAGGTCGCAACCAAGGGTTACGAAAGCATCTACACAGGAATACTCCGGAACGTGGGTGCCATTTAGGTCTTATGTAACGCCCCAAAAACTCACTGGTACATTACAGTGCCGTGAACCCCGTGAGGGACCCACGAGGCTAATTTTCAAGATTTTAAAGTTCATTCATTAATGATTTTTTTGTTCTGAAGGTAACTCCAGGATGATAAAATTCCGAAACAAAATACTTTAGAAAATAAGTTCGACCACACAGTTACTACATCAACTTGGAATATTCGAAATTTTATAAAAAATGAAATAACATGGCTTCCTGCAAACACCGCTTAAGCCTGACCGGAATCTTCGGGAATGTCCTGCACATATTCAGCAAATTTGCCTGACACGACGAATCGTGCCAGTCAACCTAGGTCAGACAATATGAACGGAGAATCGTTGAAAGTATAAGATAAACTTGCAATACAATATCAATGTTCAGTTTGGCATTAGATCTACCCAACATTATCTTTTCTTATCAACACATAAACTCCCAAGGTCGCAACCAAGGGTCATGGAAGTATCTACACAGGATTACTTCGGACGTGGGTACCATTCAGGTTTTATCCCTCAACACAGTTCTGTACAGATATCAACATATAAACACCCAAGTCCGCGATCAAGGGTCACGGAAGTATCATCACATAAATACTCTGTACATGGGTAAATAGAACGAACAAAATTCCACAAATAGTGACATATTAATTTTTGGAATTTAATGTAACATAGTCTGAGCAAGTTTCGCTTGCCTTAGTTCTGACGGAAGTTACTCCCTTGATAACACAACGGCTTGAATGACCACACCCGAGAACTCAACCTATTACATATTCATCGATTAATACCACATGGTGATAATGACAAGTAGCGAAAATTGCCCCACCCCGATAGGATTCTGAACCTAGATAGTTTCATAATGTCGAAACTAAAATTCCGTGTTTAACGACAATGCGAATTTACTTAATTCCTCGATCCACCGATTTTCATCTTATTTAACTATAATGTTCTTGTACAATACTTCTATGTTACGACTATAAAATTTTGAAATTCCATAATCTCTAGGAGAGAACGAACAAGCACAATTCTCGCGAAATCCTAATGTATTTGATCCAATTCGATAATTGACAACTAAATCGTTAAGGAATTACCAATCAGTTTACAATATGATAATCGGATTACAATCACAATCCATAACATGATGATTCCATGGTGTTGGTGATTTACAAGTTCGATTATGAGTTTTACAATCCAACTATGATTACTACTACAAGTCATACAAAATACTAGCTTGATAGGTTTTGATTAACGATTATGATTAGCCCCACCAGTTCGATTATTATCAAGAGCTCTAAACTACCCAAGGCATCTGAATCTAGTACAAGTCAACTAACGACACTGAGATGAATTCAAAGGTTGATAAACTTGCCTTACTTGATTAGATACTTGGAAGAACAATAAAGAATGATGAAGAACGGGAAGACAACACCTTCAAAACCTTCTCCGGAGCTTGATAAATCCACTCTACTATGATAATACATGGCTAGGAAGGCTTAAAATTCGACTAGGAGGGTTGGAGGATGATATTTGGGCAAGAATAAGTGTTCAAGGGTCGGAGGAAATGAAAGAGGAAATGTCATTTTATAACACCAGGCTAGCATCACGTACGTAATGCCTAAGGCTTTACGTATATAACTATTGTTACGTATGTTACCGCCAAAGGGTTAATGTACGTTAGTGATTCTCAGAAGCTACTGCCCGAAATGACATTGCCCATTACGTACGTAATGTGTCGCTGAGTTACATATGTAATGCTCAGTCGACTAGCTGTCGTCGTGCCGAAAGTTTCCCTGACCATGCGGGATTGAGAATCTCATCCGAAGACTGCATTATGTACGTAAAGTCTAAGCTTTAACGTACGTAATGTTATGAGGATAGTGTACGTAATTTTGTTCGAGTAACGTACATAAGGTTCGTTTAATACACTAAGTTATAATATTATGTTTAATCCTTATAACATGACTCCCCTTTAGACTCATCCAGCAATTTCTCAGGGAACAAGACATTGGCCATCATCATATTCGCACCGATAATTGCTCAATGACATCAAGATACGTCACCGACATATCATCAACATCAGGAAATCACATCACAAAACAAATAAGTACTTTCAAGACTTTATACGTCACAACACGGTCTAAACATAATACGCATGTAATACCCGGTTGTACTTCAGTAATTATTATTCAGTAATTTTCACTCATTAATAATCATTCATCATTCATATTTAATCATTGTATTCACCGTTGAGAGTAATTTATATTGTGTATCAGTTATTATTCGTCTTTCTACCTGGTTGGAGGATCGAGCCGTGTTTATCATCATTCTCATTTTCGTAGTGGGCTGTGTGTGAGGAGTAGTGCACGCTACGTACTCTCTTTAGCACGCGCTAATTGAGTACGGGTAGCACACGCTACCTCTCAGCATTAGCACACGCTAATGTGGTTCAGCAGACAGTCCAAAAGGTACTGGACTGCAGTCTAGTTGTAGTAGCGCACACTACGAATGGTAAGTAGCACGCACTAGTAAGTTAGGATACCGCACGCTATGCTATCAGTGTAGCGCGCGCTAAGGTCGATCAGGCAGAGTCCAGCGGGTACTGGACTGAATTGGAATAATTCATAGCGTACGCTATGAGCAGATATTAGCGTATGCTAATGGTGTAGTAGCGCACGCTGAGTTTTGGGTGTAGCGTACGCAATCGCGAGCAGATCAGAAAACAGGAGTTTCTGGACTTCAGTCACTGGGTATCAGATATCAGTTAGCGCATGCTAAATTTTTGGGTTAACGCACGCTATCGGGAACACATTAGTGCATGCTACCAAGTTCGTGGCGTACGCTAACGAGGTAGTCAGAGCTCACAGGACTGTCCGGTTAACCTGTTAGTGCATGCTACATATCAGGTCACAGCGTGCGCTAAGTCGGGACAGATAAATCGACAAAGGCGCCAGATTCGTCATTTTTCATTTCACTTCATTCCTTCGATGATTTTGGGCGATTTCGGACGTTTTGGAGAGATTTCTTCGAGCTAAATCTATTTATCATCATCTTCAAGCTTATCATTTGGATTAATCATCATTTCATCCTCTCCAACACATCAAATCAAGGTAATGATTTCTTGGATCTAGAATCTCGGATTTTGAGTATTTTCCTTTTGATATCTTTGTGTAAGCTTGCTATTACGTTAGAATATGTAAGATATGGATTATCTACCTTAGATACATGTATTCCTACGGATTTGTCGATGTGTTTTTTAGATTTGATAAATATTTGGAGAATTAATCAAGAACCCTTGATGTTGACTTTGGTTATTTTTGGGGGTTTCCGATTATGGTTGTTGTAACCGTGAATTGTGGTTTCCTATTGGATTATTGATATCATTGAAGGTGTTTTGTTGGATTGAACTACTCATTCTGGAGTTTGGTTTTGATATATTTGGGATTGGTTACAATCAAAGGATGATGTTCGCTAAGTGTTTGTTTGAATGCCTCAATGAGTTTGGATATTATTGTGTCGACCTTTGAGTTGGTCATGATTCATGCTTGATACGTATATTAAGCGGATTATTGGTAATTATGTTATTCAAGGTTGTTTGAGTGACCGGCATCTCATTTTAGGACATTTGTTCGAGGAAGGACATTCTTCACCGGTGTTGTGTAAGTTAAATCTTACTCGGTTAAAAGGATACTCATTCATTTCGTTGTTGTGCATTCATAATCATAATTCATTCATAGTGTAATAATCATGTTGAGACTTGTAATTATCAAACTAATCATTCAATTCACGAGGAGCGACGGTTCCAATCATTTCAATGAGCTACCATTCATTTCATTATTATCTCATCTCGGTGAGTCATTCTTGACCCTTGTCGAATTGTTATTCATTAATGTTCATTGGTCACTTTTGCTCTTGTGGCCTTCTGGGTTCATATTGCGTGTCCGGGTGGGGATGTGTGGAATTTTTAGTCGGGTACATGATAGTCATGTGATCGGGTTCACCGACACAATGGACTGTGCACACGGTAACGTACCTCCGTGAGACTAATTAGGTACAAGAGCGGGTATGTCCGGACACTCGTCTTGTGCACTTGCACATACCTTTACGGGCGTACTATGATACCTCTCTTCAGCTTAATTTCATAATTATGATATATCATGATTGTGTTTATTCATCTCTTGAGGATTGTTGTTCTGTGTAACTGACCCTGTTGGGGGATGTTGTTTTCAGGTCATGGCAAGGCTAAAGCACGGGAAGAGAACGTTGACGGTGAGGAGTCCCAGTGATACTAGTAGGGGGACCCAGTCCTTTTTCAGTCATTCATGTTTCTTCATTTATATTTCCGCTGCAGATTTCCGTTTTGGATATTCATTTTCATTTAGTGTTGTATATTTTATCTTCATATAAAATATACATGTATTCTGTATTTTTTCTGGGTGTGTTGTACTTGAAACTCCTCATCGGAGTAATTAATGATATAATGTCATACGGTACTACAATTATATTATTTAATTCATTAAGTTTCATTCGCCTGGTGGGTCCTAGTTGGGGGTCAACGGCATTGTAATATCCGCCTAGTTTGGGGTGTTACAATGTATAAAAGTGCAAGCATCGTGATGTAGTACATTATTTAATCATTAAAACGAGGTACAAAGTCTTAAACAACGTGGAATACTCATGGTATTACATACCATCCCCCTTAAAATAGTTTCGTCCCGAAACTAAGAAAATAATTCGGGGTGACTCTCTCTCATGCTAGTCTCAGTCTCCCAAGTAGCTTCTTTAATGCCGTAATGTGACCAACGAACCTTCACAACGGGTATAGATTTATTCCTCATGGTCTTTACGCACCGATCTAGAATCGCGATTGGCACTTCTCTGAAGGTAGCATCATTAGAAATCTCTAACTCTTCGAAATTGATTTTGTGACTCGGATCGTAAATGTACTTCCTCAACTAGGAGATGTGGAAGACATCGTGCACTCCGTCTAATGATGGTGGCAGTGCTAATCGATAAGCGAGCCTACCCACACGGTCTAAAATCTCAAACGGGCCGATAAACCTCAGGCTCAACTTGCCCTTCTGGCCTAAACGTCGAATGCCACGCATTGGTGACACTTTGACCCAAATGTGATCCCCAACTAGAAATTCCAGTGGTCGTTGGAGATCCGTAGCATATGACTTCTGGCGATTCTGCACTGCTAACATGTGTTTCTAGACAGCGGAAATCTTCTTTATAGATTCCTGGATCAGATCTAACTCGGTGGCGACGACATCAGAAGCATCATCCCAACATAGGGGAGACTTGCATCTCCTACCGTGTAAGGCTTCAAAGGGTGCCATGCCTATGCTCGCATGCCAACTGTTGTTGTATGAAAATTCTGCCAAGCAGAGATGTTTAGTCCAATCTTTGACCCAATCGAGTACATATGCTCTCAACATATCCTCCAGGGTCTGTATCGTATGTTCTGTCTGTCCGTCTGTTTGAGGGTGATAGGCTGTGCTGAAATGTAGTTGAGTACCCACAGCCTTGTGGACAGCCTTCCAGAAGCGGGACACGTACCTAGTGTCTCTATCTAATATGATCACCGAGGGAACGCCATGTAGTCTCACAATTTCCCGGATAAAGATGGTGGTCAACTGCTCTCTCCCGGTAGTCTCTTGGATTGGAATGAAATGTGGTGAATTCGTCAATCGGTCTACAATGACCCATATCATGTCCATACCTCCCATCGATGTTGGTAACTTGGTGACAAAATCCATTAATATGCTCTCCAACAAGGGTTGCATGATTCCGGCCAGTCGACGATGTTCGATCTTTATTTGTTGACACGTCATGCATCAAGCAATGAACCTGGCTACTTCCTGTTTCATGTTTTTTCACCAAAAGCTCTTCTGCAGATCTTTATACATTTTGCTTGCCCCGGGTTGCACAGAATAGGGAGTAGAGTGAGCTTCCTTCAGTATAGTTTGCCTTAGCTCATCATTGGGCGGGATACAGATCCTGTTCTTAAAGCTTACCAAGCCCCCTTGGATCCTGTAGTATGAGATATCTCCCTCTTGGCCCTTGTGCCGATCGCACGCAGTTCGGGGTCTTCTATATGTGCTAGATGTATCTCATCCAGCAAGGATGAATGAATATTAATTGAGCACAACTGTCCATGGCCGAGTTGTACCCATACTTCAGTACCATTCCTTTTGAGGTCTGTTGCAGTTCTGATTGTACTGTTAAACCGGATAGCGTCCTCTCTTGCACAATCTTCTAGCAATGTGCATCCGCTATGACGTTGGCCTTCCCAGGATGATATAAAATCTCTACGTCATAATCTTTGATTAGCTCCAGCCAGCACCTCTGCCTCATGTTTAACTCTCTTTGGGTGAAAATATATTTTAAACTCTTATGGTCTGTAAAAATCTTACAAGTAACCCCATAAAGGTAGTGTCTCCAGATCTTAAGAGCGTGGACCACTGCAGCCAGTTCTAAGTCGCGCGTTGGATAGTTCACCTAGTACGGTTTGAGATGTCGAGAGGCATATGCAATAACTCTGACGTTTTGCATGAAGACACATCCTAGTCCATATTTAGATGCATCTGTGTAAATCACGAATCCTTCTGTGCCCTGCGGTAATACTAACACCGGAGTAGTAGTCAGTCTCCTTTTTTAATTCATCGAAGCTCTACTGGCAATCCGTTGTCCAGACAAACTTGGTACTCTTCCTTAGTAGATTCGTCAATAGCTGAACGATACAAGAAAAATCCTTGACGAACCGTAGATAATATCCTGCCAATCCCAAAAAACTCCTCACTTCCTTGATGTTTCTTGGTGGTTCCCAACTCATCACTGTCTCGATCTTCTGGGGGTCTACCTTGATGCCTTCTACCGAAATTACATGTCCTAGAAAGGTCACCCCCGGCATCCAGAACTCGTGTTTAGAAATTTTAGCTTAAATTTGGTGTTGCCTCAAAATACTTAACACCTGCCTCAAGTGTTCCTCATGCTCCTGTCGGCTCCGGGAATAGATTAAAATGTCGTCAATAAAAACCACCACACAATTATCGAGAAAATCTGTTAGAACCTTGTTCATTAACTCCATAAAAACGTCTGGGGAATTAGTTAATCTGAACGACACCACCATGTACTCATAGTGTCCATATCTTGATCGAAATGCGGTCTTGGGAATATCCTACTCTCGAATCCTTAATTGGTGATATCCGGACCGTAAATTGATTTTTGAGAACATAGTTGCCCCCTGTAATTGATCCAGTAAATCATAAATCCTCAGAAGTGGGTAACGGTTCTTGATAGTGACTTAGTTTAGCTCTCTGTAATCTATACACAGGCGCAGGGAGTTGTCCTTTTTCTTTACAAAAAGGACCGGCGCACCCCATGACGAAGTACTCGGACGGATCAGTCCATTCTTTAGCAATTCTTTGAGTTGTAACTTTAATTCCTTAATCTCAGGTGGTGCCATCCTGTATGGTGCCTTGGAGATAGGCGTCATTCCTGGCTCAAGTTCAATTGAGAGATCGACCTCCCGTCGTGGCGGCAACCCTGGTAATTCATCGGGAAAAATGTCTAGAAATTCGCTCACCGCGGAAATCTTATCAACCGATAACTGTGATGCGTCCTCCTGAAGAAAATAACACCAGTAATACGTTTCTCGAGTGTCACAAGATACTCCTGTTATAAGGAGGCTGAGGGACCCTTTAGTATTGAAGTGTTCTCGACCCCTGATTATGTGAGTAGCACCGTCACAAGTCATAATGGAAAAGGTCAAGTGATAGGTATCTAATATCGTCATGTGCATCATCATCCAGTCCATACCTAAAATAACATCTTTGTTCTGAAATGGAAAAACCATGAGATTCGCTGTCTAGTCCTGATCATCAATGCGGATCAGATAGTTTCGAACTTCCAAATTACCCCCAACTCTGCTACCCTCGAGTAGCTTAATAGTAAAAGATTCACAAGGTACACAAGGAAGGTTCAAATGATTAACACATTCCATAGATATAAACGAGTGCGTCGCTCCAGTATGAAATAGTACATGAACATGCTGGGAATTAATAAGAAGTGTACCTGAGATAGCAAGTGCGGTCTGGTCATCAGTAGCCCTCAATTCGAACACGCGGGATGGTAGTGTCCCCGAGGAGGGTGCAATGCCTCCCCTGCGCCCACGTCCTCTTCCGGCACCGTACGGTGGAGTTTGGTAAGTGGAGATCGATAGTCGTACACGGCGGGTGTCCTGGATGTCTGTACCAAACCTTGCTGACTCTGAGGAGCTGGATTTGGTGTAGAATTGACCCCCGAAAAGTAGCGAGACATGTGCCCAATTTTTTCGCATGAAAAACACTTCGTAGACACCTTACGGCACTGACTCATGGTATGTCCAGCTATGCCACAATTAAAACAGCTCTGGCGAATGGACGGATCAGATGTGCCCTTCTGTTGGTACGAAACCGCTAATTTAGAGGAGAACCCAGTTCCCGAGTTCATTCTACTGGTGCTCCCAGACTGGTTAGACGTCTTTTGCTTCTTTGGGTTATGCCCGGTATCATAACTAACAATAATACCGGTGTATGCCGTGACTATGTCCTCATATGCCCTCAGAGTTGTGCAGTGAAATCCAGCTGCGTAATATTGAACATCTTCCAGCAACCGTTGTGTAAGGTGACAAATTCGTTGATCTTTGGATGGAACAATCTGCGAGACATAGCTTAGTTCGGTCCTATAGGCCCAAATATTTCTGGCACCGGCAAGTTCTGTGGTCCTGCACTGAAGAAACTCCATGCACGAGCAGTTTGAGCTGACCTGGGACAGTACTCGTCTCTCAACAGTTTAGAAAACTCGGTCCACCCGACTGCTCTGTCCTCTGGCTTATAGGTCCTCCACCATCGGGCTGTAGTATCGCAGAGCTGGTTAATTCCTAGTGGTACCTTTCGATTCCCTGGGCTACCGATTACCTCGAAAGCAGTCTCCATTTCAGAGATCCAGTTATCTCCCAAACCGTCAAATAATGGTGGTCTAGCCTTCATCATCTCTCCCATCCATCGATCCTTCCCGGCGTTCTCCTCCAAATTAATGACTGGTAGCTACTCCGCTCGGTTGGCCTGATCGATTCCTACTGGAATGGCCTGGGCGAGAGTCTAAATGAAATCTGGATCCATTCCTCCATTGTTCTGGTTCTCCGCCTCTTGTTCGTTCTGATTATTGGACGGCGGCTGGTTTCTGAGTGGAACGGTTTCAGCGGTGTTCCTGTCTTCCTGCCGGTTCACAACAGAGCCCTGAGCGTCATTCACGATTCTCCTAGCTCCACGACGTGCCATTGTGATAATTGTTTGTTCTAGAGGGTCAGTTCAGTATAGTTATTTTTCATGTTATACTGAATTCAAACATCATACTTGATTTTGAAGAAACACATGTGTTTCTTACCTTGACATTCCTCAACTAGTTGCGGTCGCTTGGAGTGTTGGACTTTGAAAACCCGTAACAATTTCAAAATGTTTGGTAAAACTTTTCAATGTGGACGTAACCATCTCTAATACCATTTTCCGTAACGCCCCAAAAACTCACCGGAACGTTACAGTGCCGTGAACCCCGTGAGGGACCCACAAGGCTAATTTTCAAAATTTTAAAGTTCATTCATTAAAGAATTTTTTGTCCTGAAGGTAATTCCACGATGATAAAATCCCGAAACAAAATACTTTAGAAAATAAGTTCGAGCACACAGTTATTACATCAACTTGGAATATTCGGAATTTTATAAAAAAACGAAATAACAGGGCTTCCTCCAAACACCGCTTAAGCCTAACTGGAACCTTCGGGAATGTCCTACACATATTCAACAAATTTGCCTGACACAACAAATCGTGCCAGTCAACCTAGGTCAGACAATATGAACGGAGAATCATCGAAGGTATAAGATAAACTTGCAATACAATATCAATGTTCAGTTTGGCATTAGATCTACCCAACATTATCTTTTCTTATCAACACATAAACTCCTAAGGTCGCAACCAAGGGTCACGGAAGTATCTACACAGGATTACTCCGGACGTGGGTACCATTCAGGTTTTATCCCTCAACACAGTTCTGTACAGATATCAACATATAAACACCCAAGTCCGCGGCCAAGGGTCACGGAAGTATCATCACATAAATACTCTGTACATGGGTAAATAGAATGAACAAAATTCCACAAATAGTGACACATTAATTTTTGGAATTTAATGTAACATAGTCTGAGCAAGTTTCACTTGCCTTAGTTCCGAGGGAAGTTACTCCCTTGATAACATAACGGCTTGAATGACCACACCCGAGAACTCAACCTATTACATATTCATCGATTAATACCTCATGGTGATAATGACGAATAGCGAAAATTGCCCCGCCCCGACAAGATTCTGAACCTAGATAGTTTCATAATGTCGAAACTAAAATTCGGTGTTTAACGACAATGCGAATTTACTTAATTCCTCGATCCACCGATTTTCATCTTATTTAACTATAATGTTCTTGTACAATACTTCTACGTTATGACTACGACTATAGCCACCCGTAATTTCATTACTTACTCAATTTTGAAATTCCATAATCTCTAGGAAAGAACGAACAAGCACAATTCTTGCAAAATCCTAATGTATTTTATCCAATTTGATAATTGGCAACTAATTCGTTAAGGAATTACCAATGAGTTTACAATACGATAATTGGATTAAAATTACAATCCATAACATGACGATTCCATGGTGTTGGTGATTTACAAGTTCGATTATGAGTTTTACAATCCAACTATGATTACTGCTACAAGTCATACAAAATACTAGCTTGATAGGTTTCGATTAACGATTACGATTAGCCCCACTGTTTCGATTATTATCAAGAGTTCTAAACTACCCAAGGCATTCGAATCTAGTAAAACTCAACTAACGACACTGAGATAAATTCAAAGGTTGATTAACTTACCTTACTTGACGAGATACGAGGAAGAACAACAAAGGACGATGAAGAACGGAAAGACAACACCTCCAAAACCTTCTCCGGAGCTTGATCAGTCCACTCTATTATGATAATACACGGCTAGGAAGGCTTAAAATTCGATTATGAGGGTTGGAGGATGATATTTGGGTGAGAAGAAGTGTTCAAGGGTCGGAGAAAATGAAAGAGGAAATGTCATTTTATAACACCAGGCTAGCATTACGTACGTAATGCCTAAGGCTCTACGTACATAACCATTGTTACGTACATTACCGCTAAAGGGTTAACGTACGTAAGTGATTCTCATAAGCTAGTGTCCGAAATGACATTGCCCATTACGTACATAATGTGTCGCTGAGTTACATACGTAATGCTCAGTTGACTAGGTGTAGTTGTCGCGCCGAAAGTTGCCCTGATCATGTCGGATTGAGAATCTCTTCCGATTACTGCATTACGTACATAAAGTCTAAGTTTTAACGTACGTAATGTTTTGAGGATAGCGTACGTAATGTTGTTCGAGTAACATACGTAAGGTTCGTTTAATACAGTAAGTTATAATATTACATTTGATCCTTATAACCCGACTCCCCTTTAGACTTATCCAGCAATTTCTCGGGGAACAAGACGTTGGCCACCGTCATATTCGCACCGATAATTGCTCAACAACATCAAGGTAAGTCACTGATATATCATAACATCAGGAAATCACATCACAAAACAAATAAATACTTTTAAGACTTTATATGTCACAACACGGTCTAAACATAACACGTATAAAAGTGTAAGCATCACGATGGAGCACATTATTTAATCATTAAAACGAGCAACAAAGGCTTAAACATCATGGAATACTCATGGTATTACATCTTATCCCTCAACACATCGGCCCAATCACGAGTCTTTCGACTTCAATCATTTTAAAACAACAAGATAAAACATATACTACGATATTTGCTAGAATTGGCCTCCTCGATTATCATCAACAGTATCCAACTCTTGGCTATACCTACATAACCTTTCAATCTCACACTATCACGGAACCATTCACAATAACCAGAATCTTCATTTATCTTAACATACCTCGATACTTGATAAAACCGCATACTTAGACTATAGAACTTATATCATCGTTGTTACCAAACTGTAATCCCAACGCTCAATTATACATCTTGATATATGTAAATCATATACCTTACGATTACGCACCAAATCCAAAACACAACATATAAACGTCATCTCCACAAAGTCTTATATGCAGTCATTGCTATATGAATTATAAATGAAATGAAACCGAAACCATTCATTAAGTATTATGAACAGAGCAAGTATAAAACTTACCTCGATATCGACACGACGATGTTGAAGACGTTACCAAGTTCTTTGCCTTCGTCTATGAGCTCCTCGGCCCTGACCAATGGATTCTCAAGGACATGAATCAATCCAACCACGTTTAAGTAATATCAACATGTTCATGATAATCAAGGCAACATAGTCCAATATGTTATTTAGTCACATAATCCATAACTTTAACACATAAACCATTATATATCCTATCACATATTCCCCTTTGATATGATATATACCAAGAACACCGATAACATCATGATTCCATAATCATGTTCATATCAAACAACATAATCAAAGGCATATATCATCATATTCTTCAACATACAATTCAAATAACCTCAAGAATCACAACATCACCACCATAGCCATCATCGTACGAAGAAAACATCAACAACAATCTCAAAATGCGAAATTAAAGAGGAGATATCCAACATACCTCAAGAAGATCAACATCACCATCAAACACCTCAAGAACATCAAGGATTTCAAACCCCAAGCTTTAAATCAATCCATCATGGTCTCAACCAAGGTAGAAGGGTCTGGAATAGGATTAGAAGCAAAGAGGGACGAAATTTGGGGAAAATCTGTTTCTTCTCTTGAAGAAATGAATGACCGATCCTTATGTTATAATCTGCACAGCTCATTACGTACGTTAACACCAACCACTAACGTACGTAAGACCTACTAACATACGCTACATGTCCTGCATAGCGTACATAATCAGCATCCAGAGCTCACTGTCTCTTTTCGTACCTTGTATTACGTACGTAACACCTATGCTGTAGCGTACGTAACACACATTTGACTTGCTACAGTAACATACTCGTTTAATGTACGTAATGGGTTATCCTTAACGTATGTAAAGCTCAATGTTGACTTACCTTTCCACATATGCGCCGAAAATTTCCGACATCTTGGATCATGTCCGATTCTCTTCATAACGTACATTATATACTCAACGTAACGTACGTTACGCTTGCATCTTTACGTACGTAAGCTCCTACGCTTGACGTACGTAATGGCTTTTATACTTAGCCATTTACAAACTGCTCCTGCCTGTCGTCTCAATATACTGAATACGTATACGCGACATACTGAATACATATACTCGTCACAATAACATTCTCATACGATGCACCTAATACACAATATCCTCAAATGCAATTGTCAACCAAGTATGACAATTATTCCAACACAATTGTCTGAGTCCTTAAATTATATCATCCATACTATAATATCCTGCACTGTGCATTATAACTCGGATAAAATAATTCGAAAAGTTTATACTAAAATTCCAGGATATTACACCCCGTCTTCATCCTAGGCAAATTCATGACAAAATCCATAGAGACGTCCTCCCACTTCCATTCCGGGATGGGAAATGGTTTCAACAACCCGACTGGCCGCTAATGTTCGATTTTATCTTGCTGACAAGTCAAACACTTAGCCACAAACTGCACCACCACATTCTTCATGTGATTCCACCAAAAATTCTTCCTCAAATCTTTATACATTTTGCTCGAGCCCGAATGGACTGAGTAAGGTGACGCATGAGCCTCCCGCATAATGCCCTGCCTCAATTCCAAGTCGTTTTGGACACATAGCTGGCCGTGGAAAATCAACACACCATATTAATGAATCACAAATCCCGGGGCTTTTCCCTTAACCACATTCTCACAGAGTTAAATAAACATCAGGTCTTCTAACTATCTCGATTTCGTCGACTAGCGACAAAGAAATCTCAAGGGCGCACAACCGCCCAACATTCCCTAGTAACACAACCTGAATGCTTAACCCTTCGTTTAGTTCATGTGAGAGCATCAGCAAGGAGGAAGTGAATGGTGCCCTAATGAAAATAGGGAGAGCTAAGGCTGTAGGCCCGGATCAGATCCCTATTGAGGTGTGGCTTTGTCTGGGGGAAGTCAGAGTTCAGTGGCTAGCAGAGTTGTTCAACATCCTCCTTAGAGGTTCTAAGATGCCGACGGAGTGGAGGCATAGTATTGTCATGCCATTTTTCAAGAACAAAAGCGATGCTCAGAGTTGTAGTAACTATAGGGGTATTAAACTCCTCAGTCATACTATGAAATTTTGGGAAAGAGTGGTGGAATGCAGGGTTATAAGAGAAGTTGAGATCTCAGAGAACCAATTTGGCTTCATGCCGGGGAGGTCCACGACTGAGGCCATTCATCTCGTTAGACGCCTTATGGAGAAGTTTAGAGAGCGGCGTAAGGACCTCCATATGGTGTTCATAGATCTAGAGAAGGCTTATGAGAGCATTCCGCGCGATGTTATTTGGAGAAGCCTAATAGAGAGGAGGGTGTCGTTACCGTTTGTTAGGGCGATCCAAGACATGTACTCCCAAGCTAGGACGTGCGTTAGGACCCCAGTTGGTGACACCCAGTATTTCCCGGTTGAGATAGGGCTACACCAGGGGTCGGCGCTAAGCCCTCTTCTCTTCACTCTAATCCTTGACGTCATTTTGCGGGGGATACAAGATGGCGTCCCGTGGTGCATGCTTTTTGCTGACGATATTGTGTTAGTGGTGGAGTCGAGGAGGGAGTTGAACTCGAAGTTGGAGCTATGGAGGTCTAAGTTAGAATCTCAAAGCTTGCGTGTGAGCCGGTCTAAGACCGAGTATCTCTGGTGTAACTTTAGTGGTGAGGCCAACGAGGAAGATGTAGAGGTTATGATTGCGGATCCGATCGTACCCCGTACGGATAAGTTCAAGTATTTAGGTTCGATCATTCAGAAGGAAGGTGAGTGTGAAGATGATGTCACTCATTGCATCAAGGTGGGGTGGCTAAGGTGGAGAGCAGCGACATGGGTCCTGTGCGACAAGAAAGTCCCTCTAAATTCTATAGAGCGGAAATCCGACCTGCAATGTCATATGGCTCCGAATGTTGGGCGATGAAGAAGTCGCTTGAGATCAAGTTGGAAGTGGCTGAAATGAGAATGTTACGTTGGTCATGTGGTCGCACAATGTTAGATAGAATTGCGAACGGGGTTTTCAGGAACGCGCTAGAAGTGGCGCCCATTTCAGCGAAAGTTAGGGAAGGGAGATTGAGATGGTTTGGCCACGTCCGCAGGAGGCAGGCATCTGCTCCGGTGAGGAGGGTTGAGAGTTTATTGGTTGTCGGGGAGAGGAGGAGAGGCAGGCCAATGAGGACGTGGGAGGAGCAGTTGAGATTAGATTTGAAGGCCTTAAACCTTTCCGAGACCATGACTGTTGATAGGAGCGCTTGGAGGGGCCAGATAAGAGTTGTAGATTCTTTTGTAGGGAGCGGTGCTGTAGTTGAGAGCTTCAGGGTTGGGTTGTCTCGGTTAGATTTGACCTAGAGCATTGTGTTTTTTTACTTTTATTGTATATTTTATCCTATTATCTTTGCGTGTGGTGTATTTTTGACAGGGAGCTGTGCATTGAGTCAACCTCTCTTCTGTTAGAGCAGCGTTCATCGGGAGTGAAGTAGCCAAAATCCGCTTAGGTAAATCCCATGTGGATTAAGCCATGGGCTCAGGTATGGTATCGAGCTTTTTAGAATCATATGCTTTTTTTTATCACTTAATATTCTGTTGTGCACGGAGGTCTTCACGGAAACAGCCTCTCTACTATAATAAGTAGGGGCATGGTCTGCGTACATCTTAACCTTCTCAGATCCTGCTCTGAGTGGGATATACTGGGTATGTTTGATTTGGTTTGGTTTATACATTTCAATGGACACTACGGAAGCATAAATTAACTCAAGATTGACCAATCGAAATAATAACAATGATTATAGCACAACAATAAATATGGTTACTTACATTTACACCGCCATGAACGCACTGATAATCTAAATTAATCTGTCTAGAAAGACAAAGTCAATTGAAAATTCTTAAAATTTTAGGGTTCTGATAAATTACCTTCACTCGAAAGAGAAAAGAAGATTAGATGATGCTTGATCTTTACTAGGGACTCAATAGTAATGTTGAATGGAGTGGAATCACCAAATTCTGTACTCCAAATCACAAACTCGCTCAACGGTCGCGCAAGGACAAGAAAAAAAACTGCAGAAAATGGCTGATGTGTGCGAATGTAGCGCACCTTAGTTCTAACGTTCTCTGCCTCGACCACCCGTTAGCGTGCGATCAGGATAGCTTTTTGTGACGGGTCGGGTGAAAGTGACCCGGATGACCCTAACAGGAGACTCTATGTGTCGGAAGGTTCCAGAAGGTTCTAGAATGATCAAGAAAGACCCAGAGATCTCTACATACTTGTAAATTCGTAGAGGACTTTAGAAGCATGTAGAAATGTACTTCTTACACACTTTGTAGAATGCTCATGTTAATGCCCATGTAAATGTACTACAAGTATCTAGAGTGTTCTATCTAGAAAGTTCTATCTAGAGAGTTCCACTCCAGAACTCTCCTAGGCTGGTATAAAAGGGGGAGGAGCCTCATTTGCTCACTCCATCCAGAAATCCTCAAGCAATCAAGCATTGTAAAACTCTCTTGTACCCAAAGCATTCATCTAATAAAATCCTTTTGTGCCATTATCCCTTTTCTCGTTACTTTCAGGCTTACTTAGCAACTCGACTCAGCTTAGTTGTTTAAGTGCCGCACGGGTTAGCTGCGCAAGACTCCCATCCCATGACAAGTGGTATCGGAGCCACGGTTTGCACACAACCAACTCATATCACACGAGAACAATGGCCAACACTCAGGATGTCCCTATTGATGCTATTCAAGAGCAGCAACGCGGTCGTGAGGAGCATCAAGGTAACAAGGCCCGAGGCAAGTCCAAGGGACCCTCTGCCGACGCCTTCGAACCTCGAATTGCCACACTGGAAGCCTCAATGGCTAGCTTGGAGGATAACCTTGATCAAGTCCATGACAGGTTCGACACTCTGGAGATGGAATACGCCGACATCGCTGGTGTGCTGAAGAAAATTATGATGGACCAGTCGGATATGTTGCGTGGGCAACTTATTGAATTCTAGAAGGAGATTCATGGCCTCCGTGGCTTTGTCCAAGAAGAGCTACGCTCTATTCGCTCGGGAGTGGAAGAAGTTCGATCGGAATGGGCTAAACACAAGCGAGCCGCATCATTTAATTCCGCTGCCCCGTTCGCTTTTGATGCGCGCCGCTTGGATGTGCCGAAGCCCAAAACCTATGATGGCACTCGGAATGCCACTGTGGTCGATAACTTCTTATTCGGCCTGGAACAATACTTTGATGTTATGGGCGTAAAATATGAGGAACAGAAGGTCAGCGGCACACCAAATTACCTGCGTGGTGACGCACAACTCCGGTGGCACCGGAAGTACGGCGATATGGGCAAAGGGATCTGCACCATTGATACTTGGGCAGACTTCCAAAGAGAACTCCGAAAACAATTTGCCCCAAGCAATGCCGAACGAGATGCGAGAGCTCGCCTCCGAAGACTCAAGCAGACAGGTACGATTCGTGACTATATCAATGAATTTACAACTTTCATGCTTGAAGTTGAAATGTCCGATAAAGATGCACTTTTCAATTTCACCAATGGCCTTAACAATTGGGCCAAAACCGAGCTGGATAGACACGGTGTTCAGACCCTTGACGAAGCTATCGCCAAGGCTGAATCACTCACTGACTACTCTGGGCAAGGTAAAGATAAACGGCCCATTCATGGCAAAGGTGGGGGAGAAAATCGCAAGGATATGACAGTAATCGCAAGAATTGGGGAACTAACCGACCCCCAAGTGGCAAGATCGGGCAACAAAAATTCCCAGGAAAGAAGGAGCCATCAAAGCCCAAAAGCCCTTGCTTCATATGCAATGGCAACCATTGGATATGCGACTGCCCCGAAAAGAAGACCCTAAACGGTCTTGCTGCCCACTTAAAGATTAGTGCCGACGATACCTCGACCCCTCCATTAGAAGAACCCCGACACAACATGGGTTCTCTTCAATACATGTCCGCTCTTAAGGGACAAGCCCCAACGCCCGTTTCTACGAAGAAAGGGCTCATGTTTGCTCGCACCGTTATTAACGGTCACACCGTTAGCGCGTTACTCGACACTGGGGCATCTCATAACTTCATGTCTGAGGAAGAAGCCAAACACCTAGGGCTCAAGACAGTCTATCGCGGAGGTGCGATGAAGGCAGTAAACTCACCTGCCAAGCCTATAGCCGGAATTGCTCATGACGTCCCACTCTCTCTTGGGACATGGTCCGGAAAGCTCGACTTTTCTGTCGTCCCCATAGACGACTTCAAGATGGTTCTAGGCATGGAATTCTTCGACAGATTCCAAGCCTTTCCTATGCTAGCCACAAACACACTCGCCATCTACGACGGGGACAAGGCATGCATGGTCCCTATTGAACGAGCCCATGTTGAGAAGAAACTAATCTCGGCCATGCAATTTAAGAAGGGGATGCGGAAGTACCCCAACTACTTGGTAACAATTCGGCAGCTCAATGACGAAGAAAAACTCAACTCATCGCGGACTGACCACCCTCAAATCTTGAAGAATATTCTTGAAGAATACAAGGATGTGATGCCTAAAGAGTTGCCTAAGAAACTTCCACCCAGGCGAGAGGTGGATCATTGTATTGAGTTGGAACCTGGTGCCAGACCTCCAGCTGCTGCTCCTTACCGCATGGCACCGCCCGAACTCGCGGAACTACGAAGACAAATCAAGGACCTTCTAGAAACAGGATACATACATCCCTCCAAATCTCCCTACGGTGCACCCGTACTTTTCCAGAAGAAGAAGGATGGAACCCTTCGAATGTGCATCGACTACAGGGCACTCAATCGGATCACTATCAAGAACAAATACCCAATACCATTGATAGCTGATCTCCTCGATCAACTTGGCAAGGTGTGGTACTTCACCAAAGTTGACCTACGCTCGGGGTAATATCAAGTACGAATTGCTGAAGGAGATGAGGCCAAGACCACATGTGTGACTCGCTACGGTGCTTTTGAGTTCCTTGTCATGCCCTTCGGTCTCACAAACGCACCTGCAACCTTTTGCACCCTCATGAACAAGGTACTTCACCCTTTCCTTGACCAATTTGTTGTTGTTTACTTGGATGATATTGTGGTGTATAGCTCGACTCTTGAAGAATATATTCAACACCTTAAACAAGTCTTCCAAGTACTACGCGAGAACGAGCTCTATGTTAAGAAGGAAAAATGTTCATTTGCCCAATAAGAAGTTGAATTTCTTGGTCACAAGGTTAAAGGAGGCAAAATCATGATGGAAAATGCGAAGGTGAAAGCTATTCGGGATTGGCAACCCCCGGCCAAGGTTCCAGAACTTCGATCATTTCTCGGCTTGGTGAACTACTACCGCCGCTTTATAAGAGGATACTCGGCCAAAGCAGCCCCACTGACCGATCTACTTAAGAAAAACCAAGTATGGCATTGGTCCAGCAAGTGTCAGCAAGCTTTTGAAGAACTCAAGCAAGCGGTGTCCGAAGAACCCGTACTAGCCTTGCCGGACCACACAAAAGCTTTTGAGGTACAAACTAACGCTTCTGATTTCGCTATTGGAGGAGTGCTCATGCAAGATGGACACCCCATTGCCTTTGAGAGCCAGAAACTCAATGAGACGGAAAGACGGTATACGGTGCAAGAAAAGGAAATCACTGCGGTCATACACTGCCTGCGAACATGGCGACACTACCTGCTTGGCTCACACTTTGTCATTATGACGAATAATGTTGCGACGAGTTATTTTCAGACGCAAAAGAAGTTAAGTCCCAAGCAAGCTCGATGGCAAGACTTCTTGGCGGAATTCGACTACCGACTCGAGTACAAGCCGGGGAAAGCTAATGTAGTCGCGGATGCCCTAAGCAGGAAGGCAGAACTGGCTACTATGAGTTCAAGTATGCCAAAGTCCGACCTCATCCAACGGATTAAGGAAGGAGTCCAACAAGACGCCCAATTGAAAGATCTTTTGGACAAAATAAGGCAAGGCAAAACAAGGCGATTTTGGGAGGAAGATGGTATCGTACGCACCATTGGCGATCGGATATTTGTGCCTAAGTGGGGAAAACTTCGAAAGGAGATCATAAAGGAGTGCCACGACACTAAGTGGGCTGATCACCCAGGAATCGAACGCACCACTGCACTCGTGCAGGCCTCATACTATTGGCCACAAATGAGGGACGAAATTGAAGCCTACGTGAAGACTTGTCTTGTCTGCCAGCAAGACAAGAATGAACAGAATCTGCCGGCAGGATTGTTGGAGCCCCTGCCCATTGCTTCAAGGCCCTGGGAGAGCGTCTCAATGGACTTCATCACAACTCTCCCAAAATCAGAAGGATTCGGAAGCATCATGGTGGTGGTGGACCGATACAGTAAGTATGCTACTTTCATTGCCACATCACCTGATTGCAATGCTAATGAAGCTGCCCGTCTATTCTTCAAACATATCATCAAACTTTGGGGGATTCCTTTAAGCATTGTGAGTGATCGAGACCCTCGATTCACTGGACGATTTTGGAGAGAACTATTCGAGCTATTGGGAACCGACCTCAAGTTCTCGACAAGTTTCCATCCACAAACAGATGGACAGACCGAACGAATCAATGCATTGCTGGAACTATATATAAGGCACTATGTGAGCGCCCATCAGAAGGACTGGCCAAGATTACTTGATGTGGCCAAGTTTTCTTACAATCTGCAGAAAAGCGAGGCAACAGGTAAGTCCCCTTTCAAAATCATTATGGGTTTTTAGCCACTAACCCCGAATGCTGTAGCCTCGACACATGAAGGGAAGAGTCCCGCAGCTCACCGCATTGCCCGAGAATGGCATGAGGAAAGAGACATTACGCGCGCCTACCTTGATAAGGCCGCCCGGAAGATGAAGAAGTGGGCTGATCCTAAAAGAAGAGACATTAAGTTCCAGGAAGGTGATCAGGTCATGGTCAAACTTTCTACCAACCAATTCAAGGCATTGCGCAAAGTACACAAAGGTTTGGTGAGGAGGTACGAAGGACCATTTACAACAATCAAACGTGTTGGAAATGTCTCTTATATGTTGCAACTCCCTCCAAGACTTAAAATACATCCGGTCTTCCACGCGAGCCAATTGAAACTCTACCATGCTGACTCGGAAGACCCGCACCGAGGAGAGTCAAGTCGTGCACCTACTGCCGTAATCACCTCATTCGACAAGGAGGTGGACTATATTGTGACCGAACGAGTTACTCGGAAGAGAGGCGTGCCTCCCGGCACGGAGTACTTGGTAAAATGGAAAAACCTCCCTGATAACGAAGCAACATGGGAGCGGGAAGACGAACTCTGGCAATTTCAAGATCACATCAAGAGGTTCAGACAAGAGAACGCGCCGGAGACGTCGCTGAAATAGGTGGGGAGGATGTGACGGGTCGGGCGAAAGTGACCCGGATGACCCTAACAGGAGTCTCTATATGTCGGAAGGTTCCGGAAGGTTCTAGATTGATCAAGAAAGACCCAGAGATCTCTACATACTTGTAAATTCGTAGATGACTCTAGAAGCATGTAGAAATGTACTTCTTACACACTTTGTAGAATGCTCATGTAAATGCCCATGTAAATGTACTACAAGTATCTAGAGTGTTCTATCTAGAAAGTTCTATCTAGAGAGTTCCACTCCAAAACTCTCCTAGGCTGGTATAAAAGGGGGAGGAGCCTCATTTGCTCACTCCATCCAGAAATCCTCAAGCAATCAAGTATTGTAAAGCTCTCTTGTACCCAAAGCATTCATCTAATAAAATCCTTTTGTGCCATTGTCCCTTTTCTCGTTACTTTCAAGCTTACTTAGCAACTCGACTCAGCTTAGTTGTTTAAGTGCCGCACGGGTTAGCTGCGCAAGACTCCCATCCCGTGACATTTTGTTGACTAACGGTATAGCATGTGCTACCTAATTGGATAGTGCCGCTTTCTGCACAAGCAACACTGCTCCAAAAACCAGACATCGCGACATAATTACTTGATGAAAAGAGCAGTCACTCAACGTGCCAAAGAAAAGGCAGAAGTCACCTTTTTTTTTTATCAAAATCCACAGGAAAACCATAAAAATGTGAAACGAGTATAATGAAATACATTATAAATGTAGTGTCGAGTACAAGTCAAAATCAAAAAATAGAGACAACCAAAAATACGGATATTATAACATAGTATGCGGAGAAGTAATATATAAATATAAAACCTACAAACAACCAGCCCAATCAATTCCTTCCATCACTCGGCACAAGCAAAACACGACACACCCACCAATAGCAACATAAAACATGAAAAAAAAAAAGGTTATAAGCAAAAAAATTATGTAAAAAAGATGTCACACCAACTCTTTTTTGCTGGAAAAAACTTAAAATCAAATAAAGAAAAGTAAACAAAAATAAATACCTCAAAAATAGTGACCAAACTCCCAAATTCTTCTCCAATATTAATATTTTTGTTCTCCAGCAAAGGCATTGACTTTTTTGAGCTATTGATGTCCTTCTTTTCTCGAGATATAATAAATTTATATAAAATAAAATTGATTTTTAATGTAATATAACATAATAATAAAGAAAATAATTTAGAGATCAATTAATTTAATAGTTATATTTAAATATTTAGAAAATTGGTTTAATTTTTAAATATAAATATGAAACGCAATATAGGTATAAATAAAAATTATGTAATACAATTAATGAATGAAACATAGCCAAGTGGCTAAGTGGCAACGCTTGAAAACATAGATAAGTGGCAACATACTACTACATATATTGTACATGCGCGAGTACGAATCCCGCACCGGCCACTGAATTTTTTTTATTTCTTTTTTTGGCATTTAACAATAGCATCTCATATGGGACCTTTATATTTCTATTATTACACCAGGTGCTTTGGCGCCACATATTATGATTCTTTTTTTTTTTTTGAAAGCAACACAGCAAAAAGAACAAGCACATAAACTTCACCCAATTTTCATACAGCAAGCATCAAACCACAAAAAACCAACGGGCTAGCTCAGTTGGCCACCACATGGGTGTAAAAACTCATATGGGGTGGAGGTCAGGGGTTCTATCCCTCTTGCCTCCACCTTAAAATCTTTCTCGGTGTATATACGCACTAACTAAGTCTTTGACAGAGCCTCATACTGAATATCATCCGTGTGGGTTCTATTCGGGGGGAGAACTTTATGTTCTCTTTACGTGGGAGGATCTGATTGTATGTCAGCAGAGCCCGACAAGACACAAGTCAGTTCGTACACATCCCGCGATTTAACTTGGTGGCAGTAATGAGAAAACGGAACTATTACCCTCAGATATAGTTAGATGTAAGCCTAGAAACTGAGTTATCAAAATAAAAGGCATCAAACCACAATAAACATCAAACCAAAATACTGCAATACCACAACAAACACACCAAATATTCTATACCAATCCAACAAAACAATAATATACCAACCAAAATAAATGTATCATTTATACAAATCAAATCACAATATATGCTGTTCAAATACAAATATGATCATTAATACATAAATATATGCTACTCGTCAAATATTGATCTCATCTCATCCTCATCAAAGTCGTAGAGTCACTACTACAGACATTTAACATCGATTCTGGAAAAACCGATGTTAAAGACGCCGCAGTGGCATAATTGAGAATTCTAAAGCAAACTAACATCGGTTATGCTAAAAACTGATGTTAAATTGTCATTTAACATCGATTCTAATAAAAAACGATGTTAAATTTTTCATTTAACATCAAAGTCTTCAATTTCACATCGGTTTCGAAATAACTGATGTAAAATAAAAAATTTAACAATCGACTTAAGAAAATCGATGTTAATTTTAATTTAACATCGGTTTTTAGTTGAACCGATGTTAAATTATTTCATTTAACATCGGTTTTACTGGAATCGATGTTGTATCACTTTTTAAATATATAATATAACTGAATATAGATTTTATTTTCTATTATAATATATATATTTATAAATTTTATTATAATTTTCAGTTATATTTAAATAATAAGATAATATTTTTATACATATATTAAGTTATATTTCAATATATATATATATATAAATATATATATATATATAGTTATCTTAATCTTTTTATCAATACATAGTTTATATTTTTATAACTTTTAAAAATATAATATTAATATGTATTTTAAATTTATATTATGATATGTACATATATTTAATTTATATGTGTACTCAACTATAATTAAATATATAAAGTTATATTATAATATATATTTGATGTTATATTATATTTATAATCATATATATTTAAAATTATGTTATAATATATAGTTATACTATATATATTAAATTATATTTAAAGTTATATGATAATATATATTTACATATTAAGTTATATTATATTATATATTTAAAGTTACATTATATATGTATACATATAATTATATTATAATATATATAGGTATATTATATTAACTTTTATCAATAAATAATTTTATATTTTTATTACTTCTAAATAATTAATATTAATATATATCTCTATGTTATATTATGATATTTAGATATGAATTATTTATATATACTTAGTTATAATTAAAGTTGTTCCGGGATATTCTTCCCTTATTGGTCTCTTACCTAATACTCGTTGTAGGGGGATATATAGATGGAAGGTTCTAGATCCTTCTAGATGTAGAAGGATCCTATTAGATGTCTTACTTTATCTAGGAATCTATGTATGGAAGGACTCTCATTGTAATGCCTATATAAAAGCCCCTCTATCAGTGTTATGAATACAATTGATTGACTCGTATTTACAGTCTTTTACTTTCTCCTGATACACGTTATCAACACGTAGCTTGAGAAAATCTTACAAATTTCGGAAAAAAATTGGCCCTTAACCCTAGCCGACCACTGCCGCCGAACACTGCCGGACCACCGCCGATCACATCCGATCACTGCCGAACCCTACCGGACCCAGATCTACCACATCCGATCACCGCCGGACCCCTGCCGGAACACCGATCGACCTAGATCGACCACATCCGATCACCGCCGGACCCATGCCGGAGCACTGATCGACCTAGATCGACCACATCCGATTACCACCGGACCCCTGCCGGAACACGGATCGACCCAGACCGACCACATCCAATCACCGCCGGGCCCCTGCCGGAACACCGATCGACCCAGATCGCCACTGCCGCATCTTGCCGCACGCGACCGCAACTCGCCTGTGCCGACCAGATCCCGTCCGGTGCCTGCCAATCCAGCCCAGCCGCGACCGCAACTCGCCTGTGCCGACCAGATCCCGTCCGGTGCCTGTCGATCCAGCCCAGCCGCGACCGCAACTCACCTGTGCCGACCAGATCCCATCCGGTGCCTACCGATCCAGCCCAACCGCGATCCGATCGGCTCCAGCCCAGTCGTCCGCTGCCGAAAGCCGCGACCTGATCCAGCCCAGCCAGTCCGACCCGGTTCAAAATTTCGGACCAAAGACCCGAACATCGACTTAATTTATTTTCTGAAACCGCCAAAATTGCGCCCCCGGTTTCACGTCGTCGCATCGAGTACCAATAGGTAGATCGAAGCACACCACAAATTCATCCATACCACGTGCCTAATTTTATAATCGAGGTAATTATCTGAACTTGTCCCTATTCAATTCTCTGTTTGGGGATTTTTTTTGGGGGGGGAACATAGGTTATTGGGTTCTTTATCTCCCACGCTACTTTGTTATGGATGAGACCACGAGGAAAGTCGATATCTCTGCGTGTCGAAGAAAACTGTGTGACGGTCCTGGGGGAGTCACGGAATTGTTGAAAGTCGATGCTTGTGGTTGGTGCATACACCACGTATCTGGGTGCGATTTGATATCGCCGTTTTTGTCGACTTTACTAAACAACAATTAAGGGAAGTACATCGAGTAACAGTTATGTTACACGCTTTCAAAAGCATCGATTGTGACCGTTTACATTGTCACTGAAAATCCAACAAGACTAACTTCCTCTTGTTTATATCTTGTAGATGGTACAAAGCTCCAATGTTCACCCAGAGTTCGACATCCTTGACCATGTTGGTAAGGAGTACCATAGGTGGGTCTAAGACGTTCGCTTGGCATTCGTCGGTAAGAGATTTACTACCACCATCTTTTCCTCTAATGATCCTAACGCTCAGGAACCGAGCGAGGAAACCAAGGCTAATGCGCTGATGTACTTGCATAGACATATACATCCATTGTTGAAAAAGTGTTGCATGAATTTGCAAACGCCCGAAGACCTATGGGATACATTCGAACAACGGTTTAATAATGTGCATGATCAGCGCTTCCCCGAATTGCAACTCCAGTGGGAGCAAATCCGGTTTATGGATTATGCGAATGTTGAGGCCTATAACCAAGCCATCCTCGATCTTCACGCTGATCTTGGTGTTTGTGGTGTCAAGAAATCTGATCAAGACTTTATCGAGAAGACTCTTAAAACGTTTCCCATGGGAGCAAGTGTGATTGCACATCAGCTGCGCGTTGCCTATGAGGATGGGAGAATTAAAAATTTAGTGACCTTATCTCCCATCTCGCAAAAAAAGAAAGGCACCATGAGATCATTCTCAACAACAATGCACGCCCAGCTGTCACGAAGCCGATTCCAGAAGTGAATCAGGCTACCCATAGGAAGGCACCACAATAAAATAGAAAAGGCAACGCTACTCAGTTTTTGCAAGCACCATAGGTGCATGACTCGAGCAAGTGAGGGAAAAGACGAGGTCGTCGTTCCAATATATGGAAGAGGCAAGGTGGCTCGGCCGTGGGTCCTAGTGGAGCCCAACCACATGGACCACCTCCTGCCACCGGGATTGGAGCCACTCCAAAGGAAGGTTGGAATTGTTATATTTGCGGCTCAAAGAAGCATACTTACCGCAATTGCAAGGTGCCAAAGAACATCCAAGCCGACTACAAGCACTATAAACAGTACTTGACTCAAGAGTCAAATTACATGGAGGAAGATAATGAGAATACCGAGGTGAAACATATTGAGATCCCTCCTCTCACCATTGCGGACAAAGACCAACATTTGGATGTTGCTGACTTTGACTAGATTATTGTAGTTTGACTAGTGTTTATGCTTTGGTTATATTTTGTCTTGTTTCTAGTTTTCTTTCGAGAACTACTATGTGATTTTCTATGAATGTAATAAAGTTGGCCATGATGAATAAAAATTTTTTAACTGCTGTGATTGTGTAAAAACTAATTTTATTTTTCCTTTCAAAAGCATGTTTGGTTTTTACAAAACAATTGCTCAGTAAAGAATTGCTTGGCTAATTTAATACATTGGTGGATTTCATCAAAACTTTTGATCAATACTAGGCGCATCCTCCTTGATATTTGTTTATGCTTTGAATATTCAAATGGAATCAGTTGTTTTTAAACAGCCTTAGCTGTACCGACATTCCTACTTTCTCTACAAGTCTACCAAGTTGGAGTTACCGAAAGGATAATTAGTCGAGATATAAATCGAACCCCCCGATGTGTTTTGAAGTGTTTAAATGCTCCTATGGCCATCATTGCGATAGTATTGTATCAACAATAATGCCTTTGAAAAAGGTTTGAACCTTGCTCTATCACTCAACAATAGGGAAATACCAAAATAACAACTTGAAACGAGCACTGTGATCTGAGTTTAATGATCCAGAAAGTGCACGACCTATGGACAGAAAGATACGGAAGTCTAGTTTCCAGAACAACTAATCGTTCGTTTATAGACTTCTTAACGAAGAAGTTATTGCTGTTTTAGTAAAAAAAAGGTCAAGCTACACGGAAATTATTTCCAGCCATTGTGCTAAACTTTGATCCTAACCAACTTGGTCGAATTTCCCCAAACTCGAAGTTAATGAGTTTTCGCTATATCTTTCGTCATAAGACTAATCGAGTTTCATGTCTTATTGTAGATGTCTCGTGGCGAAATTGAGTGCCTTGCTGATAGTGGAACAACCTACACTATTCTTTGGAATAGGCAATTATTTAAGGATATTGTGCCATATATATCCTCAGTGACAACAATGATTGGTTCCTCCCAAGTAATTCAAGGAAGGGAACCTGCTCATTTCTTGCTACCTAATGGTACGCATATTAATGTCACAAATGCTCTCTATGACCCAAGAGCAAACTGAACCTTGCTAAGTTTTAGGGACATCCGTGCCAACGGTTATCACCTTGATACACACTATGAGAATGGGATAGAATTTTTGCGTGTTACTCTGGCAGAATGCGGAAGACGCCGCGTTCTCGAGAAACTTATGAGTCTAAGTAGTGGTTTATACCACACTACAATAAGGGTTATTGAATCCTACACCATGAGTCACGAACTTTGTGATTCTGAAGCATACCAACTATGGCAAGACCGACTCGGTCACACTAGACACGATATGATTGTTCGCATTTCGAAAAACTCATACGGTCATCCGTTTTTCAAGTCCAGAAAATGATTGGAAGCACCACTCGATATTGGCATTGATGTAAGTGAGTCTGATACCGTATGACCGGGATTAAAGATCACACGCGCTGATAAGGTTGACGGTGCATCTTTCATAAATCCCGAGGTTTCCGTGGCAATTTCCAATGCCCATAAATTGTTTTGTAAAACCTGTTCACTAGCAAAGTTGATACCTTCTCCATCCTTTGCTAAAGACTCAACATAAAATATTTGCTTCTTACAAAGAATTCAAGGGGATATTTGTGGACCTATTCAATCAGAGTGCAGACCATTCAGATACTTTATGTTTCTGGTTGATGCATCGACGCGATGGTCACACGTCGCTCTGCTATCTACAAGAAATGCTACATTTGCTAAACTCCTAGCACAAATCATCAAGTTACGGGCTAACCACCCTGACACTCCAATCTCGTCATTAATATTGGACAACGCTAGTGAGTTTACATCAAAGTCCTTTGACGACTATTACACGTCGATTGGGATTGAAGTTGAACATCATGTCCCCCATATTCATTCGCAGAATGGCCTTGCTGAGGCTATGATTAAGAGGTTACAGTTTATCGCCTGAGCATTGGTATGCGCACCAACTTCCCGATTTCTGCCTGGGGTTATGCAATTTTGCATGCGGCTATAATTATTCGCTTTTGACCCACTGCCAATCAAACGTTTAGTGCGTACCAGTTGGTAACTGGATATGAGCCTGATATTTCACACTTACGCATTTTTGGTTGTGCAGTCTATGTGCCAATTACGCCTCCACGGCGTATTAAAATGGGTCCGCAAAGACGATTAGGTATATACGTTGGTTATGAATCGCCTAAAATTATCTGCTATTTGGAACCTTTGACAGGAGATCTGTTTACTGCAAGATTTGCAGACTGTCACTTTGATGAGACAAGCTTCCCGTCGTTGGGGGAGAGAGGAATCGAACGATTCCAGTTGAACCCCAGGAAATTGTGTAGTGTGCTCCCTCTTTGCCTCATCAATATCCCCGCATGGCTCAATCTGAGCTGGAAGTGCAACGTATTCAGTCTTTAGAAAGTTACGGATTCGATGCCCGACAGCTTTATTGATACTGCGAAAGTGACAAGATCTATCATTCCCGTTGCAAATGTTCCTGCAAGGTTAGAAGTCCCAGTTATAGGGCAAGGTTCAGCCTCCCAAAAGAATGATGCCCCCGGCATCGACCTTAGTGGTGGGACGGCTGCTTCGGCTGCTCTTATCCCTGCTCGAAAGAGGGGGAGGCCAGTGGGTAGAAAGGATACCGAACCTCGAAAGAGAAGAGGAACGGAGGCACAAAATCCTCTCATTATCGACACAGTGACTCCGTCACATGAGATTCTCTCTGACTACGGATATGTCCTCGAATCAACAATGGAACAGTCGACGGACGCATCGGAAACTTTGTTGATGTCAGAGAATAAAGAAATTTCGATGCAATGTACGAGTGGATACGTACTATTGGACATGTCGTCCATGCTAATCGATGATGATTTTGCCTACTCCATCCCTCAAGAAATAATTGAAGACGACGATGCTGAGCCACGCTCGATTGCTGAATTTCAACGACGAGCTGATTGGCCGAAATGGAAAGATGCAATGCAAGCTGAACTAGACTCAATGGCTAAACATGAGGTATTTGGCCATATCGAGCTAGTACCCATGGGCGTTAAACCAGTTGGACATAAGTGGGTCTTTGGTTGTAAACGCAATGATAAGAATGAGGTCATGCGTTACAAAGCGAGACTAGTTGCCCAAGGCTTCTCGCAGCTCCCTGGCATTGATTACGAGGAGATATATTCTCCCGTTATGGACATCATCACTTTCCGCTACTTAGTCAGTTTCGTAGTGTCCGCAAAACTGAATATGTGTAACACCCCCGATATATTCAGGAATATTACAGCGCCGTAAATCCTTTACATAAGAATTTACAAGGCTGAATAAATGAAATGACAATAACAGATACCAATTTATGAAATTTCTGAAATAAAATTCAACCGACTGGTTCAAAACCGAAATTACAAATATCCAATGAAGAGTTATTATTACATCACTAAAATCCAAACATTATAAATCGACGACGTACTCGAGTACTTATTGAAATAACCAACAAACAACAGACAGTAAACCCGGCCGGAACATCACTCTGCACCCTCGTCGTCATGCATCTCCAGTGGTTGTTTCCCCGCTCTCCTCGATCCTGAACATGCACAAATGTTCACCCCCGAAGGGGTTAGCACAACGATGCTAGTACAAGTACAATAATCCTACAACAGTGATATAATCAACAATTATATCTTAACAAGTTTCTCCAACGAGAAATATTCACAACACATATCATATCATAACAGTTTCAACATACTAATGGTATTCCAACGATCCAAAGGCACCTGACTATAGATTCCCATGATGATCCCGTCGGACCAACACATGGTGGAACTACCTGTCCGACGATCCAGCGCACACAGCTATAGATTCCCATGATGATTTCCGTCAGATCAACGCATGATGGACATATAATCACAACATATTTACATCATAATTGTCATAATATAAACAATTCTAATTAGAGTACTTGCCTCGGTTCGTTGACAAGAATAAACTTCCACGAATATCAAAATACTCGAAGGTCGTCCCCTTCGATCAATCACATGTTAAGCTCGAACCTTAACAAAAGAAATAGCATAGAATTCATTTCATGTCGAATGAACGTCTAACAATTCAACAATTTCGGTAGAAAGTCCTTAATATGCAATCTGTCTGGATAGCTTAACGCACGCTACGAATCCTGTGTAGCGTACGTTAATGCTACTCGTTAGTGCAAGCAGTACGCACAGCCTAGCGTACGCTAACCAGGCGTGGTCAGTGCCTCACTGATCAGTCGACTGACTAAGTTGATGACTTAACGCACGCTAAGTCCCAATCGTTGCGTACGCTAAACGTACTCGATAGCACGCATTAATTCTTGTAGCTTAGCGCACGCTAAGAGTGCATGGCAGTTCACTGGAGGGCAGCAAATTATACAAATGGTGATGAAGTAAGTGAATCCCTCAGTCATTAATGTTTGTTATCCGGCTTCATGTTATGATCATAACCTTTATGAATGATCTCATGGATACTAACAACTTCGAGGTGCAAGTATACGTATAATCATCATAACACTATAATCCGTTTTGATTACAATTCTCATGCGAAGTTGGTGATCTCCGGTTGATGTCTTAGATTCTACTATCATTATACATATTCAGACTTCATCTGGAGGTGAACTAACAATTCTAACTTATACAAAAGAATATATCCTAAGACGATTCTTCCCTTAAGTCTTTATAACCGAAAATAATACCACCTCCAATTTATGATCACTAAGATAACATAAATCATGAGGATAATAACTCCAGAATGTTCTCTTATCACTTGAAGTACTAGGATTCCAACTACGAGGTTCCAATGATAATATCATAAGCATAGACATTCCAATCTTAAAACATGATGTTTGTTGAATAATTCACCAATGAAATTCAATATCACGTTAGCATGATCATCTAATCCCGTGGAATCCAAATCTAAAGCTGGTGATAGGTTGAACATACCTTAATATGCCAAAATCACCGAACCACAAGGTAGAATCCAACTCCGGTTGGTTATGTGCCACTCCAAAGTGTTACTTCTCTTCAATGATCACTCATAAGTGATAACCAATATTCAAGGATCACTAAGATATGTTCTAAGTGTGTTAGAGGGATGATTAAAGCTCTCTGGCCTCTCAAGAATGAAGAATGGATGAAGGAAATGTAAGCCAAAACGGGTGGTTGTCTCATTTATAATATTCTGCACTTTAGCTAATTAGCGCATGCTACTAAGCATTCCTTAGCGCGCGCTAATAAGAGTTGACTTCAAAACTGTCCAGGTTCGTCCGCGGGAATCTTACCCGAACCCATGTCCCGGCTGGCGCATGTGCTAGCCACCTACCTCAATAATTCAGTGTCTAGCGCACGCAACTCCTACATACGTAGCGTGCGCTAGTAATAGCCGATAGCGCGCGTTAAGCTACATTCTTAGCGTGCGCTATCACGAGTTTGCATGAGAAAATTTGCATGATGTTATACTTAAGTACAAGGATGCCAATGCAAGAAATATCATACTCCAATAATCAAAACCACAAATCCGAATAATACAGGGTTCGAATACAGGTAAAATACACAGTAATAAATTCGGATATTACATACTCTCCTACTAAAAAGGAGTTTCATCCCGAAACTCAAGACGAAAATAATTCGGGATATCTGGACTTCATGCCATCTTCTGTTTCCCATGTGGCTTCTTCCACTCCATGGCGTGACCATTGAACTTTGACCAAAACGATGGGTTTGTTTCTCAACTGCTTAACTCGACTCTCGAATATCTTGACCGGTCTTTCTTAAAACGTCCCATCTTGAGCAACTTCGATCTCGCCGAAATCAATGATATGACTGGGATCTGGTATATACCTCCGTAACTGGGATACGTGGAACACGTTATGAACATGGCACAATGACGGCGGCAATGCCAATCTGTATGCCAACTCCCCAACTCTCTCAAGGATCTCAAATGGTCCGATATATCTCGGACTCAGCTTTCCTTTCCTTCCGAAACGAAAGATTCTACGAGTAGGAGAAACCTTCAAAAGTACGTGGTCTTCAGTACTGAACTCCAAAGGGCGACGGCGTACGTCTGCGTAAGATTTCTGGCGACTCTGGGCGGTCAACAGCCTTTCACGAATCAAGGCTATCTTCTCTCGAGTCTGCACGATCAACTCTGGTTCTGTTCCGATCAAGTCTGATGAATCGTCCCAGCATAGGGGCGATCTGCATCTCCTCCCGTATAATGCCTCGAATGGTGCCATCTTAATGGAAGCATGCCAACTATTGTTGTAGGTGAATTCAATCAATGGCAGATGAATTTCCCAATCGTTTGACCAATCTAAGGCACAAGCCCTCAGCATATCCTCCACCGTTTGAATGGTCCTCTCGGATTGTCCGTCACTCTGCGGGTGATAAGTAGTACTGAAGTTCAATTCGGTCCCCAAGGCCTTATGAACTGCTTTCCAAAAATGAGACACAAAATGGCCGTCTCGATCAGAAACAATGGTTTTCGGCGTACCATGCAATCGAACTATCTCCGAAATAAATACTCGTGCCAACCTCTCTGGTCCCCACGTGTCCTTAATGCCCAGAAAATGAGCTGATTTGGTTAAACGATCAACTATCACCCAAATCATGTTCATTCCTGTCCTGGTTCTAGGCATACTCGTGATAAAGTCCATCAATATGTCCTCCCACTTCCATTCAGGAATCGGGAGTGGCTTCAACATTCCGGCAGGCCATTGATGCTCGATCTTAACCTGCTGACAAGTCAAGCATTTCAAAACATAGTCCGTTACATCTTTCTTCATGTTGCCCCACCAGAAATTCTGCTTCAAGTCCTTGTACATCTTACTGGTGCCTGGGTGGATAGAATAGGGCGAATTGTGAGCTTCCTTCATAATTGTCTGTTTCAGAACATCGACATCGGGAACACAGAGTCGGTTCTGAAATCTCAAAACTCCATCATCATGAATTCTGAATCCGGGGGCCTTTCCCTTGATCACTTCATCACGTAACCGAATCACCAGAGGATCATCTGCCTGTCTAGATTTGATTTCTTCGGTTAATGATGAAGTTATTTCCATCACGCACAGTTGTCCTTGGACTCTTTGTAACCACACTTTAATTTCTTCTCGAATCATCTCTCGTTGAAGGCTAAGTTGGGAGGTCAGAGTCTCCAGCATCTGAATAGAAACAGGCTTGCGACTGAGTGCATCTGCCACTACATTCGCTTTGCCTGGGTGATACAAAATCTCCAAGTCATAGTCCTTAATCAATTCTAACCATATTATTTGCCGCATGTTCAATTCTTTCTAACTGAAGATGTATTTGAGACTCTTGTGATCCGTAAAGATCTGATAGTGAGTCCCGTACAGATAATGCCTCCAGATCTTCAAAGCAAAAACTACTACTGCTAGCTCCAAATCATGTGTTGGGTAATTCACTTCATAAGGTTTCATCTGTCGTGAAGCATAAGCGATCACCTTGTCATTCTGCAGTAATACGCATCCGAGTCCTTGGTTCGAAGCATCACTGTAAACTATAAATCCTCCAGTTCCCTGTGGAAGTGATAGAATCGGTGCCGTCGTCAATGTCTTCTTGAATTCATCAAAGCTAACCTGACACAACTCATTCCACTCAAACTTTTGAGTTTTCTGCAGGGGTCGAGTAAGTGGGCGGGAGATTTTGGAAAACCCTTCCACGAACCGACGATAATATCCAGCAAGTCCTAAGAAACTTCGGACTTCTTTCACATTCTTTGGAGGTTTCCAATCCATAATTGCTTCGATTTTCTGACGGTCAACTCGGACTCCTTTAACTGACACCACATGGCCGAGGAACATTACTTCCTTTAGCCAGAATTCACACTTAGAGAGTTTGGCGTACAGTTGCTCGCTTCTCAAAAGTTCTAATACAATCCGCAAATGTTGTGCATGCTCTTTCGGGTTCTTAGAATATACCAGAATGTCATCAATGAACACGACCACAAATTTATCCAAATATTCGATGAACACTCGGTTCATCAACTACATGAATACAGCAGGTGCATTAGTGAGACCAAATGGCATCACTACAAACTCATAGTGTCCGTAGCGGGTTCTGAATGCTGACTTTGGAACATCAGATTCTTTAATCCTCAGCTGATGGTATCCTGATCTCAGATCGATTTTAGAAAATATGGTTGCTCCTTAAAACTGGTCAAACAGATCATCAATCCGTGGCAACGGATACTTGTTCTTAATTGTCATCTTGTTCAGCTCTCGATAGTCAATACACAGTCGAAGCGATCCATCCTTCTTTCGGACAAAAAGGACTGGCGCTCCCCAGGGTGAAACGCTTGGCTGAATATAGCCTTTGTCCAGTAACTCCTCCAGCTGCTTCTTCAGTTCATACATCTCCGTAGGTGCCATACGATATGGCGCCTTAGAAATTGGTGTAGCTCCGGGTTCCAGCTTAATGGTAAATTCTACATCCCTTCATGGAGGTAGTCTAGGTAACTCGTCAGGAAATACATCTGGAAATTCGTTTACAACAGGAATGGATGAAAGTTCCACAATTTCGTCTTCTTTCTTCATTGCATAGCACCAGTATCCGATACAGCCCTGTTTCAACAATTTGACAGCTTTCATCGCCTTGATAAATTTTCCTGAGCTTCCCGGTTTCCACCCCTCGAACAATATTTCGGAACCATCATCAACGATCAGTGAGATATTCCTCCTTCGGTAGTTTACAATTGCTCCATATCGATTTAGCCAATCGTCTCCGAGTATCAGGTCGTCTCCTTGCATTTCTATCACGATCAGATTTGAGAGCCACTCTCTGCCTCCAAATGTTATAGGGAAATCCCTAGTTTCTAAATTCCTGACAATCCTCTCTCCACTCGGTAAACCAACAACATAAGGTTCACAAGTATGAAAACCAGAAATATTCAAACGATTTACACAAGACAAAGATATAAAAGAATGCGTAGCTCCTGTATCGAATAAAACGCTAACTGGCTGGGAAAGGATCTGGACAGTACCTGATGCGACAGCAGCATCCTGATCGTCTGTCCTCCTCATCTCATACAGACGTGGGGGAACAAATCCGGCACTCGATGTCCCCTTTCGGTCCCATTATCCTCTGCCTCGTCCACGGCCAAAATTTTGAGGCATCTGAACACTTTGCTGCGTCTGTTGGATACTAGCTTCCTTCTGAACTGGCTACGATGAACGGGTTCCATTGTATTTGGTGGCATCCTTGAAAAACGTCGCACGGTGCCCTTCCTGTCCGCAGTCGAAACATGTAACTGGGGTGCGCAAACAATCACGCCAAAGGTGGCCTGGGCGACCATAATTAAAGCACTTCCTAGCTATATCCGTCGTGGCTGACATTGTTCCGTAATTCTTTCCGCTCTTAGATGGGTGCAGAGGTTTCTTGAAAGAAAAAGAAGACTGGGCCTTGCGGGGCCCACTGTTCTTGTGCTCTGTAAACATACCAGAGACTTTTTGTTTCTTCAACTCCATAAACTTCTCCATTGCCGCTTCTTTTATTTCGTACGCCAACGCCTTATCCTGGTATTGGCGGAGAGTGGTACATTCAAAATCGGACATGTACCTCTGGATTTCTGGTTTCATTCTCATTTCAAAATGAATCATCATCTCTGCATCTGTTCTGACCAGATGTCGAACAAATGCTAACTGCTGATTAAACGTCTTAATCGTCTGGGATACGGGTTCGTCTGATGGTTGAGCGGAGAAAAACTCCCGAATTTTGGCTTCCCTCACAGGACGAGGGCAGTACTGTACTTCCATCATCATTTTAAATTCTGTCCAATCAGCATCATGATCTGCAGGTCGGATAGCTTACCACCACTCGGATGCCTCCCCAATCAGAAAGTACTGGGCAATAGGAGCTCTCCTGTCGTCTGGGCAATTAATTCCAGCAAAAATTTTCTCCAATTCTTTCAACCAATGATCCCAAGTGGGAGTCTCGGAAAAGCCGTCAAATTTGGGTGGTTACATTTTCGCTACCTCTTGCAACCATCGGTCACCTCGATTTCCCATTTCTGGGATCCTTTGCTGTCCATCTCCCTGCTGAAGTCCCACCGCCATCTGCATTCGGTCCACGACATGAGCGAACTGAGTCATCTGATTCACCACTTGGCGAAGGATTTCTGGTACAGCAGGTTCTGGTTCGTTATTAATAGATTGTTGCGGCTCGCCTGAGCTATGAATGGCCTGATTAGAAGGCGACGCTTCCCTTTCAGCATTTCTTCGTCCACGTCCACGACCGCGACCATGTCCACATCCGCCTCTCAACATACTGTAAGCATAAATACTCAATATACAGGAAACAACATCGTTCTAATATTCGAGTATAAAAAGACACAACATGTAAAGAACGAGATAGAGTTTAGGAACTTACAACCACCGTTCGCATGAAGACGTAGGCAGTGCAGTGATGTCATTCACGGCCGGTTACCTCAAAAGACATAAATGACCCCTATTTTAACCCAACGGCCAAGATATCCATAATCTTAGCTCCGATACCATATTCTGTAACACCCCCGATATATTCAGGAATATTACAGCGCCGTAAATCCTTTACATAAGAATTTACAAGGCTGAATAAATGAAATGACAATAACAGATACCAATTTATGAAATTTCTGAAATAAAATTCAACCGACTGGTTCAAAACCGAAATTACAAATATCCCATGAAGAGTTATTATTACATCACTAAAATCCAAACATTATAAATCGACGACGTACTCGAGTACTTATTGAAATAACCAACAAACAACAGACAGTAAACCCGGCCGGAACATCACTCTGCACCCTCGTCGTCATGTATCTCCAGTGGTTGTTTCCCCGCTCTTCTGGATACTGAACATGCACAAATGTTCACCCCCGAAGGGGTTAGCACAACGATGCTAGTACAAGTACAATAATCATACAACAGTGATATAATCAACAATTATATCTTAACAAGTTTCTCCAACGAGAAATATTCACAACACATATCATATCATAACAGTTTCAACATACTAATGGTATTCCAACGATCCAGCGCACACAGCTATAGATTCCCATGATTATCCCGTCGGACCAACACATGGTGGAACTACCTGTCTGATGATCCAGCGCACACAGCTATAGATTCCCATGATGATTCCCGTCGGATCAACGCATGGTGGACATATAATCACAACATATTTACACGATACAATCACATCATAATTGTCATAATATGAACAATTCTAATTAGAGTACTTGCCTCGGTTCGTTGACAAGAATAAACTTCCACGAATATGAAAATACTCGAAGGTCGTCCCCTTCGATCAATCACGTGTTAAGCTCGAACCTTAACAAAAGAAATAGCATAGAATTCATTTCATGTCGAATGAACGTCTAACAATTCAACAATTTCGGTAGAAAGTCCTTAATATGCAATCTGTCTGGATAGCTTAACGCACGCTACGAATCCTATGTAGTGTACGTTAATGCTACTCGTTAGCGCACGCAGTACGCACAGCCTAGCGTACGCTAACCAGGCGTGGTCAGTGCCTCACTGATCAGCCGACTGACTCAGCTGATGACTTAACGCATGCTAAGTCCCAATCGTTGCGTACGCTAAACGTACTCGATAGCGCGCGTTAATTCTCGTAGCTTAGCGCACGCTAAGAGTGCATGGCAGTTCACTGGAGGGCAGCAAATTATACAAATGGTGATGAAGTAAGCGAATCCCTCAGTCATTAATGTTTGTTATCCGGCTTCATGTTATGATCATAACCTTTATGAATGATCTCATGGATACTAACAACTTCGAGGTGCAAGTATACGTATAATCATCATAACACTATAATCCGTTTTGATTACAATTCTCATGTGAAGTTGGTGATCTCCGGTTGATGTATTAGATTCTACTATCATTATACATATTCAGACTTCATCTGGAGGTGAACTAACAATTCCAACTTATACAAAAGAATATATCCTAAGACGATTCTTCCCTTAAGTCTTTATAACCGAAAATAATACCACCTCCAATTTATGATCACTAAGATAACATAAATCATACGGATAATAACTTCAGAATGTTCTCTTATCACTTGAAGTACTAGGATTCCAACTACGAGGTTCCAATGATAATATCATAAGCATAGACATTCCAATCTTAAAACATGATGTTTGTTGAATAATTCACCAATGAAATTCAATATCACGTTAGCATGATCATCTAATCCCGTGGAATCCAAATATAAAGATGGTGATAGGTTGAACATACCTTAATATGCCGAAATCACTGAACCACAAGGTAGAATCCGACTCCGGTTGGTTATGTGCCACTCCAAGGTGTTACTTCTCTTCAATGATCACTCATAAGTGATAACCAATATTCAAGGATCACTAAGATATGTTCTAAGTGTGTTAGAGGGATGATTAAAGCTCTTTGGCCTCTCAAGAATGAAGAATCGACGAAGGAAATATAAGCCAAAATGGGTGGTTGTCTCATTTATAATATTCTGCACTTTAGCTAATTAGCGCACGCTACTAAGCATTCCTTAGCGCGCGCTAATAAGAGTTGACTTCAAAACTGTCCACGTTCATCCGAGGGAATCTTACCCGGACCCATGTCCCGGATGGCGCATGTGCTAGCCACCTACCTCAATAATTCAGTGTCTAGCGCACGCAACTCCTACATACGTAGCGTGCGCTAGTAATAGCCGATAGCGCGCGTTAAGCTACATTCTTAGCGTGCGCTATCACGAGTTTGCATGAGAAAATTTGCATGATGTTATACTTAAGTACAAGGATGCCAATGCAAGAAATATCATACTCCAATAATCAAAACCACAAATCCAAATAATACAGGGTTCGAATACAGGTAAAATACACAGTAATAAATATAGATATTACAATATGCACCTTACGAATGTGGTTACAGCGTATCTTTATGGGGATTTAGATACGGATATCTATATGAAAGTCCCCAAAGGGATTTCGTTTCCCAAATCAGGTAGCTCTAAGCCACGGATCACTTATGCTGTGAAACTGCGTCGTTCACTATATGGTTTGAAACAATCCGGAAGGATGTGGTACAACCACATACGGAATACTTGATTGGGAAGGGATACGAGAACAGTGATACGTGCCCATGCATTTTTGTGAAAAGAACACATACAGGATTCGTGATTGTAGCCGTCTATGTAGATGACATGAATGTTATCGGTACCATAGACGAGGTCAATGAAACGGCCCGCTAGCTTAAATCCGAATTCGAGATGAAAGACCTGGGGAGGACTCGATTCTACTTGGGCTTAGAGCTAGAACATCGATATAATGGTATACTCATTCATCAATGTGCCTATGTGCAGAAAATGCTCAGGCAATTTAGTATGGAAAAGGCATATCCTCTTGCTACCCCATGGTTGGTTGAAGTCTGAAAATAAACCAGGATCTGTTTCGTCCTAAAGAGGAGGATGAAGAGGTCCTTGGAGCAGAAACACCATACCTTAGCACAATCGGTGCGTTTTTGTATCTGGCTCAATGTACTCGCCCATACATCGCATTCTCTGAAAATCTTTTAGCGATATTTAGCTCCGCTCCCACGACAAGGCATTGGAATGGAGTAAAACACATCTTTTGATACTTGAAATGCTCTAGTGATCTTGGATTATTCTTTTCCTATGCAAGAGAGATCGATATTACGAAAGGAATTGTTGAGGTTAAGACGATGCATACCGACCTTCGATCTTCCTCTGATATTGCAGTTAAGCATGGCAGTTTGACTGCTAGAAGTGCTAATGCAAGCAAGCTTACCCCCTATGCATAGAATCCTAATAATATATTAGTTGGATTTGCTGATGCCGGTTATCTATCTGACCCGCATAAAGGACGTTCCCAGACTGGTTATGTGTTCACAATTGTGAATACGGCTATATCTTGGCGATCTACCAAGCAGACCCTGATTGCTACTTCCTCGAACCATGTAGAGATAATTTCATTGCACGAGTCCGTAAGGGAGTAAATTTGGCTTCGGTCAGTCATAGACCATATACGAGGAACTTGTGGATTAGAGCCCACTACATCAACCCCTACTTGCATCTTTGAGGACAATGCGGCATGTATTGAGCATATGAAGTTAGGTTTGATTAAGGGTGACAATACCAAACATATCGCACCGAAGTTCTTTTATAATCAGCAACATCAGAAAATGCTGAAAATCAAAGTGAAACAAGTGAGTTCCGATGAGAATATCACAGAGTTGTTCACTAAGTCTCTGCCAAAATCTACATTTGAGAAACATATGAGAAGCATTGGCATGTGTCGATTATCCGAGCTCAACTAATGATATCTCATTGGAATGAGCCGTTATGTATACCTCAGGGGGAGTATACTTCACATGATTCTGGCATTTGTAGTTGGTGCGTTGAGCTCTTCTTCCTCACCAAGTCTTTGTTTTTCCCACGGGGTTTTGTTTGACTTGGAAAGGTTTTTACCGAGGCAACATCTCATGCACCATGATAGTATTAGTGCTCGACACAGGGGGAGTGTTCTGGTATATCCTTCCCTTATTGGTGTCTTACCTAATACTGGTTGTAGGGGGATATAAAGATGGAAGGTTCTAGATCCTTCTAGAGGTAGTAGGATCCTATCAGATGTCTTACCTATGAATCCTATGTATAGAAGGACTATCATTGTAATGCCTATATAAAGGCACCTCTATCAGTGTTATGAATACAGGTGATTGACTCGTATTTACAGTCTTCTACTTCCTCCTGAAACAAAAGTTAAATTATGATATGTAGATATAAATTTATATTAAATATATTCAATTATATTTAAAAATATATTCATATATCTCTACATAAAAGTGCATTACTGTAAAGTCATATTACTTTCTTTATCAACAAATAATTTTATATTAAAATCATTTTTGGATATAATATAACTTAATATATAGTTTAATATTTATATTATAATATGTATATGAAAACTTATATATTATGTATGTATTCAATTATATTTAAATTTATATATATGTATACATATATAATTATTTTATACATAATGAAGTATATACAAAGTTATATGATATATATATTAAATTATCTTATATTTATATAAAGTTATAAATGTATACAATATAAAAATATAACACATAAGTATATATTAAGTTGTGTTATATTTATATAAATATATAGTATACAAATATAATACATAGCAAAAAATATACAAGAAGTTCATCTGGCGGAGTGGCATTAGCACACTTCCACAAGTAAGAGGTCGTGAGTTCAAAACCCACCAACAATGAAATTTAATTGTATTTATTGCAGGTTGGTGGGTGGCTGATGCGGGTGGCAGGGTGAGTGGCTGGGTTGGGGTTGGATTGGGCTAGCTGGGTTAGCCGCGGTTCGATAAAATTTTAAAATCACAAAATCTAACAACATCGCGAAAACCGATGTTAAATATCAAAAAATCGATGTTAAATGTCTGTTTGTAGTAGTGAGTCATCACCCTCATCGTCCGCACGAGATGATAAGATATCTGCTTTCTCCTTTCCTCTGAGTAATCTCAACATGAGTTTACTCATCTTTGAAAATTTGGACTTCATGTTCTCCCTATTCTTCTTCATCTCCTCTCTATCCTTCTTCATCTTCTTGTTATCCTTCTTGATCTCCTCGTTATCCTGTTTTAGAGCATGTATGGTAGCCTCCAAAGATCGATCAACCTCTATCGGTCGTAATGATGCTCGTGAGTCAACAACACGATGACTCGTGTGTTGGTGGATGATTTTATTTATGATTATCCCTTTGAAATTCCCCTCACCTCCACCCTTTCTAACTCCGCGAGCTGCCTTGGCCCACAAGTTCGGGTAAAACTCTCCTTCCATAGGGGGTTGGGGAATGCAATGCCTCAACAAGCTTAATATACTAGTCCTATTTCAAGTATTATTCGTAATACAAAAAGTGAACAAGCTACATAGTTTACTAACATATTGGTAATACAAGAAAATGAATAAATATAAAGCTAAACTTATGTATTATTCTGCACTCCATATGTCTATCCATTTGGGAGTAAAGACTCTCGACTCAGCTTCTCCCTTTCCGAGTAGAGACTCACTGCTGAACTCACCAATCTTCTTTTTTTTATGCCTTTCCATTTATTTCATATTGGTGATGTTAGTCTTCATGAAGGCCAAAATATTAGACACCGATTCCTCTACCGGCCTCTCCCTTTCGCATACTAGGCTTTGATATATCTCAGACGCGGCATCACTCGCATATGCATTAACATAAAAAAATTGACAATATTGATGATGATACATAATTAAGGGCAACATATATTATATAATAAAGCATTCATAAAATTTAGAGGTACCATGGAATTAACATGATCATACATGATCATACTACCTCCAATATATATACTCGAGCCTTTTGCGTAATCACACTGGTATTATCATCATAAACAGTGCCCCAGTTTTGGATTATCAGAAGGCCTCCTTATTCTCTTTCGTTTCCCAACGCTTCCACAAGATATTGAACTCCTGTTCCTTGAACTACTTCTCTCGCTTCTCCCACTGACCAATTGGTTTTTGATATACTTTTTGTGGTGTGTATAAGCATATCAAGAAAGCATTTGTCGCTATATCTGTCCCATTACCATACAATCTTCTCCTCACCCGCTTTCTCCCAACTATATTGCATATGCAAAATATAGTATCAATTGTCAGAATATCCAACAATAAATTATAAATTGCAATCCATTACAACAGAAAAAAATAATCTTAATGTAACAAGGGTTATAAGAACATACCCCAATAATCACAACTCGTTCCTCGTCTGTCGAGAAACCCGGCTCCAATGCTCTTCACCGGTGTAATACCTCTTGAGTAAGCCAACTACGCGCTCTTAGCCTTCTCCGAACTAAAACCAACTACTTTTGGCAAAGGACAAATGTGTTTTTCATCATGATACTTCTCTTCCGCCTTGGAGATCTCAGTCGGACCTCTCCTCGATGACTGTGCTAAAATATCTTGATTATTATCGTATTCCTCTGGAATATAAATGTAGATGAATACAAACGTGATGCGCTATTCGACCACCTGATGGGGGATAAGCAGTAGGTGGTTGGAACGGCGACTGACCATGCGACATGGTTCTCGACATACCCGTATATGGTCCATGGCCCATACTCATCTTACCAGTCGGTATGTGCTGTTAGGATGCCTCTGGACTATCAATATACACATCAGAAGGTCACCCGCCATCAATAAATGGAATATGTTGGCTCCCATGAGATAACAACACACTATAGGTACCGCGTAAATCGAGCATCACTAAACAGACGATATCCTATTTTGGCCACTAAGTATACAATATACATCTTGCTAAAGTATTAGTACAACAAGCTGTATGATTTTTGAATGTGAGTGCGTAGCAGAAGTTCGTTTAAGTGAGTTGCTGTAAATACAACAACTAGGTTTTCTCCTATTCGCTTGGTGTGTACAGGGTTTTGCAATGTATACTTAGATAAATCACAGTTATTTAAATTATAAAGGCAGAAGGTAAGTAACACAGAGTTTAAAGTGGTTCGAGGTAAACCCCTCTATGTCCACTGGTCCTCCACACAGGAGTAAAAATGTTTATTATATGTACATGACTACGTGACTATAACTAAACATCCCAATGTATCGTTCACACAGATTGATACAAGGGCTGAAGTTGTTCGCCATTCACACAGATTGTCTAGAGCTTGTTCTTGACTTGCTTCTTCACACACAGTTGGAAGCTTCGTCTACAATGCTTATTCTTCACACACAGTTCTGAATGAGCAGGCTTCTTCAGTCCACACAGGGCTGATGGATTCTCAACGATTAAAGATAGAATATTTTCTGAATAGCAGCTTGATCCTTTGATAAACGATAGCTATATGATGTTCTTGTTGCGGACAGTTTATTTCTTTTCTGAATGATACGATGTATGCTTGAGAAATATACTTCTTGATCTTCAGAGTTTTATGCGAGAATATGAATATCAAGAGTTTTAGCTTGTTCAAGAGTAGTTCGTTTCAAGTGTTTTGAAGTCCTCTAGCTTGGGGCTATTTATAACTTTGGAAAATACATCTATTATAAATGTAGCCATTGCTGGTTGGTGAGATGTTTACATCTGTCGCTTGATTGGCGGCTTTTCTGAATATTTAAATTAAAGCAGATTGCATTTAATGCTTGACATCCTTTCTGTCTTCGCATTAAATGCTCTTTAGCATGTTCAGACTTGTCTCTCTCCAGCTGCATTAAATGTTGTCCTATCGTTAATAAATACAGTCTTAATACTTTATGAATAAAAAAAGCATATCTCACAACAATTTATTTCTGTAATATCCGAATTTTTTTCTTTTTCTGGTATTTTTATTTTTTTGCGTATTTGTCGTTTTTAGTGACTCACTTGTAACTGTATTGGTATTTCGAGAATACTTATTACTGGACTTTTTGTCATATGAGCTTGTTTCGGACTGTTTTACTCAATTCCGCGTTTATTGGCTTTTCCGTCGCTATTTGGTTTGATTCTCGTATTTGTTGTTCGGGACCGCTGTTTCGGGGTTGCCGCAAATCCATCTTATGTCTTTATGCGTGTTGTGAGCTTTTGTTGATATTTCGATCGTATGTCGTGTGTTTCGGGTGTTCTGAACCGTTTGGTTATTCTGTTGCCTAACGTGCGCTATTTCTGTTGTATAACGCACGCTATTGTCGTTGAGTAGCACACGCTACATTCGTTTTGTAGTGCGTGCTAACGACTCGAGCACAATAGTGGCAGTAGATTGTTTATGCTCTCTGCTCTCTGGACGAGCAACTTAGCGCACGCTAAATTTGTATATTAGCACACGCTACGATTTAGACTTAGTGCACGGCTTAGTGGACACGGTGCCTTGAACTAATACTTCTTGGTGTATACCGAGTCAATGACACTTACACAACAATATCTCAACATCTTCCATTCTCATAGTTGTGTTCGTTTTGGCCATGGACAACATCTTGGTTTCCTAAGTGTTTATTCGAGGCGGCTCGTCCTCATACTTAGATAGGTGGTCTCCTTTTATAAACTACCCTGCAATACTTCTCAGTTTCAAGGACAAGGAACCATTAAAAGTCCAGAGACTTAACCTCACCACATTCATAGGACTCAACACTTATTCTGCTCTACAGGGATGGATTTATTATAAGCGCTATTCAATAGAACTTTTATAACTTTGTTTTCCCATTAAACCAAATTTCTGGGATCTCCAGTCTTCAAGGTTGGGTTACCACTATGATCGTTCTTTCAAGACAGTACTCGCGTGAGTACAAAGCAAAACACAACTCTATATATGAAAATACGACCAAAGACATAAGATGGTGTATGATATCATTGCTGCCCTCCGAGCTCATGCTCACCATATGCTGACTCGAATCCTGGACCTGTACCTGAATACACAACAAGTATTCACCCCCGAAGGGATCAACAACCAGCCGGTGAATGTACAATGATACATGAATATGTACAACATGTGAATAAAGCAATAACATAATCATATCATCGTAGCTCATATTCCGGAATATAGTGTATCGATCATCATACATAAAATATCCTCCTGAGATATACTTGCTACCGCATCCCGCAAGATAGGCACCCCAAGAGACCTCATGAGGCTTTCTAGGGTTGTATAGCCCAACCAAGTGATCCGCGGATAATGCTCTAATGAACCCCAGAGGCCTTCGCTGGTTTTACTTAGCTCACACACGCTTATCAATATCATGTCTCGTTTAAAAAAAATTACATTCCACATATTCATTCACACGAAATACATAAAACATAATCAAAGTACTTGCCTGGTACACTTAAGTTTGGGAAGTTTAAGCAGGTTTGATATTGGTTCAAAAGTACTGGATAAACAGACCTAGAATGAATAATACGATATAATCGATGTTAGATATAGCAATTTTAATCAAAACAATATTAAAAAACCTAATCAATACTCTTAGTGGACCTTTATCGAACACCTAGAGGGCGATAATCGTTTCAATGATTCCAACATTTAATCAAGTTTCTGTCCCGCTAGAATCGATGAAAATATTTCAAAAACAATCTTTAATAGAACAACTATTGATGAATATGAAGAATCAAGTATCAATACTCAAAAATCAGCCAAGAAGGTAATAGGATTCAATACTCAGTTCAGTCGTCGAGTCTCTAACGAACTCTGAAATGTCAAAAACCTATGAAAGAGTCGTTATAACATCGAAGTGAATCCACAGAGTGGAATTAGAACCTCTAAGCACTCTAATTAATGTGATACGATTACTAACATCACGATAATACTCAGCATTAACATGGGTTTGGTTTACAATACACGTCAAAATCAAAATAAAATACAACACACGAACGAAAACGAGTTGTTCGGTTGAAATCATGAATTAACAGGAAGAATAGGGCTCAACAATCATCAGTAGGGGATTAAACAACCATATCATGAAACCAATATGTGTTGGGAACCATAATTACAACGAGTTCTAATATAGCGTGCGCTAACTCGGTAGTCCAGACTAGGCATAATGTTTCTGGACTCGGTCTAGTGTCTAGGTAGCGCACGTTATGGCCCGATATCACGCGCTATCGAGGGGCTGTTAGCGCATGCTATCCTCTAGTAGCGCACGCTACCTCTGATCGTTAGAGCACGATAAAGCTCTCTGGTTATATATACCAGAGAGTTGACCCCGATTCGTCACTTTATTCATTTCTTCTCCTCCTCTGTGGCCGAGCGATCCTTTAGGCGATTTGAAGGTGATTTCTTCTTTCAATCACTTTAGATATCTTTTTCCTTGAGTTCTTGGTGTAGATTAATAACATCTACTTGAGTTCCTCGTCCTTAATCCAAGGTAATCTTCTAGAACCCTATTTTGGGAAATTTGGGGTTTTTTGAGTTTTTGTCTGATTCATTCAGTATTGTTGATTAATCCATGATGTATATGATTAATCTTGGTGGTATTCTTGTTCTCCCTACGAGTTCATGGTAAGTTTCGTGATATTTGTGAAATCGAGAGGGTTCGGTAGCGATCCATCCGCCGTGTTTTTATATGAACTTATATGAATCGTAGGTGGATTTTCGGGTGTATTCCATTTCCGTACTCGTTTAGAAATGGTTGTGATTGTGTTCTTCGAATCATTAGGTTCGGGTTTATCGGTTCCTAGTAATCGTGGTTGATTTTCCTTTCCGTTCGTGTCGTCGTCAATTACTCAAGGTAAGTACTCGCGAGTACTTAGCCATTTTTACTCGGATTATGGTCTGTATCGTTAAATGTTATTTATGATTGTCAGGTGATGTTTGTTTCACTGGTTATGCCGGGCGTTTTATTTAATTTTTGTCTTGGCGGCGTGTGTTCTATCTCTAACCAAGATGGTTAGACGAGTTGTATTTCTTATTTAGCCTGGTGGGTCCCATGTAGGGGTCCACGATGCTGTAATATACCATGAATATCTTGAGGTTGTTACATAAAATGGTATCGGAGAACTAGGTTTATGGATACCTAGGCTTGTCGGTTAATTAAGTCTAGTTATGTTTTTTTTGCACATCATCACCCCGCTGCCATCATCTCGGTACTTCCACTGCTCGTAAGTTTTCCTTACTCGATTCCTTGTTTCCTTGTATCGTACTTCCGATTCTTGAACTCTTACTATTTTTCCTCTCATACTTATCTTTGAGTTACTTTTGCTACCTCTTATCTCCAGTATGGATGATGGAAGAGGCCGTGGTAGAGGTCGTGGCCGTGATCATGGACGCGGCCGGGGACATGGGGCAGCCAGTGGGGCGGCCACATCACACTCTTCAGGAGCCGGCAGTAATGATGGTCGTCAGGGCCATACTGCTACTCAAGATGATACAACCGCAATGGTGCCGACATTGGTGTTGCAGCTATGATGCAACAAATGGTGAACCAAATGGCTACTATAGCCGAGGCGGTTCAGAACCCAGCTCTGGCTCGTAATGCTCAGGCCAGAACAGATTGCTGGCTTCAGGACATCATCAAGATGCATCCTTCTCAGTTCTCAGGGGCTTCAGACCCGATTGACTGGGAGAGGTAGATCAAGGAGATGTCTAAGATGTTTGTTACCACCAACTGCCCTGAGGATCGTAAGGTCCCTGTCGTACAGTATTTCCTCATAGGGGAGGGTGCTGATTAGTAGGAGGCCGTTGAGACTCGGGATTATGTTGCCTCTTGGGCTGAGTTCAGGGACCTTATGGAAGCTGAATACTGTCCGTGGACGGTTCGTCAGGCCCGAGTCCATGATTTTTATGATGCTCAGCCTCGAGATATTCCGGTTTCGTAGGCCATTGTGGATTTCAACCGGGAATTGGCTATGTGAAGGCCCAGGTTAAAGAGGAGGATGACAAGATTTACCACTTTTTTAGGGGGATGAAACCGAAGATTCACGATTACATGTCTGGCTCGCATGAACCACCCTAAAGGACTATCAGAGTAGATCTCTTACTTATGATATATCCTTGACGGCCAGTGAGGCGGCTCGATAAAGTAAGAATCAGAAGTCTGTCGGTAACTTTTCGGGTCACAAGGGCGAAGTCGAGCAGAAATCTCAGTCTGCAAATATTCGTGCGGGCGGTTCGGCTCGTTTCTCTGGGGGCTTTCTAGGTACTACCAGTGCCTTCATTCGTGATGTCAGATGCTTTAACTATGGCAAGTCGGGCCATAGGAACTGGAAGTGTCCTCGTCCGCCATTGACTTGTCATACTTGTGGTCAGTCGGGCCACAAGGCTTCTTTTTGTGAGCGGGTAGGGCAGATTATTGGTGTCCAGACGTCTTTTATAGCGCCTGAGGAGCCGAGTGTGAACTAGGGGTCGTTTGCTCTGCAGTCTCCACTGAGTGCCAGCCGAGGGAGAGGTCGGGGTCAGCCCGCCAGAGGGGGAGCTTCCAGTGTCGGCTCCGCTCATCTGCGATTTTATGAGATGGGGAGGGCCGATGATCTAGAAACCACCGTGGCCACATGTATCATTCATATTCAGTCTCATCCTGTCAGTGTGCTTTTTGATTCGGGTGCTACGCATTCATTCATCTCTCTGGAGTGTGTGCGCCGTTTGAGTCTTGATTTGTTGTCGCCTTGCGAGCCTTTCATCATTAAACTTCCTAGCGGTGATAGAATCATTGGTGATCGAGAGGTCCTAGACTGTTCTGTGTTTATTTATGAGAAGGCTTGGCTCTCTAATCTTATTGTTGTGAATAATGAGGGTGAGGATTTGATTCTCGGGGATGATTGGCTCGAGCGGCATGATGCAATCATGAACTACCGCACGAGAATCATCACTATGTTTGCCAATAACGGCACCGAGCACTCTTTCGCGGGGCGAAAGAGAAACCAGAAGTTTGTTATTAACTCCTTGAAGGTGATGAGACTCCTGCGGAAGGGGTGTACTGGTTATTAGTGAAGGTGATGAGACTCCTGTGGAAGGGGTGTACTGGTTATTGGTGCTACGCCCCGAAGACGAGGGATAGTAGAGTTGAGTTTTCATCAATTCCAGTCGTTAGTGAGTTCCCTGATGTCTTTCCTGATGAGTTACTGGGGTTGCCACCGGACCGTGAGGTAGAGTTCACTATCAATTTAGAGCCAGGTGCGGCTCTGATTTCGAAGGCGCCGTATCGCATGGCACCTTCAGAGATGGCTGAGTTGAAGAAGCAGTTGAGTGAGCTTCTTGAGTCGGGGTATATTCGACCGAGCGCTTCGCTTTGGGGCGCACCGATTCTATTTGTGCGGAAGAAGGATGGTTCAATGCGTTTATGTATCGACTATTTCCAGCTAAACAAGGTGACCATCAAGAACAAGTGTCCCTTGCCGAGGATTGATGACTTGTTCAATCAGTTGCAAGGAGCTACGGTATTCTCGAAGATCGACTTGAGATCGGGGTACTATCATCTTCGGGTGAAGGAGTCCGATGTACTGAAAATAGTTTTTCGGACGAGATACAGACATTATGAGTTTGTGGTTATGCCCTTCGGGCTAACTAATGCGCCGGCATTGTTCATGTAGTTGATGAACAAGGTCTTCATTGAGTATTTAGATAAGTGTGTCGTCGTCTTCATTGACGATATCCTTATTTATTCGAAGAATGAGGAGGAGCATGCGCATCATCTACGTGTGGTGTTATACATTTCGAGGACCGAGCGACTCTATGTGAAGTTCTCGAAATGTGAGTTCTGGATGAAGGAGGGGATGCTCCTGGGTCACGTGATTTCAGCCGAGGGGGTCCATGTATATCCACAGAAGATTGAGGCAGTGTTGGATTGGGAACCGCCTAAGAATGTGAAGGAGGTCCGTAGTTTCTTGGGTTTGGCTGGATACTATCGTAGGTTCATCGAGGGGTTCTAGAAACCAGATCGGCCACTTACACAGTTGCTTCAGAAATCAAAGAAGTTCGTCTGGAATGAGAAAAGGTAGTCGAGTTTTGAGGTGTTGAAGAGGCGTTTAACTTCAGCCCCAATTTTAGCTTTGCCGTGTGGCAACGAGGGTTTTGTCATTTTTAGCGATGCTTCGGGTTAGGGTCTTAGGTGCGTGTTGATGCAGCACAACAAGACTATCGCGTATGCGTCGATATAGTTGAGTCCGTATGAGCTTAACTACCCAACTCACGATTTGCAGTTAGCGGCAGTTGTTTTTGCGCTCAAGATTTGGCGTCACTATCTTTTTACCGATCATAAAAGTATGAATACATATTAACTTATCGGGAGTTGAATATGAGGCAGAGGAGGTGGTTGGAGTTGACTAAGGATTATGACCTCAAAATCCTTTATCATCTGGGCAAGGCCGAACGTCGTGCCCGACGCATTGAGTCAGAAACTGGTTGCGTTGAGGATGCTTGAGATCCTTACGTCTCAATCGGAGCTTCAGTGGGATTTGATTGGGTTGAGCGTTTAGATTTTTTTACCAGGAGCTATCGTGCAACTTTGCGCTTTGGAGATTTCATCGTCATTGATCGATGAAATTAAACTGAAGTAGTTAGAGGAACTGATGATTACTCAGATCCAAGAGAGTGTCCTTAAGGGAAAGTCTCCTGGGTTTGTGATCCACGAGGATGGTGTGTTGAAATTCCAGAGTCAGCTTTGTGTACCAAACGACTTGGAATTGAGGCAAAGTATTTTGCGAGAGGTCCGTGCTATGCCTTACTCAGTTCATCCTGATTCAAGTAAGATGTACAAGGACCTAAGGAGGAAATTTTGGTGGAATGACATGAAGGAGGAGGTCGCACGGTTTGTAGCGAGATGTTTGACTTGTCAGCAGGTGAAAATCAAGCATCAGCGACTGGCCGGGTTATTGCAGTCGCTTTCCGTTCCGGAATGAAAATGGAAAGATATTTCGATGGACTTCGTCACGAGCTTGTCGAGATCAAAGTCTGGTATGAATATGGTTTGGGTCATTGTATGTCGTCTGACCAAGTCAGCACACTTTCTGGGCATCAAGGATACTTGGGGTCTGAAGAGGTTGGCTCGTGTGTTTATTGCACAGATTGTGAGGCTTCACGGTACTCCGAAGTCTATTGTTTCGGATCGGGATGGCCATTTCATATCGCACTTTTGGCAGGCGGTACATAAGGCATTGGGTACTCGTTTGCATCTGAGCACTTCTTTTCATCCTCAGTCATATGGGCAGTCGGAACGCACTATCCAGACATTTGAGGATATGTTGCATGCTTGTGCTCTCGATTAGAGCAGTGACTGTGAGGTGCATTTGCCGTTGATTGAGTTCACGTACAACAATAGTTGGCACGCATCGATTAAGATGGCACCGTATGAAGAGCTTTATGGGCGGCGATGTCGATCGCCGATTTGCTAGAATGAGGCGTCCGATTTGATCGGGACCGAACCGGATATCGCTATGGAGACGAGGCAAAAGGTGGAATTAATTCGGGAGAGGATGTTGACTGCTCAGAGTCGACACAAATACTATGCTGACGTCCGTCGTCGACCTTTGGAATTCGAGGTGGGAGACCACATTTTGCTAAAAGTGTCGCCGATGAGGGCAGTTTTCCGCTTCGGGAAGAAGGGAAAGTTGAGTCTGAGATTTATTGGGACCTTCAAGATTCTCGAGAGAGTTGGCGAGTTGGCATACCGTTTGGCGTTGCCCCCGGGTTAGCCACGTTCATAGCGTTTTCCATGTTTCCTAGCTGAGGAAATATGTTCCGGATACTAGTCACGTCATCGACTATGGTGAGATCGATATCGCTGAGGATATTACCTTCGAGGAGCGTCCCATGAAGATTTTGGAGCTCCGTGATAAGCGACTGAGGCATAAGACCATTCCTTTGGTCAAGGTGCAGTGGTAGAGGCATGGTGTCGAGGAGGCAACTTGGGAAACCGAGGATAGCATGCGTGCTAGGTACCCCGAGTTGTTTGTTTCTTAATTTTCAGGACGAAACTTGTTTTTAGACGGGGAAAATATAATATCCGCTTTTTTTCTATTTCTGGTATTTTTCTTTTTTTGTGTATTTCTCATTTTTAGTAACTCGCTTGTAATCGTATTGGTATTTCGAGAATACTTATTACTGGACTTTTTGTCATCCGAGCTTGTTTCGGACTGTTTTACTCAATGCCGCGTTTATTGGCTTTTCCATCGCTATTTGGTTCGATTCTCGTAGTCATCGTTCGGGACCGCCGTTTCGGGATTGTCGTAAATCCATCTTATGTCTTTATGCGTGTTATGAGCTTTTGTTGATATTTCGATCGTGTGTAGTGTGTTTTGGGTGTTTTGAACCATGTGGTTATTATGTTGTATAGCGCACGCTAGTGTCAATGAGTAGCGCACACTACGTTCGTTTTGTAGCACACGCTAACGACTCGAGCACAACAGTGGCAGTAGGTTGTTTCTGCTCTCTGCTCTCTAGACGAGCAGCTTAGCGCACGCTAAATTTATATATTAGCACACACTACGATTGAGACTTAGCGCACGCTAGGTGTCCGGTAGCGCAGGCTAACTCGATAGTACAGACTGTGCAGAATGTTTCTGGATTTGGTCTGGTGTCTAGGTAGTGCACGCTATGGCCTGATAGCACGCGCTATCGAGGGGCTGTTAGCGCACGCTATCATCTGGTAGTGCATGCTAACGGGCTAGAACCGTAGGTTCTGGACTGGCTTTTGGCTAGGTAGCGCACGCTAACTCTGATCGTTAGCGCACGCTAAAGCTCTCTGGTTATATATACCAGAGACTTGACCCAGATTCATCACTTTATTCATTTCTTCTCCTCCTCTGCGGCCGAGCGATCCTTTAGGTGATTTGAAGGCGATTTCTTCTTCCAATCATTTCAGATATCATTTTCCTTGAGTTCTTGGTGTAGATAAACATCTACTTGAGTTCTTCGTCCTTAATCCTAGGTAATCTCCTAGAACCCTATTTTGGGAAATTTGGGGGGTTTTGAGTTTTTGTGCGATTCATTCGGTATTGTTGATTAATCCATGATGAATATGATTAATCTTGGTGGTATTCTTGTTTTCCCTAAGAGTTCATGGTAAGTTTCGTGATATATGTGAAATCGAGAGGGTTCGGTTGTGATCCGTCCCCATCGTTGTTTTTGTACGAACTTATATGAATCATATGTGGGTTTTTGGGTGTATTCCATTTCCGTACTCGTTTAGAAATGGTTGTGATTATGTTTTTCGAATCGTTCAGTTCGGGTTTATCGGTTCCTAGCAATCTTGGTTGATTTTCCTTTCCGTTCATGTCGTCGACAATTACTCAAGTCAAGTACTATTGGAAACTTTTATGCTTAACATGAAATGGTGATATGTTTGTGTGTGCTTTGCTCACTCCGGAAGGGTCGGACGAGGCCTCAGGGGAATCTATGGCTTCACTCTGGATTCACGAGCTTGATTCGCTAGCCCGCTCGGGAGGGTCCTAAGAGGTCTCGAGTGGGATCAGTGGCTTCACCCTGGTCCTAGGCGATGCATGTGCATGATTTGTTTTATGATATGGCCAGCTCGGGAGGGTCCTTAGATCCCTCGAGTGGGACCAATGGCTTCACCCCAGTCCTAGGCAAATTGATTATTGACTGTTTGTTTTCGGAAAAGACATGTCTGGTTTTGGATTTTGAAATAACTTGATGCATGTGGTATGAAATGTGTAAGCGGATGGTTTGCCCTGATTACTTGTACTAGCGTAATTGCTAACCCCCTTTGGACCCATTTTGAGGAAATTCTTGTTATAAATTTCAGGTTATGTTCAGCCGGACGAGCGGGCATTGGGACAGTACGAGGATACCGGCCAGGGTTGTTGACGTGTGCAAATAGTTTATTTATTTCTGTTGTCCATCTCGTTATGGTTGTTTTCCAACTTATGAACTTATAGATGGTACTCGCCAGTACTTAGGCATTTTTACTCGGATTATGGTCTATATCGTTAAATGTTATTTATGATTGTCAGGTGATGTTTGTTTCGCTGGTTATGCGGGGCGTTTTATTTAATTTTCATCTTGGCGACGTGTGTTCTCTCGCTAACCGAGATGGTTAGACGAGTGGTATTTCTTATTTAGCCTGGTGGGTCCTATGTTGGGGTCCACGGTGCTGTAATATACCCTGAATATCTTGGGGGTGTTACAATTTCGGTCTTGTCGGATATACTTTACTTTTTCTAAGTAAAACAACTTACAGCCTTACTGCTGTATCCGATGCGATCAGTCTTTCGCTGTAGCTGTAGGCTAGACTGTGAGATCTTTCAATGCTATATGAAAGCGGCTGTATGGATGTTCCGTACAGCTTCCATACTTAGCGATATTTCGGCTCTTATCGACTTCTTGAGACAACTTGCTATATGTTGGCACTTATCAAAACAGGATTGTTTATCCCAATAATTTCCCCCTTTTCGATAATGCCAAAACCTCTTAAAGATAACATCTTGATCTAGAGAGGCTGACTTCTTAGTCTTCTGTCGAACGATCTGATCTTCAGCACTTAGTCTAAAAAAATGTGAACTGCTCGCAGGCAAGTCCTAAGAATCTATAGGATTTGTGTATTACAACTTACACTTATGACTGGCGCGCAGGCACAATCTTACAGTGTGATCTAGGTTGAATACAACTTAACCTATATAGTGTTCGCAGACAAATTCTTACAGCTTAAGACTTAACAAGTTTTGTACTTGTTTGTTTGGAGAAAATAAGTTGAATTTATAATCAAACAGTAAAACAGTAAGCATAAATTACGAGCTGTAATCTTACAAGAAAAATTGAATTTTTTGATAAAGATCAAAAGATTACAATGATTGAAGAAGAAAGATACAGAGATTTCTATGCTGCAATGATAGAACAAATATAATGATAAAGGAGCATCCAAGCTAATTTCTGAAAGGAGCATGCCTCCGAGGCCTCCTGTCGGGATCGTTGTCGGTTCCTCTCCACCAGTTCTCCAGGGAATCCTTGCCTCTTTCTTGATAAACACTACTACAAAAACAACATTTAACAGCGGTTCTGGAGCCATTTTAACAGCGGTTTTTGGAACCGCTGTTAAAGGTCCCGCAGTTATATTTAACATCAATTTTTTAAGAACTGCAGTTAAATTCTAAATTTAATAGCGGTTCTCTTAAAAACTGCTGTTAAATTATTATTTTTATTTTCAAAAATTATTTTTTTAACAGCAGTTGTATAAGAACCGCTGTTAAAGTTTTTGAAATAAAAAAATCAATTAAGCTGCCCCTGCCCACATCCCGCCCAACCCGCGACCTGTAATTGTACATTTTTGTGCATTTATGCTGCTCATGAGATTCGAACATGTGACATCCATAAGATGGAGGTGGTATCAAACCGCTGAGATGAAGTCACTTTCTGTTATTCTTGTTGCTTTATTTTATATAAGTGTAGAATAAATCATATATATGTGTATATATATATATAGGTTTATTAATATTTTCAGGATTATATTATATACAATAAAGTTATAATGTATATTATATGTTAAATTTAATGAAACTAATAATTAAACTTTTATGGTTTATATTATTAATGAAAATATTATATTATTATAGAATAATAATATAATTTAATAAAAATTATATTACATATTAAAAATTATAATGTATATATTGTATATAATCATGCTGAAAATTAAAATTTTATAATGTACATTAAAAATAACTATATTTTATTATATGTTATAATGTACATTCTTTTATTATATGTAATAAAATTATAAAACAAACTATCAAAGGGAAACTAATTGGGACATTTAATTAAACATTCAATGTTCGATAATTCCCAAGAACACTCGAATCATCAATCAAGTTGAACAAATCCGAAATATGGATATACAACCCATAGAACACGATTAATAAGGTTCAATAACATCAACCAAATCATCGAAATCGGACGAACAACAAAGATTAAAAAGAAATCTAGAAAGTCAACCCTAGGGGATTTCAAGAGATTACCTCGATTCGACGAAGAACACGGATTGAATGACGATATAATCAACAAGGATCTTCCAAAGTGCCTTGGAAGAGAGTAGAATCGGTCAAGAACACCTCCTATCGGTCACTCCCGTCCGCAGCCGCACAAAAACGAGGACAAAGTGAGAAAAAACGAAGTCTGGCCGAGCCAGGCCTATATATGGCCGGCAGGGTTACGGCCGTAACGGGTAGTGCCATACGGCCGTAACTCGGCCCATACGGCCGTACTCGGCAGGCCCTTACGGCCGTAATCGGCATTCGTCAAAATCCTGCCCAGCACCTGCTGAACACTTACGGCCGTAACGGATCACACCTTACGGCTGTAACCGGCCTTCGTCCAGCCAAGTCTGCCGAGCACATACGGCCGTAACCGGCACCTTACGGTCGTAACTCGGCCAGGCCAGGCCCTGCTCCGGCCATGACTCGGTCGTGGCCACTCCGACGGCCCGGACGACCCCGAAACCCGAACCTGAATAAAAACTGAAGATACGGTTACGAAGTACTCGCAAAGATGAATCCGAGTACTAAGAGAACACACGATTCCGACCACCGGAAGGCTCGAAATTCGACAAGGGAAAGTAATTACCCCAAACTTTGGGAAATTACGAAAATGGCCCAAAACATCCGAAATACACGATACACGATCGAAACACCAAACCAAAGCTCGCAACATGAATAATAACATTAAATGAACTTACAAGAAACTCGAAACAACAGCTTCGAATGAGATTCACAAGAATCGAACTCAAGTGCGGAAAAGCCGCTTAAGAACACGGAACTCAACAAAACGATACCGAAATGAACTCGGATGATCAAACACAAAGAACAAAATATTATCAAAATGTAAAAACGGTCACAAGCGAGTTCTGTGAATTAGAAAATACCAAAAACGGAAAATTACCGAAAAAGAAAATCACGGGTATTACATTTTACCCCTCTAAAAAGAAGTTTCGTCCCGAAACTTAAAAAAAAGAGTGAAGTCACAAACAACAAAGCACGTTCGAAAAAATCTCAACGGTATCGACGAACGATCCCGATACCGATGCCGAAACACGATTCTAGGAAACCTCGTGGAATAATTCACAATATTGAACTCTGTGGCCCTCGAGTCCACAATTATAATAAGTAATCCGTTGCGAAGGACAATTAGCTTGCACATGACCCATAACGTTGCAATTGAAACACCTCCCAGTCTGACTAGGGGTCAAAGAAGACGACTTGGAACTCTTGGTTCCACCGAACAAAGAAAATGAAGGTTTCACCGAAGGACTACACGAAACTCGACGAGAAGAAGTTCCGACTCCCACACTATCCGAAAAATCTCCAGACATCCTCTGCCTCTTCGTCTCATGTAAAGGCCAAGTAGATAACGATACCATCTCGTACGCCATAGATCGATTCTGATACTCTCTCAAAGTAGCACTAGTGAAACCCGACATGTACTGTCGAATCTCTGGTTTCATCCGCATATCAAAATGACGGATTTTGTCTTCCTCAGTCCTCACCTGCTCCTTCACGTAAGCGAGCTGTCAACTATAATCGATAATAGCCTGCGACACGGGTACATCCTGCGGATCAGCTAGATGAAAATCTCGGATCCTCTGCTCTCGGATCGGCTCCGGACTGAACTCTACTTCCATCGACTTCTTGAACTCATCCCAAGTAACGGCACGATCTTGAGGCTCAACGGCCTCCCACCAATTAGCAGTGTCACTATCGAGAAGAAACTGAGCGATAGGAATCCTCCGTTCCTCTGGACAACCAAACGCCTTGAAAATCTTTTCCAATTGGAAAAGCCAACCATCCCAGCCCAAAGTATCACTTACGCCCGCAAAACGGGGAGGATGCATACGAACCACTTCTCTAAGCCACTGAGTCGATCCGACGTTCTCGGTCACGGTAGTGTTACGCTGAACCGCCTGGGTCAAATGAGTCATCTGGTCTGCCACTTGCTGAAGTATAGTAGCAACACCCATACTAACGCCATCGCCGGCAGCATGATCCTGATCGCGTGACTGATTGCCACGGCCCCATCCTCTGGCCCTCGAGATACTAAATTGAACAACCGTTCATTAAAGTATTCACATAATAAACTCATATCTGATAATTCTTATAGATTCGGAAAAGAATATTTCCGACAACAACATTTATCAAGTCATCACACACTAGAATCAAGCACATGAGTAAACCACTCGAAACATTCAACATATGCCCGAGGCATCAAGCGCAGCTATCACCGCCTACACGACAATATCATCAAATTTCGAAACATTCTCAGTTGTTATCACTATTTTTGAAACAAAACCAAACTCTCATAAAATAGTCATAAAACTTCACACTAAAGTTGACCAAGCTCATCGATTTACCAATAACCAAGAACATCCCAATTCAGTTGAACTTTTGAAATTCTCAAGTCAAAATTTTTGAGTTAAAAAACCGAATTTCCCGAAGTTTATCAAAGTTCAAACCTTTTAACAAGAGTCACGAAAAATGGTTTAATGACCACAAATTCGAATACCATCAACATGAGAAATGATATTAGTCAACACATGTATCTCTCAAACATAAGTGCCGAACGTACATAAAAATGAAATTTCCTTCTCAAACAACAAAATGTTTGTAATTGTCGCTTCTTCGTGAAACGGATCAAGGATTTCTTATTTTGAAATTTTTGAAAAGGTGTGAAAAATAATTTGGAAGACTTGTCGTTCCTCATAGAGCGAAAATGACTCAGTCTGGAAAAAAATAAAAATTTTGAAATCATCAGCATCTCATTCCATTTCGAAGCGAAACTTTTGAATCTTAGCAAAAATTTCCCAAAATCCTTTCGATCATAAACAAAATGACGGTAATAATTTACAATGTCTAAATCACTTTAAAACGCGTACTTCAGATACAGTCTGAAGGTGTCATTTGAAAATACAAGACTAGCTCGTCAAAGTTTAACTGTTTTCAAAATCCATGCAAAACTATTGATTAACCGTACCATCGAAATATTTTCAAAAATTGGTTCTTTACAAACATACTCAGGCTCATAAATACAATCAAGAAAACCATTTTCAAACCTACACGCAGCGGATATAATTAAAACTATTTAAAAGCAATCGAACCTGAAACTACCTGCCCCATCAGCAAACGAGATTATAAATCCAATCAAATATAATTCGCGAACACCAAGTTCAAACATACGTCAAAACTACCCATCTGAATTCCTCATGAACTCTACCGACAATATATTCTCTGGAACACATCAAAATTCACAGTTTTCATATTTTATTGCACCAACCGATGTCCAACCATCAATACATTCAGTTCAATATACATACGATATAACACAAGTATCAAACACGGATTTCACCTTACAGCACTACACAAACAAAATTACGAACCAGAATCACCGCACATACAGGAAATCATGAAATACCAATACCTCACATAAAGGAGGAGATTTACGTCCACAGGCCGCACGGAGATGATGGCTGCACCACGATACTAATCACAACGAATCACAATTGATCACAACGGATCACAATGATCACGCTTGTTCACAATTGCTCACCCGGGTGACATGACAAGACACAACTCGACAAGACCCAACTAGACCCAACTGCCTAGGTTTTCGTAAACCTAATCTCCGATACCATTTGTGTAACACCCCTAATCCACTCAGGGATATTACACGTCGTAGATCCCTTTCCGCAAGGAGCTACCAGGCAGGAGACTACAAATCAAAGCCCACATACAGTCAACTTGACCAAAACATAATATCGTAGACCAATTAGGTCTCTCAAAACACAGCATATCCGTAAATCTAATGAACCAAAAATACAACTCGATCACATAATACATAGAATGTACATCCCCTCAAGGATGACAAGAAAAACTCAAACCGACAGATCACTGACGGACAACAGACTACGACTGTGACTAGTATCGCTTCTTTGCATCATCCTCCGAGCCAATCCTGTGGTTGCTCACTCTCCATTCAGATCACCTGGAATAAATAACAAAATCCCCAACGAGGGGTTAGCGATGGAATCGCTAGCAAGTAACCAAGCTATAGAGTTATACATCAAGAATTTAACCGTTATGAAAATAACCTTCGACAAGGTATTAACACGATCCCCGAGTTAAAAGACTTTTCGAAAATGGTTCCCATTAGGGAAGATCATAAATATAACTTCAAAACACATTTGAAAGAATAATTGAGGACGTCGGGGGTCTCAGTGTAAAATCACGAAAACATTTGTAGTTCTCAAAATCAAAGAGTTTACTTTCAAAACCATATAGATGGTACGATTCTCAAACAAGCCTCAAAGGCGGAACCAAAATCGCCAATATAATCAGAATCCAAGATTCAAACAATCACAAATCAAAAATATCCAATAAATATTCATATCACATTCCGTGGCCTCGATGGGACCCATCCCGGATTAGAAACAAACACAAATCCACCCATAAGTTATCTTGACATCGTACTCGCAAGTAATGATTCTCGGAGCCCTCTTCAGACTTACCCGATTAGATAACTTTATGGTCAACTCATACATCTGGCCGTACTCGCAAGCACGCGCCTCCGGAGGTCTCGACGGACCCTACCCGAATAACATAACGTCTGGCCGTACTCGCAAGCACGCGCCTCCGGAGGCCTCGACGGACCCTACCCGAATAACATAACGTCTGGCCATACTCGCAAGCACGCGCCTCCGGAGGTCTCGACGGAACCCTACCCGGATGACATCTCAATTCACAAAGATACACAACACAAGGTACAATATCCACCACAGTCACAAACATGTAGAATATAAGCTAATGCATCATACACTTCCTCAAAGGCTCAACGTTCACGTCACAACATCATTTAGGAAAGGTGTTAACAAACGGATAATACAAATATTCTATGATTCCACAATTCCTCGGATGACTACTCATTTCTAATCTTCGTTTTAAGCACAATACACATGAAATGAATGTTATCTTCCTTCTGGAAATCTTAGGTTTGCTCTTTGTGTTACTTTCATAGAATCACATATTTATTTAGAAGTAAATTACGATCAAATGTTCAATCACTAACAAGTCCACGTTAATTCCACGACACATCACATTCTCAAAGTATAAAGATTATAGACGAGATACTCGCCTCAAGTCCAAAGCACGCAAAACAACAGGGAAGCTCGACCGGAATCCTCAAACACCTATAATCCTCTGGCAAAAACAACTAAGATACGATCACAATGAGAATCAAGGCCAATAACGACGGAAATCCCAACAAACTATCAAAGGGAAACTCATTGGGACATTTAATTAAACATTCAATGTTCGATAATTCCCAAGAACACTCGAATCATCAATCAAGTTGAACAAATCCGAAATATGGATATACAACCCATAGAACACGATTAATAAGGTTCAATAACATCAACCAAATCATCGAAATCGGACGAACAACAAAGATTAAAAAGAAATCTAGAAAGTCAACCCTAGGGGATTTCAAGAGATTACCTCGATTCGACGAAGAACACGGATTTAATGACGATATAATCAACAAGGATCTTCCAAAGTGCCTTGGAAAAGAGTAGAATCGGCCAAGAACACCTCCTACCGGTCACTCCCATCCGCAGCCGCACAAAAACGAGGAAAAAGTGAGAAAAAACGAAGTCTGGCCGAGCCAGGTCTATATATGGCCGACAGGGTTACGGCCGTAACCGGTAGTGCCTTACGGCCGTAACTCGGCCCATACGGCCGTACTCGGCAGGCCCTTACGGCCGTAACCGGCATTCGTCAAAATCCTGCCCAGCACCTGCCGACCACTTACGGCCGTAACGGATAACACCTTACGGCCGTAACCGCCTTCATCCAGCCAAGTCTACCGAGCACATTCGGCCGTAACCGGCACCTTACGGCCGTAACTCGGCCAGGACAGGCCCTGCTCCGCCGTGACTCAGTCGTGGCCACTCCGATGGCCCAGATGACCTCGAAATCCGAACCTGAATAAAAATCGAAGATACGGTTACGAATTACTCGCCAAGACGAATCCGAGCACTAAGAGAACACACGATACCGACCACCCGAAGGCTCGAAATTTGACAACGGAAATTAATTACCCCAAACTTTGGGAAATTATGAAAACGGCCGAAAACGTCTGAAATACACGATACACGATCGAAACACCAAACCAAAGCTCGCAACATGAATAATAAAATTAAAAGTACAAGTGGAACTTGTCACTTTCTTGGACCTAGACTTGTTTCTGGTTCAGTAAGAAGCAATTGGCAAACTCACTTTCCACGGCTGAATCAGAATACTATGCTGCTGGTAGTTGCTGTATGCAGATCCTTTGGATGCAGCAACAGTTGTCAGATTATGGGATTGAAGCCAAGGAAATGCCAATCATGTGTGATAGCACGAGTGCAATTGCAATAACGCACAACCCTATATTGCACTCGCGCACTAAGCACATCAACATGAAGCATCATTTCATAAGGAATCATTCGGCTGGAAAAAGTTCATATAGTTATTCAGTTGGCCGACATCTTCACTAAGCCTCTCGACACAGTAAGATTCAACATGCTTCGACAAGAATTGGGATTGCTACAGCCTAACTCCCTGTAAGTATTTACTGTTTTTACTCAACAATTGAGGGGGAATGCTGTAAGACCCAAGAATATAGTATCCACCATTAATTATTTGTAAACTCAGAGCCTTCAATACAGCACTGTAGGGAACAAAGAAATATGAATCATCCTACAGCTGACGTGTACAATAATTAAGGGGGAATACAGTATGACCCATGAAAACAGCATTAATCCAAAAGTTGATGTATGGAATTGAAACCTATATGTACCTTTTAAGGGGGAACGCTGTATCGTCGCGGATACAGCACATGCTATCAGAATTCGATTCATTATATATATTATAATATTTCCTTTTAAAAATAATTTTTGTCCACGTGCCCTGTTTTCATGTCAAACGTTATTTACATTAAATGCCTTACACGACATCTGGACAATTGAATCTCAAAAGCCATGATGTTTTCAAATTGTTTCATATTTAATACCGCTGTTTCAGGCATTAAGGGAAATAACAAATGTCAAAAGTGGGACCCGTTCCTATTTTAAAAATCAATGGATAAGTGTACCAGTTACACTCAGTCCATCGAGACCGTTCATTTTAAACACCGGTTCCTATCCCTTAAATCTGACCATTCGTTCTCTGAAAACCCTTCTTCACCGCCCACTATCAAAGGACTGTAAATGCCATTTGAGACTCTTTATGCCTTCTGCATATTTTAAGAGCACTCAAGCAATTCAGTGTAATACCCGAGATCTTTATTCCAGATTCGTTGGGTTTTCTGGGTTTTATCGGATTGTCATTGTCCTCATCGTAGGAATTTCGTGCCTTGTTTGGTTGTGTCTTGCTGGGACATGTGTTTGGAGGCATTTCGAATCACTTTGTGAGTTTTTGAGTTTTTGTGGTGTAGCGCACGCTAATGCTTAAGGCATAGCGCACGCTACTGCGTGGTGTTTAGCGCACGCTACTGAATGTGTAGCGCACGCTAATCGGCGCTTTGCAGGGCCCCAAGAGCTACCGGATCGGGACTGGAGCTTTGTTAGCGCATGATAATGCCGATAGCTAGCGCACGCTATCGACTGCTTAGCACACGCTCTCTCTTCTTTCTAGCGCACGCTACCCAGTAGGTGCAGTTCTGTCCAGGGGCTACTGGACTGGTTTTATGACCCATTAGCGCACGCTATGGCTTTTAGCTAGTGCACGCTAACTTTGTTATAGGCGGTTTCTCTGGAGTGTTGACCCCGTTAGCGCATGCTAATGCAGGGTGTTTAGCGCTGCTAATAATCGGCCCAAAGATAAATACCGACAGCAGATTAAGTCGTCATTTTCCCACTTTTCTTCATCCCTTCCGACGGAGTGAGATCCGAAGCAGTAGGACCGATCTTTTTCTTCTAGCTTCGTCTTTGAGCGGATTTGTAGATGTTTAACAACATCTAATTGTCTTCTTGGTCCAAATCAAGGTAATCTCTTTTTAGAACCCTATTTTCTTAAATTTGGGGTTTTTGCTTGGATTTGTGATTCTTAACCGATCTCATCCGATCGGTTATTTGTTCTTGTTTGTCTTGACCGTAATCTTCAGATTTTTGTTAACCGTTCATCGATTTTTATAGCCCGGATCAACAATTCTTGATTTCTTTGAGAACACTTAGATCCTTGTCGTTTTTAGGATCGTTTCGGATTTCGATTACTGTTATTGATTCGTGGTGATGCTATTTTCGTAGTATTCATGGGCTGTCGAAGTCTTGATCGTTTTTAGAAGTTCGAAGGTTGCCCGATCGTGCCTGTTCATCGTTTCATCGCTCGTGATATCGAGGCAAGTATCTTGTCCATACGTTTCATGTTTCATAGGCGTAATTATGGATAAATGATTTTATGCGAAACCCAATGTTTAATGAACGTAAAAAGGGATCGGTATGTTCTCGATAAATGTTGTATTTCAACGATAATTCGTGTACTTCGTGAATATATGTGTTCTCGGAATATGTGTGTTGGTTTTGTATGTTGAAAAGATGCTATGATCACTTTGAGTGAGTTTAATAGACCGTAATCCTTTGCCGGGGATTACGTAATGCTATGTGTACCTGTTCGGTAAGAACGTATTGTGTGTGATATTAGTTGTTACTCCTTTGAAAGGAGGTTGTGATGTTTAAGTGTTGTTTGGCTTGATGTTCTGCTCATTATTATGTGATCGTTGAAAGTGATGTGCCTCCGGGTATGATTGTTGAATCTCCGGGATCCATACTTGCTAGTATGGGTCGGGCGAGACCGTAGGGTTATCCAATCCGGGTATGTCTTGCGGGGACTCCAAGGTTCGGGGCTTGCTAACCCGATGCCAGGATAACTTGTGGGGGTTATCATCGGGTATGTCTTGCGGGGACTCCGAGGTTCGTGGCTTGTTAGCCCGATGCCGGGATAACTTATGGTTGTGGTTTGGAATGATTCTGTGGCTGTTGCCACGAGGACATGTGATTTGGTATGGTTTCCTATTGGGTTATTCACTCGGGTATGTTCTACGGGAGCATCTGAGGTTCGTGGCTTGTTAGCACAGGACGCGAATAATCCTTAGGAACATGTGTTATGTGATTCGGGTCGTGGACCCTGTGGCTTATGGTTCGGGTCTTGGACCCCGTGTGTTGTGAATTGGGTTGTGAAACCGCATTTGATTATCGTATTTTGCAAAGACGATTTTGGGCCGTGTCCCCAAGTATTTTCGAAAGACTTGAGAATTCCTTAATTCCAAATGTTTTCAAACTCCCGAGATCGTAAAATATTTTGTATGAGATACATGGTTCTATTCCTACCTTTTATAAATCAAAATGTTTTGATTAAGTGAATTATCTCGGGAAATATATTCAAGATTATTATATTCTTGAAGCACGTTGTGTATGGATTGTACTTCTGTTTTATACTTGCACTAGCAAAACAGTGGAGTTTTGCTAACCCCCGAGTATTCGGGAGGTGGATGTCTGTATTGCGTCCAGGTACTTGCAGATAGCTTGGGAGCGAATCACAGGATCGATACGAAGGATGATGGGAGACGAAGATACTAATAACGTGAAGACCAATTGTAGAGTAGTTGGTAGAGTCGTGTAGGTTATCCCTCCGATATGTTGTTACCCCGATTTATGGGAGTGTTATTGTATTTCAGCCCCTACGTGGGAAAGAGTTTTGGGCAAGAATCTTGTATGTAATGTTGTGTGTGTGTTGTGACAAAAGGCCAAATCGGTCTAATAGTCCTTTATGTAGCCATGTCGGCATGTGAAGTGATGCATTGTTTTGTATTTAGCCTGGTAGATCCTCGCGGAGAGGGTCTGCGGCGCTATAATATTCCCGAGTGGTTTGGAGGTGTTACAGAATATGGTATCGGAGATTAGGTTGAGGAAACCTAGGCTTTCGGGTTGAGTTGTGTGATGTCGGGTCTTGTCTTGTCAGATTTGGTCTGACTGAGTGGTGTCGCGACGCGTCGTCTGAGTTGTCGGTCGTGATTAGTATCGAGGTGCAACCATCATTTTCGTGCGATCTGTGGATGTAAGTCTCCCTATTTTGTTGTGTCTCGTGTTATACGAGTTTATGTGATTTTGTGTTATTATGTGGAGTTTAATTGTGCCACGTGAATACTTACTCCATACTTGTTTGATTCTCGTATTGTGTTGGAATAAAGAGTAGTACCGGTATGCATGTATATATGTATACATCTTTGTGTGAAATCATTTTTACAGGGATGATGTTTTGGACTGGTTACTCAATAAAAGTTTATCAATGTGGTATTTTAAACTTCAAATGTTTTGGGGAAGTCCCGTAAATTTTATATAAAAAATACATCCTTCGAGGAGGAAAAATGATTTGATTTTCGTATGATGACCTCGAGACCAAAGATTTTGAGAATTCAAACTACACATATTATATTTTCATCTTGCATTGAAAATTTTCAAAATTTGATTTTTAAATGCTTAAACGAGGTCTAACAATAGTTTACTTGAGACGTGACTTTCGCCTTCAACTTTTTTGGTTAAACGATATGTAGTGAGAATGTAAAATGTTGGCGTTTGGATTCGTATGTTGTTTATTTGTAACCTTCGACTTTTGGCATTATTTGGTATATGTTCATGAATGTGTTGTTGGATGAGAATAGCTAGCGCGCGCTAACGTGGCATGGCTAGCGCACGCTAAGTCTATGTTAAATTATACACTAATCGGTCTGAGCAGAAGCTCGGAAACTACATTCTAGCCGTAAGTCTAACTTTTGCGATTGTTAGGCTGACCGTTTGAGACCGTACTCTATGTGTGTTGTTCATGAATAACAATTGTTGTGTGTGATTATATGTAATTTGAACTGTGTTCTTGTCCGCTGCGTGTGTAAATTTCTAAATGACTTTTTGGGTACTTTTACCAAATAGTGTGTGTTTCAAAATGACCTTTCGGGTTTGTAAATTTGAATTATTTCGTTGACCCTTTTTCCTAACTCTTTTGTCGGGTGACTTAACATATATTTTGAAACTATTGAGTTTCCGCGTCTACGCCTTGTAATTTCAAATGGTATTTGATGATGGTATTTGGTATTTGTAAAATGACTTTTGGGGAGTATTTGGAAAGTATTACCGTCATCGACCTTTTTCGCATTTAGAAACGTTTTTGAAAATGGTTTTCAACTTGGTGAGTTCCGGCGCGGAAACCGTACAGGAAATGATTTTGATATAATGGACGATTTCAATTTCATTGCATTTATAAATCGCATAACAACGACATTATAAATGAAGATTTTTGATATAATAGTTTGTATATTGTGCTCTAGCTGGAATTAAATGGTAATATGTATATGATTTAATGATGTTGGATTAAAGACAGAGATGTGAATATTTTGCCATGTGTTATGATCCTTCGTTGCCATAGGTTGTTGTTTGTTAGTATGCCGAGGTGCAGAGGTCGTGGTCGTAACCGTGGTGCTGATGGCCACGGGGATCAGATGCGGAATCGAGAGAATGTCGTTGAGAATGATTTTAGTTTGGGTGTTGCTACTATATTGCAACAAGTAGCGACTCAGATGACTCAGTTGACCCAGGTGGTTCAACGTAGCATTGACGCGAGTCGAACGCTTGTAAATCAATGGCTTCGCGAGGTAGTTCGTATGAATCCCCTCGATTCGCCGGTCTTTGCGGATGCATTGGGCCGGGATGGTTGGATTTTCCACTGGGAAAGATTTTCGAGGTCATCGGATGTCCTGAAGAGTGGAAGGTACCTATCGCCGCACCTTCTCGACAAAGATGCCGCTAATTGGTAGGAAGTCGTTAAACCTCGTGATCGTGATGTCACGTGGCGGAGTTCCGTGCATTTATGGAAGCCGAGTTCATCCGAAGCCGATCAGAGAGCAGAGGATTCGCGAATTCTACTTGGCAGAACCGCAAGATATATCGGTGTCGCAGGCTATCATCGATTATAGCAAACAACTCAGTTATGTGCGAGATCGGGTGAGAACCGAGGAAGAGAGGATCCTTCACTTTGACAGACGGATGAAGCCGGATATTCGTGTGTATATGTCGGGATTCAATTTCACTTCATTGAGAGACTATCAAGATCGAGCATTAGCCCGTGAACTAGCTTCGTTATCGTCGGAGCGTGTGCCCGAGTCAAAGAAGCAGAGGAAGTCCGATGACCGTGTGGACAGTGAAGGAGTTGGTGTTTCTAGTTTTCAATGTCGTATCCTTTCCGCTATGAAGCTCCATCGCTCGATGCGTGGAACGGAGAGTTCCAAGTCGTCTGCTCTGACTCCTGGTAAAGCCAGGAGATGTTTTAACTGTAATGTGGCGGGACATGTTCGCGCACATTATCCTTCTCCGCCAGTAACGTGTTACAAGTGCGGACTTGAGGGACACCGAGTTCAGTTTTGCGAGATGGTTACCGAGCCTTCCGAGGCACGGACTTGAGCATTGATAACAGGATCGATTCCGAGTAATTCCTGAGGGGCGTGGTCTATCAGTTGTATGTTGAGTTATTTCTCTTGCTTTGTTGTTTCGAAATTCGGAGATTGACTTCTTTTATTTGAAGTGGATCGGATTTTGAACTCTGTACTCTCGACTCTATCGAATCATTTATATTCGTTGATATTTTCTGAACTTGTCCCGTCTTGTGCTTTTGTTGATCGATAGAGTTGTGGTATTGTTTTAGAATAACCCGTTTGTCGTTGTGACCTTCCAATTGTTATTTCATTTCCTGTGGATCCCATGTGAATGCACATCTTATTGTCTTCACCGGATCATATATTGTTTTGAGTCGAGATGCGAACTTTGGGGTTGTTGTTTTGAGTATTATTGTTCGTCATGATTCGACATGACTGATTGACTTTTGTGCCTCGATCATTGTAATTCAATCGTTTGATTGTTCGGTTTTTGTTGATCTCGTTTCGTGATTGTTGAGCGTTAGGACTTCATCGTAATTTCCTTAAGTTCAGGAAATTAGTTTTGTGTTCGATCTTTCAACCCTTGGGCTGTGGAATTTCGTATTAGTTCAGCGTATAGCTCGTGTTTTGGTTGATGTACTGTTGAATTGTTCAACCGTATTGATTTCCGTTCGTTGTGTTTTGTTATTTCGGCAATGGATATCGTGTGTTATCTGAGTTTGTCTTGTGTCGTTCGTTTTATGTTTCAAGTTTCGAGGACGAAACTTCTTTTAAGAGGGGTAGAATGTAATACCCGAGATCTTTATTCCGGATTCGTTGGGTTTTCTGGGTTTTATCGGATTGTCATTGTCCTCATCGTAGGAATTTCGTGCCATGTTTGGTTGTGTCTTGTTGGGACATGTGTTTGGAGGCATTTCGGATCACTTTGTGAGTTTTTGAGTTTTTGTGGTGTAGCGCACGCTAATGCTTGAGGCATAGCGCACGCTGCTGCGTGGTGTTTAGCGCACGCTACTGAATGTGTAGCGCACGCTAACTGGCAGTCCAGAGGCAGTCCAGTAGCTACTGGACTGGGACTGGAGCTTTGTTAGCGCACGCTAAGGCCGATAGCTAGCGCACGCTATCGACTGCTTAGCACACGCTCTCTCTTCTTTCTAGCGCACGCTACCCAGTAGGTGCAGTTCTGTCCAGGGGCTACTGGACTGGTTTTATGACCCATTAGCGCACGCTATGGCTTTTAGCTAGTGCACGCTAACTTTGTTATAGGCGGTTTCTCTGGAGTGTTGACCCCGTTAGCGCATGCTAATGCAGGGTGTTTAGCGCGCGCTAATAACTGTCAAGTATAAATACTGGACAGCAGCATTAAGTCGTCATTTTCCCACTTTTCTTCATCCCTTCCGACGGGAGTGAGATCCAGAAGCGAGTAGGACCGATCTTTTTCTTCTAGCTTCGTCTTTGAGCGGATTTGTAGATGTTTAACAACATCTAATTGTCTTCTTGGTCCAAATCAAGCTAATCTCTTTTTAGAACCCTATTTTCTTAAATTTGGGGTTTTTGCTTGGATTTGTGATTCTTAACCGATCTCATCCGATCGGTTATTTGTTCTTGTTTGTCTTGACCGTAATCTTCAGATTTTTGTTAACCGTTCATCGATTTTTATAGCCCGGATCAACAATTCTTGATTTCTTTGAGAACACTTAGATCCTTGTCGTTTTTAGGATCGTTTCGGATTTCGATTACTGTTATTGATTCGTGGTGATGCTATTTTCGTAGTATTCATGTGCTGTCGAAGTCTTGATCGTTTTTAGAAGTTCGAAGGTTGCCCGATCGTGCCTGTTCATCGTTTCATCGCTCGTGATATCGAGGCAAGTATCTTGTCCATACGTTTCATGTTTCGTAGGCGTAATTATGGATAAATGATTTTATGCGAAACCCAATGTTTAATGAACGTAAAAAGGGATCGGTATGTTCTCGATAAATGTTGTATTTCAACGATAATTCGTGTACTTCGTGAATATATGTGTTCTCGGAATATGTGTGTTGGTTTTGTATGTTGAAAAGATACTATGATCACTTTGAGTGAGTTTAATAGACCGTAATCCTTTACCGGGGATTACGTAATGCTATGTGTACTTGTTCGGTAAGAACGTATTGTGTGTGATATTAGTTGTTACTCCTTTGAAAGGAGGTTGTGATGTTTAAGTGTTGTTTGGCTTGATGTTCTGCTCATTGTTATGTGATCGTTGAAAGTGATGTGCCTCCGGGTAGGATTGTTGAATCTCCGGGATCCATACTTGCTAGTATGGGTCGGGCGAGACCGTAGGGTTTTCCAATCCGGGTATGTCTTGCGGGGACTCCAAGGTTCGGGGCTTGCTAGCCCGATGCCGGGATAACTTGTGGGGGTTATCATCGGGTATGTCTTGCGGGGACTCCGAGGTTCGTGGCTTGTTAGCCCAATGCCGGGATAACTTATGGTTGTGGTTTGGAATGATTCTGTGGCTGTTGCCACGAGGACATGTGATTTGGTATGGTTTCCTATTGGGTTATTCACTCGGGTATGTTCTACGGGAGCATCTGAGGTTCGTGGCTTGTTAGCACAGGACGCGAATAATCCTTAGGAACATGTGTTATGTGATTCGGGTCGTGGACCCTGTGGCTTATGATTCGGGTCTTGGACCCCGTGTGTTGTGAATTGGGTTGTGAAACCGCATTTGATTATCGTATTTTGGAAAGACGATTTTGGGCCGTGTCCCCACGTATTTTCGAAAGACTTGAGAATTCCTTAATTCCAAATGTTTTCAAACTCCCGAGATCGTAAAATATTTTGTATGAGATACATGGTTCTATTCCTACCTTTTATAAATCAAAATGTTTTGATTAGGTGAATTATCTCGGGAAATATATTCAAGATTATTATATTCTTGAAGCACGTTGTGTATGGATTGTACTTCTGTTTTATACTTGCACTAGCAAAACAGTGGAGTTTTGCTAACCCCCAAGTATTCGGGGGGTGGATGTCTGTATTGCGTCCACGTACTTGGAGATAGCTGGGGAGCGAATCATAGGATCGATACGAAGGATGATGGGAGACGAAGATACTAATAACGTGAAGACCAATTGTAGAGTAGTTGGTAGAGTCGTGTAGGTTATCCCTCCGATATGTTGTTACCCCGATTTATGGGAGTGTTATTGTATTTCAGCCCCTACGTGGAAAAGAGTTTTGGGCAAGAATCTTGTATGTAATGTTGTGTGTGTGTTGTGACAAAAGGCCAAATCAGTCTAATAGTCCTTTATGTAGCCATGTCGGCATGTGAAGTGATGCATTGTTTTGTATTTAGCCTGGTAGATCCTCGCGGAGAGGGTCTGCGGCGCTGTAATATTCCCGAGTGGTTTGGAGGTGTTACAGAATATGGTATCGGAGATTAGGTTGAGGAAACCTAGGCTGTCGGGTTGAGTTGTGTGATGTCGGGTCTTGTCTTGTCAGATTTGGTCTGACTGAGTGGTGTCGCGACGCGTCGTCTGAGTTGTCGGTCGTGATTAGTATCGAGGTTCAACCATCATTTTCGTGCGATCTGTGGATGTAAGTCTCCCTATTTTGTTGTGTCTCGTGTTATACGAGTTTATGTGATTTTGTGTTATTATGTGGAGTTTAATTGTGCCTCGTGAATACTTACTCCATACTTGTTTGATTCTCGTATTGTGTTGGAATAAAGAGTAGTACCGGTATGCATGTATATATGTATACATCTTTGTGTGAAATCATTTTTACAGGGATGATGTTTTGGACTGGTTACTCAATAAAAGTTTATCAATGTGGTATTTTAAACTTCAAATGTTTTGGGGAAGTCCCGTAAATTCTATATAAAAAAAAACATCCTTCGAGGAGGAAAAATGATTTGATTTTCGTATGATGACCTCGAGACCAAAGATTTTGAGAATTCAAACTACACATATTATATTTTCATCTTGCATTGAAAATTTTCAAAATTTGATTTTTAAATGCTTAAACGAGGTCTAACAATAGTTTACTTGAGACGTGACTTTCGCCTTCAACTTTTTTGGTTAAACGATATGTAGTGAGAATGTAAAATGTTGGCGTTTGGATTCGTATGTTGTTGTTTATTTGTAACCTTCGACTTTTGGCATTATTTGGTATATGTTCATGAATGTGTTGTTGGATGAGAATAGCTAGCGCGCGCTAACGTGGCATGGCTAGCGCACGCTAAGTCTATGTTAAATTATACACTAATCGGTCTGAGCAGAAGCTCGGAAACTACATTCTAGCCGTAAGTCTAACTTTTGCGATTGTTAGGCTGACCGTTTGAGACCGTACTCTATGTGTGTTGTTCATGAATAACAATTGTTGTGTGTGATTATGTGTAATTTGAACTGTGTTCTTGTCCGCTGCGTGTGTAAATTTCAAAATGACTTTTTGGGTACTTTTACCAAATAGTGTGTGTTTCAAAATGACCTTTCGGGTTTGTAAATTTGAATTATTTCGTTGACGCTTTTTCCTAACTCTTTTGTCGGGTGACTTAACATATATTTTGAAACTATTGAGTTTCCGCGTCTACGCCTTGTAATTTCAAATGGTATTTGATGATGGTATTTGGTATTTGGAAAATGACTTTTGGGGAGTATTTGGAAAGTATTACCGTCATCGACCTTTTTCGCATTTAGAAACGTTTTTGAAAATGGTTTTCAACTTGGTGAGCGCGGAAACCGTACAGGAAATGATTTTGATATAATGGACGATTTCAATTTCATTGCATTTATAAATCGCATAACAACGACATTATAAATGAAGATTTTTGATATAATAGTTTGTATATTGTGCTCTAGCTGGAATTAAATGGTAATATGTATATGATTTAATGATGTTGGATTAAAGACAGAGATGTGAATATCTTGCCATGTGTTATGATCCTTCGTTGCCATAGGTTGTTGTTTGTTAGTATGCCGAGGGGCAGAGGTCGTGGTCGTAACCGTGGTGCTGATGGCCATGGGGATCAGATCGAGAGAATGTCGTTGAGAATGATTTTAGTTTGGGTGTTGCTACTATATTGCAACAAGTAGCGACTCAGATGACTCAGTTGACCCAGGTGGTTCAATGTAGCATTGACGCGAGTCAGAACGTCGGTGTAAATCAATGGCTTCGCGAGGTAGTTCGTATGAATCCCCCTCGATTCGCCGGTGCTGCGGATGCATTGGGCTGGGATGGTTGGATTTTCTAGTTGGGAAAGATTTTCGAGGCTGTCGGATGTCCTGAAGAGTGGAAGGTACCTATCGCTCAGTACCTTCTCGACAAAGATGCCGCTAATTGGTAAGAAGCTGTTAAACCTCGTGATCGTGATGTCACGTGGGCGGAGTTCCAGGCATTTATGGAAGCTGAGTTCTGTCCGAAGCCAATCAGAGAGCATAGGATTCACGAATTTTACTTGGCAGAACCGCAAGATATATCAGTGTCGCAGGCTATCATCGATTATAGCAAACAACTCAGTTATGTGCGAGATCGGGTGAGAACCGAGGAAGAGAGGATCTTTCACTTTGACAGACGGATGAAGCCGGATATTCGTGTGTATATGTCGGGATTCAATTTCACTTCATTGAGAGACTATCAAGATCGAGCATTAGCCCGTGAACTAGCTTCGTTATCGTCGGAGCGTGTGCCCGAGTCGAAGAAGCAGAGGAAGTCCGATGACCGTGTGGGACGGTGCGGGAGTTGGTGTTTCTAGTTTTCAATGTCGTAGCCTTTCCACTATGAAGCTCCATCGCTCGATGCGTGGAACGGAGAGTTCAAGTCGTCACTCGACTCTGGTAAAGCCAGGAGATGTTTTAACTGTAATGTGGCGGGACATGTTCGCGCACATTATCCTTCTCCGCCAGTAACGTGTTACAAGTGCAGACTCGAGGGACACCGAGTTCAGTTTTGCGAGATGGTTACCGAGCCTTCCGAGGCACGGACTTGAGCATTGATAACAGGATCGATTCCGAGTAATTCCTGAGGGGCGTGGTCTATCAGTTGTATGTTGAGTTATTTCTCTTGCTTTGTTGTTTCGAAATTCGGAGATTGACTTCTTTTATTTGAAGTGGATCGGATTTTGAACTCTGTACTCTCGACTCTATCGAATCGTTTATATTCGTTGATATTTTCTGAACTTGTCCCGTCTTGTGCTTTTGTTGATCGATAGAGTTGTGGTATTGTTTTAGAATAACCCGTTTGTCGTTGTGACCTTCCAATTGTTATTTCATTTCCTGTGGATCCCATGTGAATGCACATCTTATTGTCTTCACCGGATCATATATTGTTTTGAGTCGAGATGCGAACTTTGGGGCTGTTGTTTTGAGTATTATTGTTCGTCATGATTCGACATGACTGATTGACTTTTGTGCCTCGATCATTGTAATTCAATCGTTTGATTGTTCGGTTTTTGTTGATCTCGTTTCGTGATTGTTGAGCGCTAGGACTTCATCGTAATCTCCTTAAGTTCAGGAAATTAGTTTTGTGTTCGATCTTTCAACCCTTGGGCTGTGGAATTTCGTATTAGTTCAGCGTATAGCTCGTGTTTTGGTTGATGTACTGTTGAATTGTTCAACCGTATTGATTTCCGTTCGTTGTGTTTTGTTATTTCGGCAATGGATATCGTGTGTTATCTGAGTTTGTCTTGTGTCGTTCGTTTTATGTTTCAAGTTTCGAGGACGAAACTTCTTTTAAGAGGGGTAGAATATAATACCCGAGATCTTTATTCCGGATTCGTTGGGTTTTCTGGGTTTTATCGGATTGTCATTGTCCTCATCGTAGGAATTTCGTGCCATGTTTGGTTGTGTCTTGTTGGGACATGTGTTTGGAGGCATTTCGGATCACTTTGTGAGTTTTTGAGTTTTTGTGGTGTAGCGCACGCTAATGCTTGAGGCATAGCGCACGCTGCTGCGTGGTGTTTAGCGCACGCTACTGAATGTGTAGCGCACGCTAATCGGCGATCAGAGCGATCCGGTAGCTACCGGATCGGGATCGAGCTTTGTTAGCGCACGCTAAGGCCGATAGCTAGCGCACGCTATCGACTGCTTAGCACACGCTCTCTCTTCTTTCTAGCGCACGCTACCCAGTAGGTGCAGTTCTGTCCAGGGGCTACTGGACTGGTTTTATGACCCATTAGCGCACGCTATGGCTTTTAGCTAGTGCACGCTAACTTTGTTATAGGCGGTTTCTCTGGAGTGTTGACCCCGTTAGCGCATGCTAATGCAGGGTGTTTAGCGCGCGCTAATAACTGTCCAGTATAAATACTGGACAGCAGCATTAAGTCGTCATTTTCCCACTTTTCTTCATCCCTTCCGACGGGAGTGAGATCCAGAAGCGAGTAGGACCGATCTTTTTCTTCTAGCTTCGTCTTTGAGCGGATTTGTAGATGTTTAACAACATCTAATTGTCTTCTTGGTCCAAATCAAGGTAATCTCTTTTTAGAACCCTATTTTCTTAAATTTGGGGTTTTTGCTTGGATTTGTGATTCTTAACCGATCTCATCCGATCGGTTATTTGTTCTTGTTTGTCTTGACCGTAATCTTCAGATTTTTGTTAACCGTTCATCGATTTTTATAGCCCGGATCAACAATTCTTGATTTCTTTGAGAACACTTAGATCCTTGTCGTTTTTAGGATCGTTTCGGATTTCGATTAAGTTATTGATTCGTGGTGATGCTATTTTCGTAGTATTCATGTGCTGTCGAAGTCTTGATCGTTTTTAGAAGTTCGAAGGTTGCCCGATCGTGCCTGTTCATCGTTTCATCGCTCGTGATATCGAGGCAAGTATCTTGTCCATACGTTTCATGTTTCGTAGGCGTAATTATGGATAAATGATTTTATGCGAAACCCAATGTTTAATGAACGTAAAAAGGGATCGGTATGTTCTCGATAAATGTTGTATTTCAACGATAATTCGTGTACTTCGTGAATATATGTGTTCTCGGAATATGTGTGTTGGTTTTGTATGTTGAAAAGATACTATGATCACTTTGAGTGAGTTTAATAGACCGTAATCCTTTACCGGGGATTACGTAATGCTAAGTGTACTTGTTCGGTAAGAACGTATTGTGTGTGATATTAGTTGTTACTCTTTTGAAAGGAGGTTGTGATGTTTAAGTGTTGTTTGGCTTGATGTTCTGCTCATTGTTATGTGATCGTTGAAAGTGATGTGCCTCCGGGTAGGATTGTTGAATCTCCGGGATCCATACTTGCTAGTATGGGTCGGGCGAGACCGTAGGGTTATCCAATCCGGGTATGTCTTGCGGGGACTCCAAGGTTCGGGGCTTGCTAGCCCGATGCCGGGATAACTTGTGGGGGTTATCATCGGGTATGTCTTGCGGGGACTCCGAGGTTCGTGGCTTGTTAGCCCGATGCCGGGATAACTTATGGTTGTTGTTTGGAATGATTCTGTGGCTGTTGCCACGAGGACATGTGATTTGGTATGGTTTCCTATTGGGTTATTCACTCGGGTATGTTCTACGGGAGCATCTGAGGTTCGTGGCTTGTTAGCACAGGACGCGAATAATCCTTAGGAACATGTGTTATGTGATTCGGGTCGTGGACCCTGTGGCTTATGATTCGGGTCTTGGACCCCGTGTGTTGTGAATTGGGTTGTGAAACCGCATTTGATTATCGTATTTTGGAAAGACGATTTTGGGCCGTGTCCCCAAGTATTTTCGAAAGACTTGAGAATTCCTTAATTCCAAATGTTTTCAAACTCCCGAGATCGTAAAATATTTTGTATGAGATACATGGTTCTATTCCTACCTTTTATAAATCAAAATGTTTTGATTAAGTGAATTATCTCGGGAAATATATTCAAGATTATTATATTCTTGAAGCACATTGTGGATGGATTGTACTTCTGTTTTATACTTGCACTAGAAAAACAGTGGAGTTTTGCTAACCCCCGAGTATTCGGGGGGTGGATGTCTGTATTGCGTCCAGGTACTTGCAGATAGCTGGGGAGCGAATCATAGGATCGATACGAAGGATGATGGGAGACGAAGATACTAATAACGTGAAGACCAATTGTAGAGTAGTTGGTAGAGTTGTGTAGGTTATCCCTCCGATATGTTGTTACCCCGATTTATGGGAGTGTTATTGTATTTCAGCCCCTACGTGGGAAAGAGTTTTGGGCAAGAATCTTGTATGTAATGTTGTCTGTGTGTTGTGACAAAAGGCCAAATCAGTCTAATAGTCCTTTATGTAGCCATGTCGGCATGTGAAGTGATGCATTGTTTTGTATTTAGCCTGGTAGATCCTCGCGGAGAGGGTCTGCGGCGCTGTAATATTCCCGAGTGGTTTGGAGGTGTTACAGAATATGGTATCGGAGATTAGGTTGAGGAAACCTAGGCTGTCGGGTTGAGTTGTGTGATGTCGGGTCTTGTCTTGTCAGATTTGGTCTGACTGAGTGGTGTCGCGACGCGTCGTCTGAGTTGTCGGTCGTGATTAGTATCGAGGTGCAACCATCATTTTCGTGCGATCTGTGGATGTAAGTCTCCCTATTTTGTTGTGTCTCGTGTTATACGAGTTTATGTGATTTTGTGTTATTATGTGGAGTTTAATTGTGCCTCGTGAATACTTACTCCATACTTGTTTGATTCTCGTATTGTGTTGGAATAAAGAGTAGTACCGGTATGCATGTATATATGTATACATCTTTGTGTGAAATCATTTTTACAGGGATGATGTTTTGGACTGGTTACTCAATAAAAGTTTATCAATGTGGTATTTTAAACTTCAAATGTTTTGGGGAAGTCCCGTAAATTCTATATAAAAAAAACATCCTTCGAGGAGGAAAAATGATTTGATTTTCGTATGATGACCTCGAGACCAAAGATTTTGGGAATTCAAACTACACATATTATATTTTCATCTTGCATTGAAAATTTTCAAAATTTGATTTTTAAATGCTTAAACGAGGTCTAACAATAGTTTACTTGAGACGTGACTTTCGCCTTCAACTTTTTTGGTTAAACGATATGTAGTGAGAATGTAAAATGTTGGCGTTTGGATTCGTATGTTGTTGTTTATTTGTAACCTTCGACTTTTGGCATTATTTGGTATATGTTCATGAATGTGTTGTTGGATGAGAATAGCTAGCGCGCGCTAACGTGGCATGGCTAGCGCACGCTAAGTCTATGTTAAATTATACACTAATCGGTCTGAGCAGAAGCTCGGAAACTACATTCTAGCCGTAAGTCTAACTTTTGCGATTGTTAGGCTGACCGTTTGAGACCGTACTCTATGTGTGTTGTTCATGAATAACAATTGTTGTGTGTGATTATGTGTAATTTGAACTGTGTTCTTGTCCGCTGCGTGTGTAAATTTCAAAATGACTTTTTGGGTACTTTTACCAAATAGTGTGTGTTTCAAAATGACCTTTCGGGTTTGTAACTTTGAATTATTTCGTTGACGCTTTTTCCTAACTCTTTTGTCGGGTGACTTAACATATATTTTGAAACTATTGAGTTTCCGCGTCTACGCCTTGTAATTTCAAATGGTATTTGATGATGGTATTTGGTATTTGGAAAATGACTTTTGGGGAGTATTTGGAAAGTATTACCGTCATCGACCTTTTTCGCATTTAGAAACGTTTTTGAAAATGGTTTTCAACTTGGTGAGCGCGGAAACCGTACAGGAAATGATTTTGATATAATGGACGATTTCAATTTCATTGCATTTATAAATCGCATAACAACGACATTATAAATGAAGATTTTTGGTATAATAGTTTGTATATTGTGCTCTAGCTGGAATTAAATGGTAATATGTATATGATTTAATGATGTTGGATTAAAGACAGAGATGTGAATATCTTGCCATGTGTTATGATCCTTCGTTGCCATAGGTTGTTGTTTGTTAGTATGCCGAGGGGCAGAGGTCGTGGTCGTAACCGTGGTGCTGATGGCCATGGGGATCAGATGCGGAATCAAGAGAATGTCGTTGAGAATGATTTTAGTTTGGGTGTTGCTACTATAATGCAACAAGTAGCGACTCAGATGACTCAGTTGACCCAGGTGGTTCAATGTAGCATTGACGCGAGTCAGAACGTCGGTGTAAATCAATGGCTTCGCGAGGTAGTTCGTATGAATCCCCCTCGATTCGCCGGTGCTGCGGATGCATTGGGCTGGGATGGTTGGATTTTCCAGTTGGGAAAGATTTTCGAGGCTGTCGGATGTCCTGAAGAGTGGAAGGTACCTATCGCTCAGTACCTTCTCGACAAAGATGCCGCTAATTGGTAAGAAGCTGTTAAACCTCGTGATCGTGATGTCACGTGGGCGGAGTTCCAGGCATTTATGGAAGCTGAGTTCTGTCCGAAGCCAATCAGAGAGCATAGGATTCACGAATTTTACTTGGCAGAACCGCAAGATATATCAGTGTCGCAGGCTATCATCGATTATAGCAAACAACTCAGTTATGTGCGAGATCGGGTGAGAACCGAGGAAGAGAGGATCTTTCACTTTGACAGACGGATGAAGCCGGATATTCGTGTGTATATGTCGGGATTCAATTTCACTTCATTGAGAGACTATCAAGATCGAGCATTAGCCCGTGAACTAGCTTCGTTATCGTCGGAGCGTGTGCCCGAGTCGAAGAAGCAGAGGAAGTCCGATGACCGTGTGGACAGTGCAGGAGTTGGTGTTTCTAGTTTTCAATGTCGTAGCCTTTCCACTATGAAGCTCCATCGCTCGATGCGTGGAACGGAGAGTTCCAAGTCGTCTGCTCTGACTCCTGGTAAAGCCAGGAGATGTTTTAACTGTAATGTGGCGGGACATGTTCGCGCACATTATCCTTCTCCGCCAGTAACGTGTTACAAGTGCGGACTCGAGGGACACCGAGTTCAGTTTTGCGAGATGGTTACCGAACCTTCCGAGGCACGGACTTGAGCATTGATAACAGGATCGATTCCGAGTAATTCCTGAGGGGCGTGGTCTATCAGTTGTATGTTGAGTTATTTCTCTTGCTTTGTTGTTTCGAAATTCGGAGATTGACTTCTTTTATTTGAAGTGGATCGGATTTTGAACTCTGTACTCTCGACTCTATCGAATCGTTTATATTCGTTGATATTTTCTGAACTTGTCCCGTCTTGTGCTTTTGTTGATCGATAGAGTTGTGGTATTGTTTTAGAATAACCCGTTTGTCGTTGTGACCTTCCAATTGTTATTTCATTTCCTGTGGATCCCATGTGAATGCACATCTTATTGTCTTCACCGGATCATATATTGTTTTGAGTCGAGATGCGAACTTTGGGGCTGTTGTTTTGAGTATTATTGTTCGTCATGATTCGACATGACTGATTGACTTTTGTGCCTCGATCATTGTAATTCAATCGTTTGATTGTTCGGTTTTTGTTGATCTCGTTTCGTGATTGTTGAGCGTTAGGACTTCATCGTAATCTCCTTAAGTTCAGGAAATTAGTTTTGTGTTCGATCTTTCAACCCTTGGGCTGTGGAATTTCGTATTAGTTCAGCGTATAGCTCGTGTTTTGGTTGATGTACTGTTGAATTGTTCAACCGTATTGATTTCCGTTCGTTGTGTTTTGGTATTTCGGCAATGGATATCGTGTGTTATCTGAGTTTGTCTTGTGTCGTTCGTTTTATGTTTCAAGTTTCGAGGACGAAACTTCTTTTAAGAGGGGTAGAATGTAATACCCGAGATCTTTATTCCGGATTCGTTGGGTTTTCTGGGTTTTATCGGATTGTCATTGTCCTCATCGTAGGAATTTCGTGCCATGTTTGGTTGTGTCTTGTTGGGACATGTGTTTGGAGGCATTTCGGATCACTTTGTGAGTTTTTGAGTTTTTGTGGTGTAGCGCACGCTAATGCTTGAGGCATAGCGCACGCTACTGCGTGGTGTTTAGCGCACGCTACTGAATGTGTAGCGCACGCTAACGGCGATCAGAGCGATCCGGTAGCTACCGGATCGGGCCGAGCTTTGTTAGCGCACGCTAAGGCCGATAGCTAGCGCACGCTATCGACTGCTTAGCGCACGCTCTCTCTTCTTTCTAGCGCACGCTACCAAGTAGGTGCAGTTCTGTCCAGGGGCTACTGGACTGGTTTTGTGACCCATTAGCGCACGCTACGGCTTTTAGCTAGCGCACGCTAACTTTGTTATAGGCGGCTTCTCTGGAGCGTTGACCCCGTTAGCGCACGCTAATGCAGGGTGTTTAGCGCGCTAATAAGCTGTCGAGATAAATCTTGGGCCGGCGACATTAAGTCGTCATTTTCCCACTTTTCTTCATCCCTTCCGACGGGAGTGAGATCCAGAGGCGAGTAGGACCGATCTTTTTCTTCTAGCTTCATCTTTGAGCAAATTTGTAGATGTTTAACAACATCTAATCGTCTTCTTGGTCCAAATCAAGGTAATCTCTTTTTAGAACCCTATTTTCTTAAATTTGGGGTTTTTGCTTGGATTTTTGATTCTTAACCGATCTCATCCGATCGGTTATTTGTTCTTGTTTGTCTTGACTGTAATCTTCAGATTTTTGTTAACCGTTCATCGATTTTTATAGCCCGGATCAACGATTCTTGATTTCTTTGAGAACACTTAGATCCTTGTCGTTTTTAGGATCGTTTCGGATTTCGATTACTGTTATTGATTCGTGGTGATGCTATTTTCGTAGTATTCATGGGCTGTCGAAGTCTTGATCATTTTTGGAAGTTCGAAGGTTGCCCGATCGTGCCCGTTCGTCGTTTTGTCGCTCGTGATATCGAGGCAAGTATCTTGTCCATAGGTTTCATGTTTCGTAGGCGTAATTATGGATAAATGATTTTATGCGAAACCCAATGTTTAATGAACGTAAAAATGGATCGGTATGTTCTCGATAAATGTTGTCTTTCAACGATAATTCGTGTACTTCGTGAATATATGTGTTCTCGGAATATGTGTGTTGGTTTTGTATGTTGAAAAGATGCTATGATCACTTTGAGTGAGTTTAATAGACCGTAATCCTTTGCCGGGGATTACGTAATGCTATGTGTACTTGTTCGGTAAGAACGTATTGTGTGTGATATTAGTTGTTATTCCTTTGAAAGGAGGTTGTGATGTTTAAGTGTTGTTTGGCTTGATGTTCTGCTCATTTTTATGTGATCATTGAAAGTGATGTGCCTCCGGGTAGGATTGTTGAATCTCCGGGATCCATACTTGCTAGTATGGGTCGGGCGAGACCGTAGGGTTATCCAATCCGGGTATGTCTTGCGGGGACTCCGAGGTTCGGGGCTTGCTAGCCTGATGCCGGGATAACTTGTGGGGGTTATCATCGGGTATGTCTTGTGGGGACTCCGAGGTTCGTGGCTTGTTAACCCGATGCCGGGATAACTTATGGTTGTGGTTTGGAATGATTCTGTGGCTGTTGCCACGAGGACATGTGATTTGGTATGGTTTCCTATTGGGTTATTCACTCGGGTATGTTCTACGGGAGCATCTGAGGTTCGTGGCTTGTTAGCACGGGACGCGAATAATCCTTAGGAACATGTGTTATGTGATTCGGGTCTTGGACCCCGTGTGTTGTGAATTGGGTTGTGAAACCGCGTTTGATTATCGTATTTTGGAAAGACGATTTTGGGCCGTGTCCCCAAGTGTTTTCGAAAGACTTGAGAATTCCTTAATTCCAAATGTTTTCAAACTCCCGAGATCGTAAAATATTTTGTATGAGATACATGGTTCTATTCCTACCTTTTATAAATCAAACTGTTTTGATTAAGTGAATTATCTCGGGAAATATATTCAAGATTATTATATTCTTGAAACACGTTGTGTATGGATTGTACTTCTGTTTTATACTTGCACTAGCAAAACAGTGGAGTTTTGCTAACCCCCGAGTATTCAGGGGTGGATGTCTGTATTGCGTCCAGGTACTTGCAGATAGCTGGGGAGCGAATCACAGGATCGATACGAAGGATGATGGGAGACGAAGATACTAATCACGTGAAGACCAATTGTAGAGTAGTTGGTAGAGTCGTGTAGGTTATCCCTCCGATGTGTTGTTACCCCGATTTATGGGAGTGTTATTGTATTTCAGCCCCTGCGTGGGAAAGAGTTTTGGGCAAGAATCTTGTATGTAATGTTGTGTGTGTGTTGTGACAAAAGGCCAAATCGGTCTAATGGTCCTTTATGTAGCCATGTCGGCATGTGAAGTGATGCATTGTTTTGTATTTAGCCTGGTAGATCCTCGCGGAGAGGGTCTGCGGCACTGTAATATTCTCGAGTGGTTTGGGGGTGTTACAGAATATGGTATCAGAGCTTAGGTTGAGGAAACCTAGGCTGTCGGGTTGAGTTGTGTGTTGTCGGGTCTTGTCTTGTCAGATTTGGTCTGACTGAGTGGTGTCGCGACGCGTCGTCTGAGTTGTCGGTCGTGATTAGTATCGAGGTGCAACCATCATCTTCGTGCGATCTGTGGATGTAAGTCTCCCTATTTTGTTGTGTTTCGTGTTATACGAGTTTATGTGATTCTGTGTTATTATGTGGAGTTTAATTGTGCCTCGTGAATACTTACTCCATACTTGTTTGATTCTCGTATTGTGTTGGAATAAAGAGTAGTACCGGTATGCATGTATATATGTATACATCTTTGTGTGAAATCGTTTACAGGATGATGTTTTGGGTGGTTACTCAATAAAAGTTTATCAATGTGGTATTTTAAACTTCAAATGTTTTGGGAAGTCCTAAATTCTATTTAAAAAAAAACATCCTTCGAGGAGGAAAAATGATTTGATTTTCGTATGATGACCTCGAGACCAAAGATTTTGAGAATTCAAACTACACATATTATATTTTCATCTTGCATTGAAAATTTTCAAAATTTGATTTTTAAATGCTTAAACGAGGTCTATCAATAGTTTACTTGAGACGTGACTTTCGCCTTCAACTTTTTCGGTTAAACGATATGTAGTGAGAATGTAAAATGTTGGCGTTTGGATTCATATGTTGTTGTTTATTTGTAACCTTCGACTTTTGGCATTATTTGGTATATGTTCATGAATGTGTTGCTGGATGAGAATAGCTAGCGCGCGCTAACGTGGCATGGCTAGCGCACGCTAAGTCTATGTTAAATTATACACTAATCGGTCTGAGCAGAAGCTCGGAAAACTACATTCTGGCCGTAAGTCTAACTTTTGCGATTGTTAGGCTGACCGTTTGAGACCGTACTCTATGTGTGTTGTTCATGAATAACAATTGTTGTGTGTGATTATGTGTAATTTGAACTGTGTTCTTGTCCGCTGCGTGTGTAAATTTCAAAATGACTTTTTGGGTACTTTTACCAAATAGTGTGTGTTTCAAAATGACCTTTCGGGTTTGTAAATTTGAATTATTTCGTTGACCCTTTTTCCTAACTCTTTTGTCGGGTGACTTAACATATATTTTGAAACTATTGAGTTTCCGCCTCTACGCCTTGTAATTTCAAATGGTATTTGATGATGGTATTTGGTATTTGGAAAATGACTTTTGGGGAGTATTTGGAAAGTATTACCGTCATCGGCCTTTTTGGCATTTAGGAACGTTTTTTAAAATGGTTTTCAACTTGGTGAGTTCCGGCGCGGAAACCGTACAGGAAATGATTTTGATATAATGGACGATTTCAATTTCATTGCATTTATAAATCGCATAACAACGACATTATAAATGAAGATTTTTGATATAATAGTTTGTATATTGTGCTCTAGCTGGAATTAAATGGTAATATGTATATGATTTAATGATGTTGGATTAAAGACAAAGATGGAAATATCTTGCCATGTGTTATGATCCTTCGTTGCCATAGGTTGTTGTTTGTTAGTATGCCGAGGGGCAGAGGTCGTGGTCGTAACCGTGGTGCTGATGGCCATGGGGATCAGATGCGGAATCGAGAGAATGTCGTTGAGAATGATTTTAGTTTGGGTGTTGCTACTATATTGCAACAAGTAGCGACTCAGATGACTCAGTTGACCCAGGTGGTTCAACGTAGCATTGGCGCGAGTCAGAACGTCGGTGTAAATCAATGGCTTCGCGAGGTAGTTTGTATGAATCCCCCTCGATTCGCCGGTGCTGCGGATGCGTTGGGCTGGGATGGTTGGATTTTCCAGTTGGGAAAGATTTTTGAGGCTGTCGGATGTCCTGAAGAGCGGAAGGTACCTATCGCTCAGTACCTTCTCGACCAAGATGCCGCTAATTGGTGGGAAGCTGTTAAACCTCGTGATCGTGATGTCACGTGGGCGGAGTTCCAGGCATTTATGGAAGCTGTGTTCTGTCTGAAGCCGATCAGAGAGCAGAGGATTCGCGAATTCTACTTGGCAGAACCGCAAGATATATTAGTGTCGCAGGCTATCATCGATTATAGCAAACAACTCAGTTATGTGCGAGATCGGGTGAGAACCGAGGAAGAGAGGATCCTTCACTTTGACAGACGGATGAAGCCGGATATTCGTGTGTATATGTCGGGATTCAATTGCACTTCATTGAGAGACTATCAAGATCGAGCACTAGCCCGTGAACTAGCTTCGTTATCGTCGGAGCGTGTGCTCGAGTCGAAGAAGCAGAGGAAGTCCGATGACCATGTGGACGGTGCAGGAGTTGGTGTTTCTAGTTTTCAATGTCGTAGCCTTTCTGCTATGAAGCTCCATCGCTCGATGTGTGGAACGGAGAGTTCCAAGTCGTCTGCTCTGACTCCTGGTAAATCCAGGAGATGTTTTAACTGTAATGTGGCGGGACATGTTCGCGCACATTATCCTTCTCCGCCAGTAACGTGTTACAAGTGCGGACTCGAGGGACACCGAGTTCAGTTTTGCGAGATGGTTACCGAGCCTTCCGAGGCACGGACTTGAGCATTGATAACAGGATCGATTCCGAGTAATCCTGAGGGGCGTGGTCTATCAGTTGTATGTTGAGTTATTTCTCTTGCTTTGTTGTTTCGAAATTCGGAGATTGACTTCTTTTATTTGAAGTGGATCGGATTTTGAACTCTGTACTCTCGACTCTGTCGAATCATTTATATTCGTTGATATTTTCTGAACTTGTCCCGTCTTGTGCTTTTGTTGATCGATCGAGTTGTGGTATTGTTTTAGAATAACCCGTTTGTCGTTGTGACCTTCTAATTGCTATTTCATTTCCTGTGGATCCCATGTGAATGCACATCTTATTGTCTTCACCGGATCATATATTATTTTGAGTCGAGATGCGAAATTTGGGGTTGTTGATTTGAGTATTATTGTTCGTCATGATTCGAACATGACTGATTGACTTTTGTGCCTCAATCATTGTAATTCAATCGTTTGATTGTTCGGTTTTTGTTGATCTAGTTTTGTGATTGTTGAGCATTAGGACTCCATCGTAATTTCCTTAAGTTCAGGAAATTAGTTTTGTGTTCGATCTTTCAACCCTTGGGCTGTGGAATTTCGTATTGGTTCAGCGTATAGCTCGTGTTTTGGTTGATGTACTGTTGAATTGTTCAACCGTATTGATTTCCGTTCGTTGTGTTTTGTTATTTCGGCAATGGATATCGTGTGTTATCTGAGTTTGTCTTGTGTCGTTCATTTTATGTTTCAAGTTTCGAGGACGAAACTTCTTTTAAGAGGGGTAGAATGTAATACCCGAGATCTTTATTCCGGATTCGTTGGGTTTTCTGGGTTTTATCGGATTGTCATTGTCCTCATCGTAGGAATTTCGTGCCATGTTTGGTTGTGTCTTGTTGGGACATGTGTTTGGAGGCATTTCGGATCACTTTGTGAGTTTTTGAGTTTTTGTGGTGTAGCGCATGCTAATGCATGAGGCATAGCGCACGCTACTGCGTAGTGTTTAGCGCACGCTACTGAATGTGTAGCGCACACTAACTGGCAGTCCAGAGGCAGTCCAGTAGCTATTGTACTGGGACTGGAGCTTTGTTAGCGCACGCTAAGGCCGATAGCTAGCGCACGCTATCGACTGCTTAGCGCACGCTCTCTCTTCTTTCTAGCGCACGCTACCCAGTAGGTGCGATTACGTCCGAGGCTCTTTGGATGGTTTTGTGACTCGTTAGCGCACGCTACGGCTTTTAGCTAGCGCACGCTAACTTTGTTATAGGCGGTTTCTCTGGAGCGTTGACCCCGTTAGCGCACGCTAATGCAGGGTGTTTAGCGCGCGCTAATAACTGTCTAGTATCAATACTGGACAGCAGCATTAAGTCGTCATTTTCTGACTTTTCTTCATCCCTTCCGACGGGAGTGAGATCCAGAGGCGAGTAGGACCGATCTTTTTCTTCTAGCTTCATCTTTGAGCGGATTTGTAGATGTTTAACAACATCTAATCGTCTTCTTGGTCCAAATCAAGGTAATCTCTTTTTAGAACCCTATTTTCTTAAATTTGGGGTTTTTGCTTGGATTTGTGATTCTTAACCGATCTCATCCGATCGGTTATTTGTTCTTGTTTGTCTTGACCGTAATCTTCAGATTTTTGTTAACCGTTCATCGATTTTTATAGCCCGGATCAACGATTCTTGATTTCTTTGAGAACACTTAGATCCTTGTCGTTTTTAGGATCGTTTCGGATTTCGATTAGTGTTATTGATTCGTGGTGATGCTATTTTCGTAGTATTTGTGGGCTGTCGAAGTCTTGATCATTTTTGGAAGTTCGAAGGTTGCCCGATCGTGCCCATTCGTCGTTTCATCGCTCGTGATATCGAGGCAAGTATCTTGTCCATACGTTTCATGTTTCGTAGGCGTAATTATGGATAAATGAGTTTATGCGAAACCCAATGTTTAATGAACATAAAAAGGGATCGGTATGTTCTCGATAAATGTTGTCTTTCAACGATAATTCGTGTACTTCATGAATATATGTGTTCTCGGAATATGTGTGTTGGTTTTTTATGTTGAAAAGATGCTATGATCACTTTGAGTGAGTTTAATAGACCGTAATCCTTTGCCGGGGATTACGTAATGCTATGTGTACTTGTTCGGTAAGAACGTATTGTGTGTGATATTAGTTGTAACTCCTTTGAAAGGAGGTTGTGATGTTTAAGTGTTGTTTGGCTTGATGTTCTGCTCATTGTTATGTGATCGTTGAAAGTGATGTGCCTCCGGGTAGGATTGTTGAATCTACGGGATCCATACTTGCTAGTATGGGTCGGGCGAGACCGTAGGGTTATCCAATCCGAGTATGTCTTGCGGGGACTCCGAGGTTCGGGGCTTGCTAGCCCGATGCTGGGATAACTTGTGAGGGTTATCATCGGGTATGTCTTGCGGGGACTCCGAGGTTCGTGGCTTGTTAGCCCGATACCGGGATAACTTATGGTTGTGGTTTGGAATAATTCTGTGGCTGTTGCCACGAGGACATGTGATTTGGTATGGTTTCCTATTGGGTTATTCACTCGGGTATGTTCTACGGGAGTATCTGAGGTTCGTGGCTTGTTAGCACGGGACGCGAATAATCCTTAGGAACATGTGTTATGTGATTTGGGTCGTGGACCCTGTGGCTTATGATTCGGGTCTTGGACCCCGTGTGTTGTGAATTGGGTTGTGAAACCGCATTTGATTATCGTATTTTGGAAAGACGATTTTGGGCTGTGTCCCCAAGTGTTTTCGAAAGACTTGAGAATTCCTTAATTCCCAATGTTTTCAAACTCCCGAGATCGTAAAATATTTTGTATGAGATACATGGTTCTATTCCTACCTTTTATAAATCAAACTATTTTGATTAAGTGAATTATCTCGGGAAATATATTCAAGATTATTATATTCTTGAAGCACGTTGTGTATGGCTTGTACTTCTGTTTTATACTTGCACTAGCAAAACAGTGGAGTTTTGCTAACCCCCGAGTATTCGGGGGGTGGATGTCTGTATTGCGTCCAGGTACTTGCAGATAGCTGGGGAGCGAATCACAGGATCGATACGAAGGATGATGGGAGACGAAGATACTAATCACGTGAAGACCAATTGTAGAGTAGTTGGTAGAGTCGTGTAGGTTATCCCTCCGATGTGTTGTTACCCCGATTTATGGGAGTGTTATTGTATTTCAGCCCTGCGTGGGAAAGAGTTTTGGGCAAGAATCTTGTATGTAATGTTGTGTGTGTTGTGACAAAAGGCCAAATCGGTCTAATGGTCCTTTATGTAGCCATGTCGGCATGTGAAGTGATGCATTGTTTTGTATTTATCCTGGTAGATCCTCGCGGAGAGGGTCTGCGGCGCTGTAATATTCCTGAGTGGTTTGGGGGTGTTACATTCAGCCTACAAGTTTTTCTGTGTTTACTGCATATTCTTCTTGAATCTTTTTCATCTTTTCTTGAGAATCATCAATGGCTTCCACTCATACATCTTCCTCATCTCTAAAGAAGTCTCTGAACTTCATCAATGGATGGATCTTTTCCAGATCTGTCGTGATGGAACGCATTCATGCTGAAACCGATGATGTCGATGCGATGGAAGTCATCATGACTATAATCCGTCAACAAGGCCTCTACCGCCTTGGGAGCCACACCGCCGAAAACTATGATGTTCATCTTGTTGAGTATTTCTACCTCAACGTCGTGGTTCGTTTTCTGCCTCTGGCCCTAGGAGGACATGTTGATGATATCACAGCAGTCATTCACGGAGTGGAGATCCGCATTGACCAAGAGCTTCTCAAAAATATCTTCAGGCTACCCTCTGATGGCCTGACCATGGAAGAACTTGAGACATTTGGGTCTCAAGAGCTGCTGACTCAATACTATGGCTTGTTCACCGGTTTGGCAACGGTGGAAGTGGTTCACACCACATGCCATAAGAAGAATTTTTGCTTACTGTTTGTTTATTTGCATGATTTTTGTTGTCGCATCATTAAGAATCGTACAGGTGCATTTGAGATTTGCACAAATCTTAGGTTTAGGATGATGGTAGCAATTATGACATGTGAGAAGGTCAACTGGTGTCAGGTTATCCTCAAACGCTTGCAAGAAGAGGTGTCCAAACCTGTTACTCATAAGAAATCATTTGGTTTATTTTTAAACCATGTTTTGACGAAGTGCGGACTTCCACAATCCGCTGATGCAAAGAAAATAAGTTCGCGGATATTCTTTGGAGGAGTCAGGCCCACTGCCTTCAATTAAAGTATTCTGATCGCAAACAGGCCTTTTATCCGGAACTTGCCGCTATCTGAAGATCCGAGGGACGTTTCTTCTAAGTCCCAGAGTGTTGAATATTCAAAGAAAAGAAAGAGATCTCACAGCAAGACACCAGTTGCTGCTGAGAAGCCGAAAATGAAGCTAAGGAGGCTTACTAAAGTTAAAGCTACAGAACCCTCCGAGGATGCTCCTATCGTGGCGCAACCCACTGCTCAACTACCCCAGGGCGCAACCCCTGTGGAAGAGATGCCCGCTACTGTATCAACAGTAGATCCCGAGCCCTTGGTGGCAACGACGGATACAAGGACATCTACCAACTCAAAAGACTCTGGCGAGTCGGTTGCCTGTTTGGAGCTAACAGCTACCTCTCCTATACGGGATTCCACAACCGTTCAGGATCCACCTTCCTTCGGGGTACCATCCCCTGTAAGAAATCCCTCTCCAATACAGGATCCCACACCTGTAGAGGAACCCCTTCCTACAGCAAACCCAGAAGCTGTACGGAGTCCCTCCCCAGACACAATTATTTCCATGAGCTTGCTTTCCGTGCAGATTGAGCAGTCATTCGAGCGATTTCTCCAATGGAAGAATTTTAGACTTGCTCCGTACGAAACCTTGCACAACTAGAGTGAGTGGAGTAGCGAAGAAAAGTTCGTTTTGGAAGTGACGGACACCCAAGAAATTGTTGTCCTGATCCAATGGGACAACTTATTCGTCAAGGATCTAATTGAGAGTAATCTCCTTGATAAGGATGCGGCCAATAGTAAAGGAAAATCTTTGTCAATGGAAACTCCCGATAGTCCAAAATCTGATCCTGATTCCGACGATGATGATGACGCACTCCAGGCTGGTTTGCGGATGAGTCAAGAGGATGCCCAAGCCAAGAAGGATGAAGGGACATCCACCCATCAATCGTCCCCTTCGCCATAGCAAAACAATATTCCTGATAACGACGATTCAGTCCCTCATGTCGAGGAAAAAGAAAATGTTTTGCAACAGGCACCCGAGCCTATTGTCGCCACCAAAGAAGAAGAATCACGCGCCTTCCAGCAAGAGGAATCAGTCCCTCTGCCGGAACAGGCGGATGCTGAGAGACACCAGGAGGAATCAGTCCCTCCTGTATCCATGTCTACAGAAATCCCTTCGACACAAGAGGATGTCGCACCCCCTGCTGCCATACCCGAAACAGCTGCTCCCGCCCCATCAACCATCTTGGAATCCGACGACGGTACTATACCTGAGTATGTCCAACTCACTTCATGTCCTGACGTGAATTTGAGAAGGTTAAATGGAGTCGAGGACTTCGCCCAGACAGATTTTCCCCGCACTGAAACAAGAAAAGAGCGCTTACATGCTCTCGGCCTCCAAACTGTATTCATCCAGGATTCAGTCAATGCTCTACACTCGGTAGAAAAGGCTCTGGATTGGCTTCACACATCTACTGTTGAAGTAGATCCTGGGATGTCTTGATGAAAAGGTATCATACCTTGATGATGCCAAAAAGGGGGAAGAAGCACGGGAAGCCGCCAGGAGAACGAGGTTGGAGCAAGAAAAAGAGTTGTTAGCTCCATTTGAAGACTCCATCACTGCTGACATAGCCCGTATCTCAACGCCGAATGTGAGGATACAGGGAGATAGACCAGAATTCCAGGATCCCAAGTATCCTTGGAAAAGCCTAGTCCGAAGCCGCAATTTATGAACCTCCTGGCAGACCGACAACCTACCGCTGCAGAGATCAAAGAATGGAGGAGAAATGAACTGTTAAGATACTTCGTTGTACTTATCAGGGAATCCACTTTATTCAATAGATGCAGAACGGTACAGGAAGCTGCAGAGGAATTCAAGACGAAGCTATAAGAAGGATCTCTCCCGCTACAGCAGCAGATGAAGTCAAAGCATCGAAAAGGCGACTTGGTGACCCATCCAGAAGACTGGATCCTAGTCTTTGATAAATCTTATGAAGGACGTGCAACTTCTCAAAATCGAGATAGGGACGCTCACCAGAACTGGTGGCGAAACACCAATAATGACCCTTCCAAGCGACCATGGAGACACTCTGACTTTAGGAGCTGAATACCTTAGTGTATTATTCGATTGTAATTTTACTTTCAAAACAGCAATCTTTGTACTCTAATTCAGTATCAATAATATTTTTGCCTGTCTTGAAAGATTACAACTCGTAATCTACTGTGTTCTTATATGTTTACAGTCACTTTATTTATTTTTACTGTATTCATATTATGAAACCTATCTCATACACAAGCTGTAAGGAACTTGTCTGCAAACAGTTCATAGTTTAAGTTGTATGCATCTTAGAAAACAATGTAAGATTATGCCTGCGCGCCAATCATAAGTTTTCAATGTAACTTTCTTTTGATAAAAGCTGAACTAGCCTGCGAGCAGTTCTTAGTGTTAAGCCAAATACCGAAGGCCAGAACATTCGAAAGAAGACCAAGAAGTCTGCCCTACTTCAAACCTCTAAGTGTCAAAGTTTTGGCATCATCAAGGATGTTTGGATAACATCATAAGGTTTTAAAAGGAAGACTCAGAAGGACTTGGCAAATTAAAAGGAAGACCAAGAAGTCTGCCCTACTTCAAACCGCTACGTGTATTTTACCTCGACATTCCTCGAGGAGTTACCGTCGCCCGGAGTGTTGGACTTTTGAAGGCAAAACGTTTTCAAAATATTTTGATACAACTTTCCACGTGAGTTTTTGTCTCCGATACCATTTTCTCTAACGCCCAAAATAAACCGGACGTAATAGTGCCGTGAATCCCGTGTGGGACCCACAAGGCAATTTTAAAAGAGGTTTAAAATGATTTATTCAACAAGTAGTTTGCGGAAACGTTCTAATGAAAGCGTTCGTACAACTGAAATACAAAAGGATAATAATGTCCATTCATACGGTTATTACACAACGTGGATTGTTCAAATTCAGTTTAAGAAATTAACAAGTCTTCTTCCCAACACTGCTCAAGCCTGACCGGAACCTTCGGGAATATCCTGCACATATTCAGCAAATTTGCCTGACGCGACATATCGCGTCAGTCAACCCAGGTCAGACAATCGAACCAATTTTATTGATAGAATCAGATAAATTCAAAAAAACAAGGTTATCACCGAACATTCAACGTCATTTCTTTATCAGCACATAAACTCCTAAGGTCGCAACCAAGGGTCATGGAAGTATCTACACAGGAATACTCCGGACATGGGTACCATTCAGGTTTTATCCCTCAACACAGTTCCACAAGATATATCAACATATAAACTCCCAAGACCACAACCAAGGGTCACGGAAGTATCTACACAGAAATACTCCAGACGAGATAGATAAGATGAGCACCTTACCATGGATAGTAACACATGCAATATTCTGAAATATTAATACGTAAGGTCCGAGCAAGATTCACTTGCCTCAAATCCGATGAGAGTTACTCCCTTGATAACACAACGGCTCGAACGACCACACCTGAAAGCTCAACCTATTACATGTTCGTCGATTAACATCTTATGGTAATAATGATGATTAATGACAATTTTCCCCCATCCCGTTAGGATCCTAAACTTGATTGTTCATGTCGCCAAAATCGGAATTCTCTAATTGTGACCATAATGCATATTACTAGTTTCCTCGGTTCGCTATGTAACAATTAATCATATCGTTGATTAATGTTCTAATACAACATCTCTACGTCGTGATTATGGCTCAAAGCTACCGTAATTACATCATTAATTTTAGTTTAAATTACTAGAATGGAACGATTAAGCATTAATTCCCCGAACTTAACATGTTTGATAACTTATCCAAATTGATAGTCGTTAGTTAGTTCATCAAGGAATTATTATTAACGTTTTTAGGATATGGTAATCGGATTATAATTGAAATATACAACAAGATGATTCTAAGGTGTTGGTGATTAGCAATTCGGTTACGATTTCCCATTCAATTACGAGTACTACTAACATTTATTCCAATTACTTAACAAGATAGGCATCGATTAATATTTTTGATAGTTTTCACCGTTCCGATCATTCTCAAAAGTTCTAAACTACCCAAGGCATCCGAAATTTAGTATAACTCGTATAACAACACTGAAGTGAGTTCAAGATTAAATAAACTTACCTTTATTGGCAAAAGAGGATGAAGAATGACGAAGGACGACGAAGAACGAGAGGGTAGCACCTCCAAAACCTCCTACGGAGCTTGATCAACTCACTCCAACAGGATAACACTTGATTAGGGAAGCTAAAAACCGACTTAGGGAAGGTAGAGAATGGTATACAAGAGTAAGGAATGAGTTTTGGGTCGGAAGAAATGAAAGGGAGGGTGGCCTTTTATAAATCCGGAATGGCTTTACGTACGTTAGGCATGAAGCTTTACGTACGTAAGCCATGTTACGTACATTAGCGCAGAAACTTAACGTATGTAAGGAAAAACTCAGAATTAACTGGACTAAATTACACATATCGTTACGTACGTAACTAAAGTCGGATTACGTATGTAACACCCGTTGACTTGCCTGTCGTTATCGCGCCAAAAGTTGGTCTGACAATGCACCATCCGATGAAGATTCCTTATCTGAAGACCGACGACCGCGTTACGTACGTAAGGTGTTATCTATAGCGTACATAATGACACACTCTTAGCGTACGTAATACATAGATGTTAACGTATGTTAGGTTCAGTTTGTTCACTAAGTTATAATCACATTGATTCCTTGTAATGCGACTCCATCTCAATCTCGTCGAGTAATCTCTCGGGGGACAAGACGTTGGTGTAATATCCTAGAATTTCACTATGAATTTTTCGCATTATTTTATCTGGGATGTACGGTACAGAGTGGGACCGACACGATATGAGTGGATAATTTTGGAAACCGTGACAGTTGTGCCAGTATGTCTATCGAGGTTATTTTGATTCTAGGATATTACATGCTTGGTGTGTTTTCGATGTCAGATATACCGTATGAGTATTTGTATGATTTCCGTAATTGGTCGACAGTTGTAATTGAGGATATCGTGCATCAGATGTATCGTATGGAAATGTTATCGGAACAAGTACATGTATTCGGTATGTCGCGTGTATGTGTTCGGTTTATTGAGACGACAGACAGGGGCAGAAATGGCTAAGTATGAAAGCCATTACGTACGCTATGTAAGGAGTCTTACGTACGTAAGTAAGCAGGATTAACGTACGTTAGGGAATGTACATTACGTACGTTAAGAAGGGATTCAGACAGGATCAAGCCGTGGTCGGCAGGTGGGACCCGGTGTCGGCAACTTTCGGCGGAGGATGTTGACAGGTGAGTCAAAGTATGTGTTACGTACGTTATACAGGATGTGTTACGTACGTAACACGACCATTGTACTGTAGCAAGTCAAGTAGTATATTACGTACGTTATATGGTATGGGTTACGTACGTAATGGACTTCACGGAATGAGACAGTGAGTTTGTTACGTACGCTATGGATTTTGGATTATGTACGTTAAAGTTGTTATGTACGTTAAGCAAGGACACTTACGTACGTAATGAGAATGCAGTTTATATATTAAAGTGTTGTCTTTCATTCCTCTTACGATCCTTTGAGGTATTTCTCTCCAAAACTCGTCCCTCTTTACTTCTAAGTGCATTCTAGACACTTTTAACTTGGCTAGGAGCTTGAGAGCATGAATTTGAGGCTTGGATATGAAGATGTTAATGATTCTTGAAGTGTTTGATCCTTGTGGTTCTTCTTCAAAAGGTATGTTGATGAACTCTACCCCTTGAATTCGGATTTTGATGTTAGCGTTGATGTTCTTCTCCATATAGTGATGATTATGGTATTGATGTTATGATTTTGAGATTATACGAATCGTATATTGAAGAACAAAATGATACATGCCTTGGATTATGGATTAGATGATGATTAGATGTTAGAACATATCCAATTACATCATTTTGTTGGGTTCAAACATGATTATGGACTAATTCATGTTCTTGAAGAATTCTTGAATGATATACGTCTGTAAAGTGGAAGGATTACAGTTAATTTTGGTATATGATTATTCATGATGATAGCCGGTAGTTGAATTCCTATGAATTTGCAAGAATAAGCCGTGTTAATCCGAATTTAAGATTGAAGTCGGAACCAAGAATGTTGTAGACATTGATAGAACTATTGATTATCGAAATTCGGCTTGTATTCGTATTGATAATAGTTGATATGGTTTGATTTCGTATGATCGAGATACCGTTGAGTTTGATTGGTTGATTATACCGGTTGTTGATTATTATCGAACGTATCGTTGATTGATTATTGTATTAGGTTGCGTTAGGTGATCGTTGATATTAACCATTGTGCTGCGGTGAGTCAGGGCTGCGGAGCTTGTAGATGGAGATGACGAGATTGGTCACAACTTCGTCGTATCGGTATCAAGGCAAGTTATGCTTGCTTAGTTCATAATGTTAATAAATGATTTCGTTTTCATTTCATTTATGATTCATATAGCAATGGTATTATGGAATATATGAATTGTCGGAATGGTGGTATGTATGGTATTTTTGGACTAAGATAAATCATAATGTATATGATTTTAAGGATGTCTAGTGGAAATGGAAACGTGAATTATAATTTGGTCTATTGCATGAGAAGTTAGATATCAAGGTTAGTTATCGTGTCGATGTTGAACTCGGGATGGTGGTTTGGTATTAGTTATGGACTGTACTTCATTTTGGATTGTCGGATAAACCGTGTATTCGTTCAGGGCGATTGGTCGTGGAAAGGTTAGCGTCTCTAGGTTGAGGTAAATTAATATTGTTAGGTTATGATAATCATCATGTTGCATTATTGCATGTGTGTGTTGATATTTCATGCGGTGAATGTGCACCATTGTTTGTTACGTTTTGTGAAGTGCTCTTTCTTTGAGCTGTAATCTGTTAGGCCGATGTGTTAGGGGATAAGACCTAAATGGCACCTATGTTCGGAGTATTCCTGAGTAGATGCTTCTGTGACCCTTGACTGCTGCCTTGGGAGTTTATGTGATATTGTCGGGAGTATTCCTGAGTAGAAGCTTCTGTGACCCTTGGCTGCTGCCTTGGGAGTTTATGTGCTATTATTATACGCATTGTTGAGCATGCGGTGAACTGTTGTCTGACGGAATACGACATTGTGGTCGTGTCAGTTTTTCATGACCGAGTTATTGTTGCCCTCTTGGAAAATCTTCTGATCCTTGATGGATATGCATTTCTTTGAGATTGGTTGTCACGTTGTATCATGGCATATCTGAAGTCAGATACGTTCTGATCGTTCATGTGTAGGATTTTCGGGATGGCACGTGTAGCATATGTTGGTTTCGACCTCTTATTGAACCGTGCACACGAGACGTACTTCATGAGGCTGATTAGGTGCGAGACCAGACATGTATTGATCAATACCCGTGGTTGGCTTGTACACGGACACATGTCCGGATCGAGCGTATCGTGACGTCCATCTTGAGTCTTATTGATTGGTCGTTCACAATCCATGTATAATTGGATCTGTCGCTATTCGCGTTGTCTTTGAAATCCCGTATATATATGATTTGTTTATGGTTGACGATTTTATTCTCTCGTGTATCTGTCGCCGTTGAACCTTTACTAATCTCATTCGGAGTTACCATATCGATGGTCAACTCAATGATATCGATCCTTTATAAATCTCGTTTGGAGTACACCCTGTCATTGGTAACCTCGTTCGTTATTGATCCTTATTGATTCCGTTTGGGAGTTGACTCACCATTGGTATTCTTGGTTATTAGTCTTTGATTGATGTTATTGGAGTTTACCGTGTCATCGGTATTCTCGGTTGTCGATTCCTTATTGCTCTTGTTGGAGTTTACCGTATCGTTGGTATTCCCGGTTGTTGGTCCTTATTGATCCTGCTAGAGTTTACTGTGTCGTCAGTATTCTCGATTGTTGACCCTTTATTGATCTTATTAGAGTTTATCGTTCCGTTGGTATTTCTGGTTGTCGACTCTTATTGATCTTGTTGGAGTTTACCGTATCGTCGGTATTCTCGGTTATTGATTCTTCATTAATCCTTACCGTGTCGTCGGTATTCTCGGTTATTGATTCTTCGTTGATCCTTACCATGTCGTCAGCATTCTCGGTTGTCAACCTTTTATTGATCTTGTTGGGATTTGCCGTATTGCCGGTATTCTCGGTTATTGATTCTTCATTGATCTTGTTGGAGTTACCACATCATGGTATTCTCGTTCGTGGTTGATCCTTTGTCGATCTTGTGTGGAAATATCATGTCATTGATATTTCCGTTGTGATGCATTAATTGTTTATCATTATTGATTGTGTAAACATTCAGGGTTTGCTTTGATATTCGGGACTTTCTATTGTCTCGGAACAGTTGGATTACAGGTGTGCCATGTGATATCGGTTTTATCAGGATTGGGATCCGATTGTGCGACCCAGCCGACAGAGTTAGTCTTGGCCAGATCATTCTATAATTGAGATATGATAAGTTTGGGAATTTTGGTATCGTTTGATTCTGATGCGGTGGTTACTTTTGAATTCATTCATCACTTAAGGACACGAGGCGTGGGTTATGGTAAGAATTGATTTGTTACGGATTGTGACAGGTTGGTAATGCTACTTCTGTAAGATTACGTGGGGAATGTTCTTACTCTGTAGATTACGTTGATATGTAATTGTTTTTGTGATGTGATCGTTATCATTGTTGAGTATTATGACTGACCCCATCGTGGGCTTTATCTTTTAGGTACTCGGAGTTCGAGCTAGTAGCGGTCATGAAGGGATGAGCTTTCCGGTGGCGTGATTGTTCGGATTGTGTATTCTTTTCTGTTTTTTCTAATTCCACTGCAAAGGTATTTAATTGTGTTTTATCCGCTGTGTGTGTATGTTTCTAAATGGCATTCGGTATTCTTTAAACTGTGTTTTTATCTGCTGCGTGTGTGTCTACTTTCAAAGAGCCTTTTGGCATTTTTAAATGTCTGCGAAAATGATTTTAGCCTTATGGGTTCCAATATGGGGCTCACGGCGCTGTAATATTCCCGTATGGTTACAGTTGGCCACCGTCATATTCGCACCGATAATTGCCCAACGACATCAAGGTACGTCACCGACAAATCATCAATTATCATACAATCACATCATAGGAATAACAGGTGTGGACAAGCTTCATTTATGATAATACAGTACGATCATATCATTCAAAATACATTTATCGTGACGGAGTACATTTATTTATTAAATAGGTGAAATAGAAATGATCGTTCAACGTGAAATAGTATGTAATACTGGTGGTATTACAGCTATCTTCCTTCGGAAAACCGATATCAGTGATAAAGCCAAGAAAATCTTTCGGTCTCTACCAAGAGAATGGGACGCTACTGTTACGGCTATCATGGAGTCGAAAGATCTCAACACCATAGAATTTAGTGCTCTCATTGGATCTCTCATCAATTACGAGATTGTAATTCAATCTCGAAGTTCGAAACCGAAGCCCAAGGAGAGAGAAAGGACAATCGCCTTCAAATACAAGGAAGATAGCGATCTAGAAGATGAACCTATCGAAGAAGAGAATGAAGAAACAGCCTTTTACGCCAAAAATATAAAGAAATTCAAAATCTTCTACAAAGGCGCCAGAGAGACATCAAACAAGAACCAAGAGATGAATCCAAAAAGCCTCACTTCCCACAAAATAAAAGGTTCGATAATACTTGTCGAAGGTGCGGCGTTCCAGGTCATTTTGCTAAAATTGTCGTGCTACTGCTCCAATTAGTTCATCAAAACCACCTCACGAAAAGTTCAAAAAGAAGAAATTCTATGTCCCTACATGGAGCGATGATGATGAGGATGATGAACCTCAAGTTCAAACCAATCTTGCTCTAATGGCTCGCGCATCCAAAGATAGCGATGAAGAAGTCGAGGTTAGTGATTCTTCTCATGAAGAACTTCTTGATGCTTTCGAATCTTTAAATAATGAATACGAAAAAGTTTGCAATATTAATAAAGATTTGAAAAAGAAAATAAAATCTCTTGAAACTGAAAATTCAAAATTATTGAAAAACAAGGATGTGTCGATTGGTCATACAAATTGTCTAGAAAACGAGAAAATTCTGAGAGATGATTTACACAAAACTCCGAAAGAATTTAAACTTTACGTTAGAAAATTCTCGTGTGGTAATGAAAAATTTGAACAACTCTTATTTGGTCAAAAATTTTCTCTTTCAAAATAAGGACTCGGGTATAATTCATTTCCAATGAAAAAGTCCTTAGAAATTACCACGAAAGATTCAGACACTTTATAAACGGGAATTCCATCATGTCTAAAATGTTTAAAACCAGGACATAGCGAAACTTACTGTAAAAGTTCTAGACGAACTAAAAAAGTCAAACAGATTTGGGTACCTAAAGGGACCATTGTTCAAAATCAAGTTTTTATATCTAACTTCACAGGACCCAAATTAGCCTGGGTACCTATAAAATGGAAGAAAATTGTTTTTGTAGGCACATGCAAGGAATACAACAGTGTCAAATAAATGGTATGTTGGTAGTGGATGTTCAAATCACATGAGTGGAAATGAACATCTCTTCACTGAGCTGAAAAAGGAAGATCGTGGTTGTGTAACATTTGGCGATAACAAAAAAGGGCCAAATAAAAGGGACATGTAAAATAGGTAAGAAACCTTTACCTACTATTGAAAATGTTCTATTTGTTGATGGTCTTTGCCGTAATCTTCTAAGTGTTTCCCAACTTTGTGATACTGGTCTTAAATTAATTTTTGAAAGTACGCATTGCACTGCAATGAGAAAAGACCAAGTTGTTTTTATTGTATTGCGATATGGAAATATTTATATTGTTGATCTTCAAGATGAATTTTCTTTCAATGAAAATTTTTATTTTCCTACGATGAAAATGCCGTTATATGCACCGAAAATTGGGTCATGCCTATTTACCACTTCTTTCAAAATTGGCCAAAAACAATATTGTCTGTGGTCTAACAAAATTAAATTTCAGAAAAGACCACATTTGTGAGGCATGTATTAAAGGTAAACATGTTAGAGGCTCGTTTAAACCAAAAATGAAAATTTACACTAGTCGCATTCTTGAATTAATTCATATGGATTTGATTGGTCCATCTCGACATGCTAGCTTAACAGATAAACTATATATTCCAGTTCTTGTTGATGATTTTTCGAGATTTACTTGGGTAAAATTCTTAACAAATAAAAATGATGCATTTAACGAGTTTGTTAAGTGGTGTAAGGTTACCCAGAAGGAAAAAGAGTTACCAATTATCGCCATCCGAACCGATCATGGTAGAGAATTTGATTTTAAATATTTTTGAAATTGGTGCGATAATTATGGTACTGGGCACAATTTTTCGGCACCTCGGACACCTCAACAGATCAAGAGGAGCTAACAGCTAGTTGGAGGAAAATGGCTATAAATACCAAACCATTTGGTATCAAACCACACAACAACCTTGAACAAATCATCTATATTTGTGATATCATTGTAAACATTCTTGTTGTTGTATTTGGGCTTATATTGATAAGTGTTTGAGTGTTATACACGAAAATATTGGATTCGGTGTTATTAGGATCAAGGATCCGGCATTGTTAGAATCGTACTCTATATCCGAGTGAGGTTTGTCTAGTACCCATAGAAAGCTAGATAGGTTGATTCCTTGTCCGATAGAAAAGGAAAACAGTTTAACTTGGACCGACAAAAAGACAAGTGTGTACGGTTTATCTTGGACTGATAGAAGACGAGATTGTAATGGTAATCCCTCGACCGATAGAAGAGAGGTGCATAGGTTGATCTTCATCCTATAGAAAAAGATACTGAAGAGAGGATGTAGGCACGTTTGGCCGAACCTCTATAAATCATGTGTCAATTTATTCTCCGCACCTTTAAATACGCTTCCTCACAATAGTGCGTATATCAATTATTGCATCAACAATTGGTATCGGAGCGGTACCTTCTAGAAGCGGCTTAACATCTGAGGAGAAGACGATCCAAATGGCATTTCAAATTGCACCGGTCGAAAGTCTTTCTCTAAATCAACCTCTATTCTTTGACGGATCTAACTTCATGACATGGAAGCAGAAGATGTCAATATTCATCTGAGCTTATGACACCGAGCTTTCGAAAGTAATATGTCTTGGTCCGAAAATTCCAATCAAATCCGACGGTATGCTTAAATCTTTTGAAGAATATGATGATTCCGATTGGAAAAACGAACACTATAATTGCAAAGCCACGCAATTACTATATTGTGCATTAAATCCGGAAGAACACAATCGGATATATTCTTGTGATAGTGCCAAAGATATTTGGAAGATGTTAGAAATCACACACGAAGACACAAATCAAGTCAAGGAGACGAAGATCAATATGCTTCTCCACGACTACGAGCTATTCCAAATGAAAGACGACGAATCTATTACAATCATGCTCGACCGATTTTCGATTATTACGAATGGATTAGCTTGTTATGGAAAACCCCTTTCGAGTAGTGAAAAAAGATCCTACGATCACTACCTCGGGAATGGGATGGAACGGTGACGGCGATTATGGAATCAAAAGATCTCAATAATCTTGATTTTAACGTCATTGTTGGTTCGCTAATTAATTATGAGATTGTTCTAAAATCACTGAACAACAAACCGAAGCCGAAGGAAAGATCGATAGCTTTGAAAGCTAAGATGTCTCGCAGAGAAGAAATCCCGATCGATGAAAGTGACGAAGAATCGGCATATTATGCCAAGAATATTAATAAGTTTCAAAACTTATTAAACCGGAGAAAGAAAGACATCAAGACGGGGAATCAAAGAAATTCGACAACAATTGTCGAATCTGTGGTAAACCAGGCCACTTTGCTAAAAATTATCGGAATGGAAATCCTAAGAAGGAAGTTCTCGTTGCAACATGGAGCGATGAAGATGAAGATGATGATTTCAATCAAAATAATCTCGCTCTCACGGCACGAAGTTCATTCGACGAAAGCGACGTCGAAAGCCAGGTTAGTACATCGTCTCAAGACGAATTATTTGAAGCATTCGAATTATTGCATACTGATTTTCAAAATGCTTTATCCGAAATAAAATTCCTCCAATATAAAAATAAATCATTGGAAATTGAAATTTCCAAAATTCTTGAAAAAGGGAAATTTATCGAAACTGATTGTTCAAAATGCCTTGAGATTGAAAATAATTTAAAGAATGATTTTTTGAAAGTTCAAGACGAACTTAAAAGTTTAACAAAGAATTTTTCGTGTGGAAACGAGAAATTTACAAATGCTATCGGTTCTAAAATTTAGTTTAAATAAACAAGGGTTAGGATTCAAATCAAATTTTAAAAACGAATCCATAAATTTGAAAATACCCCGTTGTGACAAATATTTAAAAATTAGGCATCATATTTCAAATTGTAAAAGCCCACGCCGGACGATTAAAATCAAAAAAGATTTGGATTCCTAAAGGAACCACTATCCTGAACATTGTCCATATAAATGAAAAACGACCGACTTTCGGTTGGGTTCCCAAAAGCAAAAATTAATTTTCATCAATTGGTATTTAACTCAGGGGGAGTTTATATTTTTTAACGGGATATTTTGGTCAAGGGGAGTTTACCTTTATGCATATTTATCATAATTTTATTCTATAATTGTTTTTATACATTTTTTGCTGATAACAAAAGGGGGAAGAAGAATGGAATAAAAGAAGAATGATATAAGGGGAGAAATACGATAAAAATAAAAATATATATGAATGATGAAAGGAGGAGAAAAGACGAAGAAGTTTAAAAATGAAAAGAAGGAGTCGAAAAGGAGAAAAGAAAAGATGGGAGTCGGAAACTAACGAAGACAAGGTGGAAAACTTTGATCGGTGTTTATATATATATTTATATTTTACAGGTTTATCCCATTCAAGGTGTCGTTTTGTAATCATCAAAGAGAGGGATATTGTTGGAATATTTTATTCCAAATATTCATTATCGAGTTTTGAGGATTAGTTGTTAAACAAAGGAAAACAACAATGAAGCGAAACAAAACAACGAAGACACAAAAAGCTGATCGAAGATGCAAAAAGCTGGACAGAAGGCTTAACACACGTTATATGCATTGTATTGCGCTATCGAAGGTGCTTAATGTACGTAACACAAAGTTGTTAACATATGTAATGACGTTTGAATACGAATTCAAACAGATGAACGTTGGGAAAAGTACGGGTCAAAGTCAAGGAATCAAACGGACAGTTTGACAAAAGCATGGAACGGATAGATGGTTAACGCACGCTACAACGTAAAGATAAAGTATGCTAAATAGGGAACTTAACGTACGCAATCGGGAATCCATAACGTACGTAATAGTATGGACAAAAGCTACTGGACTAAAGTTGCAAGCAGTTAACGTACGTAAGTGAGAAGACTTAACGTACGTAACGAGGTTAACGTATGCTATGCAGGAAGGATAGCGCACACTAAAGAGTCAAGATGAGCTAACAGCTAGTTGGAGGAAAATGGCTATAATTACCAAACCATTTGGTATCAAACCACACAACAACCTTGAGCAAATCATCTATACTTGTGATATCATTAACATTCTTGTTGTTGTATTTGGGCTTATATTGATAAGTGTTTGAGTGTTTTACACGAAAACATACACGAGAGGAGAAAGAAAGTATAAGATTGGATTTGGTGTTATTAGGATCAAGGATCCGACATTGTTAGAATCGCAATCTATATCCGAGTGAGGTTTGTCTAGTACCCATAGAAAGCTAGATAGGTTGATTCCTTGTCCGACAGAAAAGGAAAATGGTTTAACATGGACCGAAAAAAAGACAAGTGTGCACGGTTTATCTCGGACCAAAAGAAGACGAAATTGTAACGGTAATCCCTGGACCGATAGAAGAGAGGTGCATAGGTTGATCATCATCCTATAGAAAAAAATACTGAAGAGAGGACGTAGGCAAGTTTGGCCGAACCTCTATAAATCCTGTGTCGATTTATTTTCTGCACCTTTAAATACCAATGGGGCCTTGCCCTTACACATAAGGTCCTCAACTTGTGGTCCCATCTGCTTCTTGGTCTTTTTCTTCTTGTTCTTGGACCTCCGAGATCAAGAAGAAATCACAAGGGTAGACTCCTTCATCTGCGGAGTCTTCATCTGAGACTGAGCGGTCACTAGTTTGTTCATTAACCCAGCTAAGTTACATGCAATCTCATTGCAGTTGAAGTTCATAACAAACTGGGAGAAGGAATCAGGGAGAGACTGTAGGATAAGGTCAGTTTGAAGAGAAGTATCCATCTTAAAATCAAGAGCCTCCAATCTCTCGATCACAGATATCATTTTGAGGACTTGGTCCCCAACCGTCTCACCTTCCTTCATCCTTGCACCGAACAGTTGCTTGGATATCTCATATCTAGCAGTTCTGCTGTGCTCACCATAAAGCTCGGTTAAGTGAGATAGAATCTGCCTAGCAGAAGTCATTTTTGTAATGTCCGGATTTATTATTGTGTATTTCATCTATAGTTGAACCCTGTATTATTCGGAATTGTGATCTCGATAATTGGAGTATGATATTTCTCACATTGGTATCTTTGTACATAAGTATATCGTCATGCAAAATTTCTCATGCGAACTCGTGATAGCGCACACTAAGAATGTAGCTTAACGCGCGCTATCGGCTACAACTAGCGCACGCTACGAATGTAGGATTTGTGTGCGCTAGGCAGTCAATTATTGAGCTAGGCGGCTAGCACATGTGCCAGCTGGGACATGGGTCCGGATAAGATTCCCGCGGATGAACCTGGACAGATTTGGAATCAACGCTTATTAGATCACTGAGGAATTCGTAAATTTCATCACCGTTAGAACTAGTCTGCTGCCCAACAGTGAACTGCCATACACGCTTAGCATGCGCTAAGCTATATGAATTAACGTACGCTAACGGGCTAATTTAGCGTATGCTATGATTGAAACTTAGCTTGCATTAAGTCATCAAGCGAGTCAATCGGCTGATCAGTGAGGTACTGACCGTGCATGGTTAGCGTACGCTAGGCTGTGTGTAATTGCGTGTGCTAACGAGTAGCCTTAACGTACGCTACATAGGATGCTTAGCGTGCGTTAAGCAAACCAGACAGATTTCTTTTAAGAACTTCCAACCGTATTTTGGATTGTTAGATGTTCGTTCGACGTGAGATAAATTCTATATTATTTCTTTTGTTAAGGTTCGAGCTTGCTACGTGATTGATCGAAGGGGCGACCTTCGAATATTTTATTTTGCGTGGAAGTATTGTTCTTGTCTTCGAATCGAGGGAAGTACTCTAATTAGAATTGTTTATATTATGACAGCTATATTGCGATTGTATTGTGTATTATGTGTTGTGATTAAATGTCCACCATGCATTGATCCGACGGGAATTATCATGGGAATCTATAGATGTGTGCGCTGGATCGTTGGACAGGTAGTTCCACCATGCATTGGTCCGACGGGATCATCATGGGAATCTATAGTTGTGCGCACTGGATCGTTGGAATGCCATCAGTATGTTGAGACTATTATGACGTGATATGTGTTGTTATTTCTCGTTGGAGAAACTTGTTATGATATAATTGTTGATTATATCACTTTTGTATGATTATTGTACTTGTACTAGCATCGTTGTGCTAAATCCTTTGGGTGTGAACATTTATTTATGTTTAGGATCCAGGAGAGCGGGGAAACAACCACTGGAGTTGCATGACGACGAGGGTGCAGAGTGATGTTCCGACCGGGTTTAATTGTCTGTTGTTTGTATCGTTTTAATAAGTACTCGAGTACGTAGTAATTTATGATGATTTGGATTTGGTGATATATTAATACGTTTCCATTGAACATTCATATTTTCAGTATTTGGTCAAAACTGTTGTATCTTAATTCCGTTATTTTCATCCGTTGGTACCTGTTAATGTCTTTTCAATTCTTCAGCCTTGTAAATCCTTATGTAAAGGATTTACGGCGCTGTAATATTCCTGAATATATCGGGGGTGTTACATAATATGGTATCGGAGCTAAGATTATAGATATCTTGCCCATTGGGTTAAAATAGGGGTCATATACGTCTTTTGAGGTAACCGGCCGTGAATGACATCACTGTACTGCCTACGTCTTCATACGAACGGTGGTTGTAAGTTCCTAAACTCTATCTCGTTCTTTACGTGTTGTTTTTCTTTAGACTTGAACATTAGAACGATATTGTTTCTTGTATATTGAGTATTTATGCTTACAGTATGTTGAGAGGCGGACGTGGACGTGGTCGCGGTCGCGGACACGGATGAAGGAATGCCGAAAGAGAAGCTTCGCCTTCTAATCAGGCCAGCCACAGTTCAGGCGAGCCACAGAGATCTATCAATAATGAACCGGAACCTGCTGTGCCCGAAATCCTTCGTCAAGTGGTGAACTAGATGACTCAGTTCGCCCAGGTCGTGGACCGAATGCAGGTGGCGGTGGGATTACAGCAGGGAGAGAGACAACAAGGAATCCCAGACATGGGAAATCGAGGTGACAGATGGTTGCAAGAGGTGGCAAATATGCAACCACCCAAATTCGACGGATTTTCTGAGACACCTACATGGGACCATTGGTTGAAGGAATTGGAGAAATTTTTTGCCGGAATTAATTGCCCAGACGACCGGAGAGCCTCTATAGATCAGTACTTTCTGATAGGGGAAGCATCCGAGTGGTGGGAAGCCATCCGGCCTGCAGATCATGATGCTGATTAGACAGAATTTAAATTGATGATGGAAGCTCAGTACTGCCCTCGTCCTGTGAGGGAAGCCAAAGTTCGGAAGTTTTTCTCCGCTCAGCCGTCAGACGAACCTGTATCCCAGACAAATCAGACATTTAACCAACAACTGGCATTTGTTCGACATCTGGTCAGAACAGATGCAGAAATGATGATCCATTTTGATATGAGGATGAAACCAGAAATCCAGAGGTACATGTCTGGTTTTGAATGTACCACTCTCCGTCAATACCAGGATAAGGCGTTTGTAACACCCCCAAATCCTATTGGGTTATTACAGTGCCGTGGACCCCACGCCAGGAGATCCACCAGGCGAACATGACTAAAATACATTAAATTAAACAACAAGGGAAAATCATAGTCCCTACCATGATATCCGACACAATATTCCGATAAGGAATTTCAACGACAAAAGTGGCCTACATGGCCAAAATGAAATACAACAGCATCCACGAACATCTGTTCGGGTAATACAACACGACAACAACTGACAAGACTGGAGTACACTCCAAGTGACTGATCAACAATGAACAACTCGGACTAGTATCGCTCGTATGCCTCGTCGCCATCGTCATGCCCCTGTGCCTCAACTCTCTCCTCGCAAGCACCTAAAACATGAAAACATGTTCCGCCACCGGTCACCATCCAGATAATGAACATCAAATACATGTATAACATGATATGCATCCAAAGGCAGAATGAAATGGTATAATGATGATAATAATACGAGATGCTCACAAACCAAGGTAAGAACCGAGCATTCGTGAAATACTATGCCCACGGCATACTATTAATACCTGTTCGACAGGTTAGAACATAAGTGCCCAACGGCGAATCATAATCACAGAATACCACAATGAATTACACGACATGAACCAAACCAGAACAGGATTAAATATGAATCACAATGCCCGGAGGCTCCAATGAAATTAACAAGACAATCACAAGGCCTAAAAACCACTCAGCCGAAACTGTCAAATATCACAATCACATGAAGCCGAAACAGCCCGAAGCTGTTATTGATTAGGGCCGAAGCCACGGCACGAAGCCGTATCACAATTAGGGCCGAAGCCACGGCATGAAAGCCGTATCACAATTAGGGCCGAAGCCACGGCATGAAAGCCGTATCACAATTAGGGCTGAAGCCACGGCATGAAAGCCGTATCACAATTAGGGCCGAAGCCACGGCATGAAAGCCGTATCACAATTAGGGCCGAAGCCACGGCATGAAAGCCGTATCACAATTAGGGCCGAAGCCACGGCATGAAAGCCGTATCACAATTAGGGATGGTATCTTTGTCTTGAGTCGGCCACACCATCCTCGGCAGTCCCAACTCAACACCTCGATTGCCTTAGAACGGCTAACCGATGACAATGATGCAGCGGATGATTCCATGAATGCTTGAGCGCTTTGATTTCCTTATAATGGCTAATCGATATGAACGATATGATGAATGATTGAATACCTCGATTGCCTTAGAACGGTCAATCGATACAATGATATAGTGAATGATTGAATATTTCGATTTGCCTGCGAACGGCAATTCGATAACAATGATATGAAGGATGCCTCGGTACCTTTAATCGGTTACCGACGACGAAGGTGAGAAATGAATAAGCCAATGCCTTTAATCGGCGTGTACAGTTTTAATGACAATCCAAAAAGGAATAACAATAAATATTTGGCAAAATTGCCGAAAGGTATCGTATCGAACGATCTCTTAATATCAATGAATTCATGAAGGGACTAAGTCTCGGAATGATACAACACATTTATACACATATATGATGACATTAATCTCATTGACTAGTACAAGTATAAAACTTGCCTCAAACCGAAGGCGAGGAAGTCCTTCCACGAACAACGTCCTTAATAGGGAATACCGGCCACTCGAACAACCTTGAATTACACAAGCACCAACAATTCGCTTAATATATGAATCAAACACGAATATAACGAACTCGAAACGTCGATACGATTAAACTAAGTTCATTGGGGCATTATATCGAATACGTTGTGGCCAAACTCCGATTGTTTACAATCAAACCTCAATATACCAATATCAAATCCCCCAAGAAGTGTTTCAAACCAACAAAACATCTCCAAAACGATCAATAATCCGTTATGAATATCCAAAAACGTGATTATAACAACAATTAGTCGAAAATCCCCAATTCCAACTCGATTTTCAAGGTTTCTCGAATAATTCCTCAATAACCCAATGAATCCTTATACAAACTCATAATCATATACATATCCCTTCATATAACATGATTATAACGTCCAAAACATCATATCTCAACACAAAATCGAAGTCCAAAGTGTTGAAGGAATTACCTCTTGATGATCCAAGTACTTTAATCCGAAGAACACGCGTTAGATTGATTATCCGGGCTTCACGATCGAAAGGAGATGAAGAAAATCAAACACCCAAATGATTTGTGAAGGAAAACCCTCCCTCAAGCTTACTCTCTCGGTTGAAGGTGAAGAAAAGGGGAAAAAATGGTGAAATGCTGAAAAAACGAATTTAAGGGAGTTGATCGTCACGGACACGGCCGCGGCCGATCGGCACGGCCGTAGCACACCTGGCCGACAGCTGGTCGACAGGACTCGACCGTGTCCTCGCTTGACACGGTCGCGGCGCGAGGGCCTCCCGACGATGACTCCGTCCGACAATGACTCGGCATGACTCGATCGCGCTGCACGACACGGTCGGGCGTGTCAGCGATCGCTCGCTTATCCTAAGGGTTCGACTCGGCCATGCCGAGGCGACACGGTCGGGTCCTGAGGCGTACACTTCGCACTTTCCGGACGAGTACGGCACGGGCCGTCGGACGACACGGCCGAGTTCGTTCGGCGTGATCGCCAAAACTGAAAAATGAGCGGTTGAGCTAAAACGACCATAACTCTCTCGTCCGGACTCCGATTGACTCACCGTTCGAACCATTGGAAAGCTAACTCGATGCTCTATAATATTGCAAATATTTAGAATTTTTGGAGTTACCAAAAATTAATGGTGATCTAACAAAGTCGAACTCATATGAGGAAAGTTGAAACAATGAACAATAACGATACACAACTCGAAGTTTTTCCGAATGGTGAACACGGTGAATGAATATGATTGATGAATGATTATAATCGAGTGAAAATACACTGAGTGACAATTACAGACTGATAATTACTGAATGAAAATGAATGAATTACAACCGGGTATTACAGCGTTGGCATACGAAATCAATGAAGCAGCAATGGAGAAGTTTATGGAGTCCAAGAAGCAGAAAGTCTCTGGTACTTTTACAGAGCACAAGAGCAGGGCCCCCCGCAAGGCCCAGTCATCTTTTCATTCTTTCAAGAAACCTCCGTACCCATCTAAGAGCGGAAAGAATTTCGGAACAATGTCAGCCACGACGGATACAGCTAGGAGGTGCTTTAACTATGGTTGCCCAGGCCACCTTTGGCGTGATTGTTTGCGCACTCCAGTTACATGTTTTGATTAGGATAGGAAGGGCACCGTGCGACGTTTTGCAAGGATGCCACCAAGTTCAATGGAACCCGTACATCGCAGCCAGTTCAGAAGGAAGCTAGTATCCAACAGACGCAGCAAAGTGTTCAGATGCCTCAGAATTTTAGCCGCGGACGAGGCAGAGGACAATGGGATCGAAAGGGGACATCGAGTGCCGGATCTGTTCCCCCACGTCTGTACGAGATGAGGACATACGATCAGGATGCTGCTGTCACATCGTGTAATCGCTCGCATCCTTTCCCGGGCTAGCGTTTTATTCGATACAGGAGCTACGCATTCATTTATATCCTCATCTTGTGTAAATCATTTGAATATTTCTGGTTTTCATTATTTTGAACCTTATGTTGTTGGTTTACCGAGTGGAGAGAGGATTGTTGGAAACTTAGAAACTAGAGATTTCCCTGTATCATTTGGAGGCAGAGAGTGGCTCTCAAATCTGATTGTAATTGAAATGCAAGGAGACGACCTGATACTCAGAGACGATTGGCTTAATCGATATGGAGCTAGTGTAAACTATCGAAGGAGGAATATCTCGCTGATCGCTGATGATGGTTCCGAAATATTATTTGAAGGATGGAAACCAGGAAGTTCAGGAAAGTTGATAAAGGCGATGAAAGCTATCGAATTGTTGAAATAGGGCTGTACCGGATACTGGGGTTATGCAATGAAGAAAGAAGACGAAATTGTGGAACTTTCATCCATTCCTGTTGTGAACGAATTTCTAGATGTATTTCCTGACGAGTTACCTGGACTACCTCTACGACGGGATGTAGAATTCACCATTGAGCTGGAATCCGGAGCTACACCAATTTCTAAGGCGCCGTATCGTATGGCACCTACTGAGATGTATGAACTGGAAAAGCAGGTGGAGGAGTTACTGGACAAAGGCTATATCTAGCCAATCGTTTCGCCTTGGGGAGCGCCAGTTCTTTTAATTCAGAAGAAAGATGGATCGCTTCGACTGTGTATTGACTATCGAGAGCTGAATAAGATGACGATTAAGAACAAGTATCCGTTGCCACAGATTGATGATTTGTTTGACTAGTTACAAAGAGCAACAGTATTTTCTAAAATTGGTCTGAGATCAGGATATCATCAGCTGAGAATTAAGGAATCTGATGTTCTGAAGTTAGCATTCAGAACTCGCTACGGACATTATGAGTTTGTAGTGATGCCGTTTGGTCTCACTAATGCACCTGCTGTATTCATGCAATTTATGAACCGAGTGTTCATCGAATATTTGGATAAATTTGTGGTCGTGTTCATTGATGACATTCTAGTGTATTCTAAGAGCCCGGAAGAGCATGCACAGCATTTGCGGATTGTATTAGAACTTTTGAGAAGCGAGCAATTGTACGCCAAATTTTCTAAGTGTGAATTCTGTCTAAAGGAAGTAATGTTCCTCGGCCATGTGGTATCAGCTGAAGGAGTCTGAGTAGATCCTCAGAAGATCGAAGCAGTTATGGATTGGAAGCCTCCAAAGAATGTGAAAGAAGTCCGGAGTTTCTTAGGACTTGCTGGATATTATCGTCGATTCGTGGAAGGGTTTTCTAAAATTTTCCGCCCACTTACTCGACTCTTGCAGAAAACTCAAAAGTTTGACTGGAGTGAATCGTGTCAGAAAAGCTTTGATGAATTGAAGAAGAGATTGACGACATCACCGATTTTAACACTTCCACAGGGGACTGGAGGATTCATAGTTTACAGTGATGCGTCGAAACAAGCACTCGGATGCATATTGATGCAGAATGATAAGGTGATCGCTTATGCGGCACGACAGCTGAAACCTTATGAAATGAAATACCCAACGCATGATTTGGAGCTAGCGGCAGTAGTTTTTGCTTTGAAAATCTGGAGACATTACCTATATGGGACTCACTGTCAGGTCTTTACGGATCACAAGAGTCTCAAATACATCTTCAATCAGAAAGAGTTGAACATGAGGCAAAGCATATGGTTAGAGCTGATTAAGGACTACGACTTGGAGATTTTGTATCATCCAGGCAAAGCGAATGTAGTGGCAGATGCACTTAGCCGCAAGCTTGTTTCTATTCAGATGCTGGAGACTCTGACCTCCCAACTTAGCCTTCAACGAGAGATGATTCGAGAAGGAATTGAAGTATGGTTACAAAGAGTCCAAGGACAACTGTGCGTGATGGAAATAACTTCATCATTAATCGAAGAAATCAAATCTATGCAGATAGATGATCCTCTGATGATTCGGTTACGTGATGAAGTAATCAAGGGGAAGGCCTCCGGATTCATAACTCATGATGATGAAGTTTTAAGATTTCATAACCGACTTTGCATTCCCAATGTCGATGTTCTGAAATAGACGATTATAAAGGAAGCTCACAGCTCGCCCTATTCTATCCACCCAGGCACCAGTAAGATGTATAAGGACTTGAAGCAGAATTTCTGGTGGGGCAACATGAAGAAAGATGTAGCGGACTATGTTTCGTAATGCTTGACTTGTCAGCAGGTTAAGATCGAGCATCAACGACCTGCCGAAATGTTGAAGCCGCTCCCGATTCTTGAATGGAAGTGGTAGGACATATCGATGGACTTTATCACATGTATGCCAAGAACCAAGACAGGAATGAACATAATTTGGGTGATAGTTGATTGTTTAACCAAATCAGCTCATTTTCTAGGCATTAAGGACACGTGGGGACCAGAGAGGTTGGCACGAGAATTTATTTCGGAGATAGTTCGATTGCATGGTACGCCGAAGACCATTATTTCTGATCGAGACGGCCGTTTTGTGTCTCATTTTTGGAAAGAAGTTCATAAGGCCTTGGGGACCGAATTGAACTTCAGCACAGCTTATCACCCGCAGACTGACGGACAATACGAGAGGACCATTCAAATGGTGAAAGAAATGCTAAGGATCTGTGCCTTAGATTGGTCATATGTTGGCCACTAAGTATACTGGATACAGTTTGGAAAAATAGTTTAAACAACAAACTGTATGGATGTTAAATCTGAGTGCGTAGCGGAAGTCTTGGATATAGTAGGTTGCTGTGGATACAGCAACTAAATGTATAGAGTATACTTAAATTAATCACAGTAATTAAAATAGTAAAGGCTGAAGGTAAATAACACAGTAATTAAAGTAGTTCGAGGTAAACCCCTCTACGTCCACTGGTCCTCCGCACAGGAGTAAAAAGTTTATTATAATTACTACGTACACAACTACGTAATTATAACAACACACACAATCAATATATCGTTCACACAGATTGATATAAAGATCTTAGCTTAAACCGTTCACACAGATTGGTTTTGAGCTAATGCTTTGACTTGCTTCTTCACACACAGTTCTGAAGCTTCGTATTCTTCAATGCAAATCCTTCACACACAGTTCCGGAGAAGCACAGATTGTTCAGTCCACACAGGGCTGATCTTGAGTTTGTTCAACGTATAGAACATATGGTGAACAACAACTTTGACTTTAAGAGCTTTCAGCTGATGAAGTGTTGTTCAGGATGATGAGCACTATATATCTCTTTAGATCTTAATTGCAGTAAGCTTTGGAGATATGTTTTGCTCTGATGATAACTTTTGATAGCTTGAGTGTTAGGTGACTGGTAACTGATCTTCAATACCTTCATAAGATATATATAGTCTCTGAAATATATATCTGTTGAGATGTATCCGTTTGAATGAGATTTCGTTCCAACGGGATTATGACACGATTCGGATTTAGCGGGATTACAAGATCATTGGTAGCGGTATTTAAATACTTTATCCTTGAGTATTTAAATACTTCTTTATTCAACGGGACTTGACTTCTGGATATTCCTTCTTTGTCCTGTTGTGAGCTGTATGGAAGATAACTGTATTTTGAGTTTCGAGACAGTTTCCATACTTTGGTCTTTTACAAGACTTCTTGTTGTACTGAAGGGCTTCACTATATGCTGATTCGAGGCAGGTCTTCGATACAGGATAAAACCTCAAAGCTTCGATACAGTTTCCTTTACTGTATTCGGATTGGCATATATGTCAAAACCTCTTTATCAAATACCATTCGATACAGGGATCGGATATTCCGGCTGTTTCGATACAGGGTTCTTGTTTTCCCAACAATTTCCCCCTTTTTGACAATTTTCCAAGACTTACTTTCTTAACTTTTCAAGTCTTCTTGATGATGCCAAAACCTTCTTCATGAAGTGATCTTCTTTGATGTCTTCTGGCAGATTTCTTGGTCTTTCGTCAAAGGGTCTGTCTTTCAGTAACTTAGTCTACAATAATGAACTGCTCGCAAGTGAGTTCGATATAGTTAAGGATTATTACAACTTAGGCTTATGATTGGCGCGCAGGCACAATCTTACAAAGTGTTCTAAGCTTACAACTGAAATCATGATCTGTTCGTAGACAAGTTCGTACAGCTTTATTTTCAATCAAGTTACCTAACTTGAGATAGTTATCAAACAATTTAAGTAATCATACATCAACACAGTAGATTACGAGTTGTAATCTTTCAAGACAAACAAACGCTTTTATTGATATTCAAAATGAATTGAGTACAAAGTTTGCTGTTTCGAAGAGAAATTACAAACCAAAAATAATATACAGAGATTTCAGATCCTATCTATAGTCCGCATGCCTCCATGGCTTTTTCCCTGGGTCATTCTCGGTACCACGCCACCAGTTCTGTAGGGAATCATTGCCTCGATCCTGGTATATAGCTTTTCCTTCATAGGATCGATCAAAGGCAAGAATCCAGTCTTCTGGATGGGTGGTCCGATCTCCTCTTCTGTGTTTGGATTTCATCTCGATTTGGAGAGGGAGTTTTCCGTCTTCTAACATCTTCGTAAATTTTTCTGCGGCCTCCGCTAACGTTTTATAGTTCTTGAAGATGGCAGATTCCATGATGAGTTTGACAAAGTATCTCATCAGTTCGTTCTTCCTCCAATGCTTCACTTCGTCGGCAGTAGGATTGCGGTTGGTCGGCAGACGAATTTCAGAAGGTCTCTGAATAAGAGTTTGCCAGGGGACATTGGGATCATGAAATTCCGGTCGGGAGCCTGAAATCTTAAAACTTTGGGAGGGAGGTGCTAGTTTGTTCAACTCGGCAGTGATGCTGTTTTGAGCAGCCTCAAATTCCCTTTCTTGCTGAATCCTGATTCTCCTAGCAGCTTCTCGTGCCTCTTCCCCCTTTTTGTCTTCATCAAGACCTTTTAGGATTTCTAGTGCAGCATCCTGTTTTGTCTCGATGTTAGTCATTCTTTCCACAAGAGAGGAAAGCGTCTGCGACATATCCTTAATGCATTTGTCGTGAGCGCGCAGTTGAGAGCTGTTTTCAATCATGGCACAAGCGGTCTTGGCTTCAGCTATCCTCGTTTTTGTTGCTTCTTCCTTCAGCAGTTGCTCCTGCTTATCTTCCATGATTTTCAAAGCTTGTTTGAAAACTTCTGGCAAAATAGTGAATGCTTCGACAACACGAGATACTTCATGTTGAAGAGTGGTCATTTCTTCCACGGCAGAAGTATGCATCCAATTTAATGCTTTCTCAACGGAAGACAGAGCATTTACTGCATCCTGGATGAATACAGTTTGAAGACCAAGTGCACGCAGGCGCTCTTTCCTAGCAGCAGAAATTGGAGAATCTGGTTGAGCAAAGTCTCCAGAGCTGTTCAAACTTCTTACATTCACGGATGGGCGTGAAGTAAGTTGGACATCCTCAGGTTCGATACTGTCCTCGGATTCCACGGTTGAAGGGGCGGGAGCAGCTTGCTCTGGTTCGGCGACAGGGGGTTGAGAGGCTTCCTGTTGCGAAGATTCTTCAGTATACATGGATACAGGAGGGACTGAATCCTCCCGTTGTCTTTCAGGAATAGCTACTTCGGTCGCAGCAGGCTCAGGTGCCTGTTCCAAAATTTCTTCTACTTCCTCGACTGGAGGGACTGATTCCTCTTCGTCGGGAATTTCCTCATGCTGTGGCGAAGGGGGATTGTTTTGAGTAGAAGGCCCTTCGTCGTCTTTGGGTGGAGAGGCGTCTCTAGCTTCAGCCTCTTCACGACTCATCCTCAGACCAGCTTGAAAAGCATCTTCGTCGTCTTCTGAGTCATGATCTTCATCGTCTTTTGGATTAGTGGGAGAGTCCTCTGACTTGTTCTTTCCTTTCCTCCAAGCGTCATATTTGTGCAGAAGATGGCTTTCAATTAGTTCCTTGCAGGAGGGATTGTCCCATCGGATCAGGGCCTCAATTTCTGTTGAGTCCGTCACTTCTGAGACGAATCTCTCTTCATGGCTCCAATCGCTCCAATTGTAAAATGTTTCGTACGGAGCTAGCCTGTAGCCTTTCCATTGCAAAAATCTTTCGTAGGCGTGTTCAATTTGGACAGAGAGAAGGGTCTGATTAATAATCGAGTCAGGGGAGGGACTGCGTACAACGTCTGGAGACGCTGTAGCGAGGGATTCCTGTACAGGTATGGGATCCTGTATGGAAGTGGGACTCCTTACAGGGGATGGTGCCCTGAAGGAAGATGGATCCTGTACGGGTGTGGGATCCCGCAGAGGAGAAGTAGCTGTTGGCTCCAAGTGGGCATCCGACTCGCTAAAGTCTTGATTGTTGGCAGATGTCTCATTATCCGTCCTAGCCGCCAAAGGCTCGGGATCTACTGTCGATACAGTAGGAGACACCTCTTCCACAGGGGTTGGGCCCTGGGGTTCTTCGTCAGTGGGTTGAGCCACGGGGGAGATTTCCTTGGAGGGCTTGGCAGATTTGACTTTCGAAAGCCTCCTAAGTCTCTTCTTGGGCTTCTCACCAGCAGTGCGTTTCTTGCTGTGAGATCTCTTTCTCTTCTTTGAAGATTCCACTTCTTGGAACTTCAAGGATTCATCTCTTAGATTATCAGAAATTAGCATATGTCTGGTTCTCGGGTGGTTGCAAATCAAGGTGCTCTGGTTATACGCAGTAGGCTTGACGCCTCCTAAGTATATCCTCGAGCTATTCTTCTTCGCATCGGCAGATTGCGTCAGTCCGCACTTCGTCAGGATATGGTTCAACATTAAACCAAAAGATTTCTTCTGGGTGGCAGGTTTGCACACCTCCTCTTATAGGCGCTTCAGGATTATTTGGCACCAATTGACCTTTTCACAGGTCATAATAGCCACCATCATCCTGAACCTCAAGTTGGTACACATTTCAAACGCACCGGTTCGATTCTCAATTATCCTGGAGCAAAAATCATGAAGATACACATAAGGGAGACAAAAATTTTTCTTGTGACATGTAGTCTGCACCATATCAACAACTTTGGACCCTGTGAACAGTCCATAAAATTTAGTAATGAGCTCTTGAGACCCGAATGTCTCAAGTTGATCCATGGTCAGGCCATCAGCGGGTAGCTTTGTAGATGTTGGAGCGGTCGTTATCGTCTGAGATCTCAACTCCCCGGATCAGCAGTGATGTCAGCAACATGACCTCCTTGGGCCAATGACAGAAAACGTACGGCGGCGTTGAGGTAGAATTCCTCAACCAGATGGGTGTCGTATTTGTCAGCAGTCTTGCTTCCAAGGCGATAGAGGCCTTGTTGTTGAAGACGAGTTATGATATACTCCATGGGTTCTGCGTCGTTGGTTTATGACAGAATACGCTCAATGATAACAGGTTTGGAAAAGATCCGGCCATCAATGATGTTAACAGATTTATTCATAGCAGGAGAAGAAGATTGTCCAGCCATTGATGATTTCTTAAGAAAAAGGTGCAAGAAAATAATCGAAATATGCAGTAAAATGCAGAAAAGTATGTAGGCTGTTTTTGCTTGAGAACTCTTGAATTTGCAGAAAGCGTAAAGAGTCTCTAATGGCAGATTCAGTCCTTTTATAGTTAGGCGGCAAAATAGGGTTTTGCAGAGTACGAATGGTCAGATTTTAAGGGATGGGAACCAGTTTTGAAATTAACGGTTAAGATGGACTGAGTGTAACTGGTACGCTAATCCATTGAAATGTTTAAAATATCAGCGGGTCCCACTTCTGACATAAGTTGATACCCTAAATGCCTAAAACGGCGGTTTAAAAATAATAAACAATTTAAAACATCGCGGCTTTTGAGATTCAGTTGTCCAGATGTCGTGTAAGGCATTTAATGTACATGACGTTTGACATAAAAACAGGGCACGTGGACAAAAATTATTTTGAAAGGAAATAATATTATATTATATACTGAATCAAAATCCTATAGCATGTGCTGTTTCCGCGTCGATACAGCGTTCCCCCTTAAAAAGGTGCTTATAGGTTTTAAATTCCATACAGCAATATTTGGATTAATGCTGTATTCATGGGTCCTACTGTATTCCCCCTTAATTATTGCACACGTCAGCTGTAGGATTCATATGTCTTTGCTCGCTACAGTGCTGTATTGACGGTTCTGAGTGTACAGATAATTAACGGTGGATACTGTATTCTTGGGTCTTACAGCATTCCCCCTCAATTGTTGAGTAAAAACAGTAAATTACTTACAGGGAGTCTGGCTGTAGCATTCCCAATTCTTGTCTGAGCATGTTGAATCTTGCTGTGTTGAGAGGCTTGGTGAAGATGTCGGCCAGCTGAACGTCTGTATGAACTTTTCCCAGGCGAACATCTTTGTTCTCGACGTGATTCCTTATAAAATGATGCTTCATGTTGATATTCTTAGTGCGCGAGTGCAGAACAGGATTGTGCGTGATTGCAATTGCACTCGTGCTATCACACATGATTGGAGTCTCTCTAGCATCGATTCCATAGTCTGACAGTTGTTGCTGCATCCAAAGGATTTGCATACGGCGACTACGGCGACATAGTACTCTGATTCAGCCGTGGAAAGAGAGTTAGCCAATTGCTTCTTACTGAACCAAGAAACGAGTCTAGGTCCGAGAAAGTGACAAGTTCCACTTGTACTCTTCCTATCTGTCAGGCGTATTTTTATACGCTTATTTATCATTATTTTGTAGTGTTTTGGTGAGTGAAATCATCTAAATGAGCTTTTAATGCCTTGATTTTGTATGATTGACAGGAAATTGAAGTCCGGGAGCTAAAACGAGGCAAAACGGCGAAACGGCAAAAGCGGGACGATGAGCCGCGGCGCAAGGAATCGAGCGCGGCACGAGAAGACACCGGCCGAAGGGCGAGTAATGTCAGACTGCATGCCGCGGCACGGCCAGTGAGCCGCGGCACGTAAGAATTATTTAACGCCTGTATTCACTTTTGGCGATGTGCGCGGCACGAGTTTAGTGAGCCGCGGCACACTTAGCGGGTTTTGTAGGGCGTCGCGGATTTTGGGCGTTTCAAAGCCGATTTTCGACCGATTGAGACGGACGCGTTTCTTGATGTCTTTGAGGCTGTAAATAGGGCTTAAGACCCTAATTTAATTATCTTGGAATCATTGAATCTAAACCTAGGAGAGCTTAAGCGTGGAGACAGAGAAGAGGAGGAAAGCAGATGAATACAAGTTCCGATGGCGGGAGCTGAATAAGGGAGGAATCCGAGCTTCATATGCGTTTGAATTTTATGCTTTCTTTTATTTATTATGTATTTTCAGTTTTTAGTATGTCAGGCTAAAGCCCTCATCTAGGGTTTTGATGAAACCTTTGTTTTGACGAATTGATTAAGATTATCCCATTTATTACCTTTTTATTGAGTTTTCCCAATTATGTTTAATGCTTGCAATTATCTGGCCAATAGTTGTATTGATTTAATCATTCACTTCGAATCGGGAGAGGAGATTTGGTGAGGAACTATTGGTGAGGACCGTTTTATTCTGTGAGATAGGAATATACTCATAGAAACTACGTGGCCTTTAGGAGATTTCATGCTTTTTGCCTATCGATGAGATAATTCACCTAGGGATAGAGTGCGTTAGTCGCCGTTAGATAAATCTATTGACCTCGGGAGAGGCGGTAGAATATATTAGCAATCTCCGCCTTCAGTAAATTGGGAAAATTATTTATTACGGATAATCGAGAGTAAATTCGGATAAACTAAGGTGGATTCAGAACCCTAGACGTATTCATCATTTGATTTCCTTAATCCAAGATATTGTTTTCTACTACTTAGTATTTTAGAAATTCTTTTAGTTATTAATCCAAAAACCCAACTTCGATTGTTCAAATAAAATTGGAATACGAAAATGTCGGTAGTTAGAGATTCAATCCTCGTGGGAACGATCCTCTACTTATCACTTTATTACTTGTAAACGATGACGTGCACTTGCGTGTAGGAAATATCGCAACAAGTTTTTGGCGCCGTTGCCGGGGATTGAAATTTTTCTAATATCGATTTAAGTATTTCCAGTCTTAATTTGAACGTTTTATTTTTTTTATTTTTGTGTATTTAATTTCGTTTGATTGTTTTTCCTTTCAGGACCTTTTGTGTAGTGCATGAGAAGACTCGGTAGCGAAGGCCTACTACCTTTGGACACCGAGCTCGAGCGCACTCTAAGAAGGAACAAGAAGGAGAAAAGAGAACTGCAGACGGCGGTCATCATGGCCGAGAATATTGAAATCCAAGGAGGAGACAACCAAGTGCGGCAAGTTCAACCGGAACTCGCTCTTCGAGATTATGCCATGCCGCAGGTCAACGCTAATTTTTCGGGAATTCGGCGTCCCACTATCCAAGCAAATAATTTTGAGATCAAGCCCGCCATTATTCAGATGGTGCAAGCGAGCCCATTATGTGGACTGCCGAAGGACGACCGGAATGCCCACCTTGCTTCGTTCCTTGAGATATGCGACACTTTCAAAACTAATGGTGTCACCGACGATGCCATCCAATTGAGGCTTTTCCCTTTCTCTTTGAGGGATAAAGCAAAGTTTTGGTTAAATTCCCTACCGCCGGGGTCGATTACAACATGGGAGAGGTTAGCGCAAGCCTTCCTTGCCAAATTTTTCCCACCAGCTAAGACGGCGAGGTTGAGAAATGAAATAACCACTTTTTCCCAGTTCGATATGGAATCGCTCCACGAGGCGTGGGAGCGATATAAAGAATTGTTACGAAGATGCCCTCATCACGGCATTCCTGATTGGCTTCAGCTTCATACGTTTTATGGTGGTTTGAGTGCTTCTACACGCACTTTAGTGGATGCGGCCTCCGGTGGGACATTCATGGGAAAATCTATGGCCGAGGCCCACGTGCTTTTGGAAGATATGGCCGAAAACGCATACCAATGGCCATCAGAAAGATTGACACTGAAAAGAGTAATGGAAGTTTCAAGCAATGATCCGATCTCCACCTTGATAGCTCAAGTCGCCGCTTTGACACAACAGCTCCAGACATTTTCGCACGCACCAGCCCCCGTTACCATTGAGACATGTAATTGGTGTAACGGATCACACCCGAGCGCGGAGTGTCAATTTGGAGATCCGTTCGAGCAAAATCAGATGGAGCAGGCTCAATTCGTAGGAAATGGGAATCGACCGAATAACCCGTACTCCAATACTTATAATCCGGGGTGGCGCAATCATCCCAACTTTTCATGGAGAAACGGATGACGCACACCAGCCCCCTTTCGCCCGGAATCAACGGCCCCCTTCCGCTCCCAAAGTGTCTCTCGAGGAAGCGCTTGCAAAATTGGCGGCAAATACGAGTCAATTTATGACTCGGACGGAAGCTACACTACAAAATCATTCTGCTTCCATTCGGAATTTGGAGGTCCAGCTGGGCCAAATCGCTAATGTGTTGACAGCTCGTCCGGAGGGAGCATTGCCGAGTACAACAGAGACTAATCCTAGAGAGAGTCTAAACGCAGTTAGCTTGAGAAGCGGGAGAGAGTTGCTGGATCAGCCGGAGCTGGGTAAAGAGAAGAAAGTGATTGAGGAAGAGATGGATTTAAAGCCAGAGGAGTGCAGTGCAATTCTTCAAAAGAAGCTCCCACCTAAATTAAAAGATCCGGGAAGCTTCAACATACCTTGCACCATGGGGAATTTTTCATTTAATAAGGCACTATGCGATCTTGGTGCGAGTATCAACCTCATGCCTCTGTCGATTTTCCAAAAGCTGAATATTGGGGAAGCTAAGCCAACCACAGTCTCATTACAATTGGCGGACCGATCAATAAAGTATCCGAGGGGAGTGATCGAGGATATATTAGTTAAGGTTGACAAGTTCATCTTTCCAGCCGACTTCATCGTACTAGACATGGAGGAAGATGACAATATTCCGATCATCTTGGGACGACCATTTCTAGCGACGGGCCGAACCCTTATAGACGTGGAAAAGGGAGAGCTAACTCTGAGGGTCCAAGACGAGGAAATTACTTTTCAAGTATTCAAGTCATTCCCATGTCCAGGAAGTGCTGATAAAGGATCACAAATTGAGAGGGTAAATGCCGTTGAAAGAGGAAAGCACCGAAAACATCGTCGGTGGGAAAATTCAGATGTTGTGTTAAATGGCCCGAGTTTTAAGAAGGATGTAGAACAAGTGGCGTTCCTCGAGCATGAGGAGAAATCTGCTGCAATCGTGGGTTCGTTTCAAGGAGGAAAGTGAGCCAAAGCGAAAAATTAGTCATGGAGAAATCGGGTGTTTCGGAAAATTTTTCAAGTCGAAACCTTGTCACAAACAACATTTGATGACCGAACGAAACTCGAACCACGATGACCAATGGTCATAATTTTAACCAAAATATAAACGGTTCGATGAACGGGCGGAAGCAAATGGAGTTTGCAGCGAACTAACGTTGTCCAATAGGTCCTATGAAGACTATAAACTTAGCGCTCCTCGGGAGGCAACCCGAGTATTAGTTGTAGATTCTTTGTTGTTTGCTTGCATTTTTAGAGTCTCTTTTTGTCTTCTTTCTTCTTTGATCCATCCTTCCCTCTCATCTTAATGATTTCGTGTAAAATTTACGTGCGGGAATCGGCAAAGGGGAGAAATTCAATGATGAGCCGCGGCACAGTCCAGTGAGCCGCGGCACACACCAAATGAGGAAAAATGGCCGATCAAACTGTACCTGTGCCGCGGCATGATCTTGCGAGCCGCGGCACACCCAGTCGCCGAGCCGCGACACCCGATAATCGAGCCGCGGCACACTAAATGGTCGAAACGCCCGGGCGCCATGTACTTTGTGCGCGGCATACTAATCTTGAGCCGCGGCACACTAACACACCGAGCCGCGGCATACGAAATTTGAGCCGCGGCACCGAAGACATACCAAAACGTCCCGATTCGGCTGTACTTTGGGCGCGGCTCACTTATAATGTGCCGCGGCCCCGTCGCAAAATAAGAGCATCCAGTAAGGCTCATTCGGTTGATCGGCTCAGTATAGGATACTTCTACCCTCCCTCCCTTCCTTCCTGCACACATGGAGGTTAGTTGGCTCCACTCTATGAGTCTCCTTCTCAAATTCTCCGTGTTATTTTTGATTTCTAAATCATTAATGATTCTTGATGTGAAAAGATTTGGAGTTTTATATTGCTAGTTATTCTTCATTGTTGTTTCTAAAATGGAGTTGGAATATGGGGAATTTGTTATTGTGATGGAATTGATGTTTATGAGCAATTGTTGATGATGGTTTTCGTAATTCGGGGTTATAATCATGTTATTATTTTTGGGATTTGGAATTAACCATGAAAATTTTTGTTCTTCATTTTAACTTGTGCACACAAGGTGTTTGATAAATTGCAGCAATGAAAAATGGGTAAGCTAGGCATTTTCCAACTTATATGCAATGAATCATGTTGTCACATTATCCCCAACCTCTACATCATGTTCAACTTGAGAGCTATACTTAACTTCCTTTTTGATGATGCAAGCTTGTTTATTCACATTCCGCATGATGTAGTCAAGAAGCATGCAAGCTCACCGGACGATGCCGGCACCAGCTCCTGAGCAGACTGGAGGGGAGTACTTGACCTTTTACTTTTCTTGAATTTCATTTTTTGTCCATTGAGGTCAATGTACATCCTAAGTTGGGGGGGGGGGGTTTACATTCAGTCTACATTCATTGCTGTACTCTATTTTCTTGCTGTACATTATATTTTGTTGCACTTTTCATTTCTTTGCATAAAAATTTTTTTTCAGATAGCCTTGCTTGTCGTAGTTTTTCTTTATTCGTGAATTTTCGTGCTTCTATTTGTGTGATACTGATGTTACGACACTGTCTTTCCCTCTGAAGAAGCGGGCGAGTTTTAGTCGAGTTGTAGTCAGTTATTTCGCTCGCTTAGTATTCAATTAGGTCCAAATTTTTCGTGATTGTACAGGTCTTGCCAGATAACAGACGATACAAACATGTAAAAAATCACCATCAATAAGTTAGGCTACATATTCCCGGATAGTGAGTCGTCTTGTTTCTTGATCGTGTTAGCACTTAGTTTGAGTTTTGAGTCGGTCGATTATTCCCTAAAAGTCGAGATAAAGTGTTCTATGAAGGGAAGTCTAGTAACAGGGCATTCGCGTGACCCGTTGTTTACTCTCGCGTAAAGCAGCGACCCGATTAGACTAGTGATTTAGTGATTTCACATGTGCCAATGATAGGAAGCCTAGTAACCGGGGTATTCGCGTGACCATTGTTTACTCTCGCGTAAAGCGGCAACCTTGATTCGGACATGCGGAAATTATGTATTCGAGTTGTTTCTCACGTATGGCAGAACTTAGTAACTAGAAGCATCCATGTGCCCCATGAGTGTCTTTTACGTCAAACGGTTTCCGAATACATGAGAATGGAAGTTCCACCCTAGGATTATCCCGATGAAACATCCGAGATCCTAACCTAGTGGTCGACTCGAAGCAAATTTTGAGCATATATATAAGGGGATCTTGTCAGGTTTATTTATTATGAGACTCGTGAAAATTGTGCCTTTAGGCGTGGGCAACGCGCGAACTAGCTTGTTTATGTTAGCCTTTCATATTGTGGTCGATTTGACTCATGTTTTGTTAATCTTTGAGCTGAGTTTTCTTCATGAACGAATGATTAGGACTGAACTTGATTACTTTGCGGAATCATTATTCTGAGTGCAGCTCGCTTTTATGACACTTGTATTATTTAGAGAGAATGGCAGGATAGTATTGATTAGATTGAACACTATGAGTTGCACAATTATTCACGACATTCTTTTATTGACTTTAATTCTTTTTGCTTGAGGACAAGCAAAGGCTTAAGTTTGGGGGTATTTGTTAGGCGTATTTTTATACGCTTATTTATCATTATTTTGTAGTGTTTTGGTGAGTGAAATCATCTAAATGATCTTTTAATGCCTTGATTTTGTATGATTGATGAAATTGAAGTCAGGAGCTAAAGCGAGGCAAAGCGGTAGCAGCAAAAGCGGGCGATGAGCCGCGGCGCAAGGAATCGAGCCGCGGCACGAAGACACCGGCCGAAGGCGAGATGTCATGCTGTGCGCGGCACGGCCAGTGAGCCGCGGCACGTAAGAATTATTTAACGCCTGTATTCACTTTTGGCGATGTGCCGCGGCACGAGTTTAGTGAGCGCGGCACACTTAGCGGGTTTTGTAGGGCGTCGCAGATTTTGGGCGTTTCAAAGCCGATTTCGACCGATTGAGACAGACGCGTTTCTTGATGTCTTGAGCTATAAATAGGGCTTAAGACCCTAATTTAATTATCTTGGAATCATTGAATCTAAACCTAGGAGAGCTTAAGCGTGGAGGCGAGAAGAGGAGGAAGCGGAAGAATTCAAGGCGGAAGGCGGGAGGCTCAAGAACGGAGGAATCGAGCTTCATCTGCGTTTGAATTTTATGCTTTCGTTTATTTATTCTGTATTTTCGCTTTTAGTATGTCGTAAAGCCCTCATCTAGGGTTTTGATGAAACCTTTGTTTTGACGAATTGATTAAGATTATCACAGTTATTACCTTTGAATAGAGTTTTCCCAATTATGTTTAAATCTTGCAATTATCAGTCCAATAGTTGTATTGATTTAATCATTCACTTTGAATCGGGAGAGGAGATTTGGTGAGGAACTATTGGTGAGGACCGTTTTATTCTGTGAGATAGGAATATACTCATAGAAACTACGTGGCCTTTAGGAGATTTCATGCTTTTTGCCTATCGACGAGATAATTCACCTAGGGATAGAGTGCGTTAGTCGCCGTTAGATAAATCTATTGACCTCGGGAGAGGCGGTAGAATATATTAGCAATCTCCGCCTTCAGTAAATTGGGAAAATTATTTATTACGGATAATCGAGAGTAAATTCGGATAAACTAAGGTGGATTCAGAACCCTAGACGTATTCATCATTTGATTTCCTTAATCCAAGATATTGTTTTCTACTGCTTAGTATTTTAGAAATTCTTTTAGTTATTAATCCAAAAACCCAACTTCGATTGTTCAAATAAAATTGGAATACGAAAATGTCGGTAGTTAGAGATTCAATCCTCGTGGGAACGATACTCTACTTATCACTTTATTACTTGTAAACGATGGCGTGCACTTGCGTGTAGGAAATATCGCAACACTATCTAGCTTGCAGCCTCTGAGATCGGAGTCGCTGTATCCAACTAAATCGAATCCGCCTTCCTTAGGATACCATAGTCCTGCATCGACTGTTCATTTAATGTACTTCAGGATTCGTTTAGCTGTATTGAAGTGTGATTCCTTAGGTGCAACTTGGTATCTCGCACACACTCCAACAGCAAACTGGATATCGGGCCTGCTAGCCGTTAGGTACAGGAGCGAACCAATGAGCTTCCTGTAGAGTGATTGGTCAAACGGCTTTCCGGCTTCATCGGCACTAATTTGCACGGAAGTGCTCATGGGGGTTGGCGAGGATTTGGAAGTGTTCATTCCAAATTTGTTGAGAAGCTCCTTGCTGTATTTATCCTGGTTGATAAATATACCTGTAGGCAACTGCTTTACCTACAAACCTAGGAAATAACTAAGTTCCCCCATCATACTCATTTCAAATTTGCTTTGCATGAGATGAGAGAACCTTTGACATAAAGCAAGGTTAGTTGAACCAAAAATAATATCATCCACATAGATTTGTACCAATAGAAGGTTATCACCTTCCTGTATCTTGAACAGGGTCTTGTCCATAGCACCTTTCTCAAATCCGTTGTTGGTTAGATACTAGGACAGGGTTTCATACCAGGCTCTAGGTGCTTGTTTAAGTCCATACAGCGCTTTTCTTAGCCTGTAAACTAGATCGATACCGTCTGTGTTGGCAAACCCTGGTGGTTGTTCAACATAAACTTCTTCTGCAAGATCTCCATTCAGGAAAGCACTTTTGACGTCCATTTGGTATACGATAAAACTCTTATGGGCGGCAAAGGCTAAAAATATCCTAATGGCTTCTAGTCTCGCTACAGGGGCGAAGGTTTCATCATAGTCTATTCCTTCTTCCTGACTATAGCCTTGTGCTACTAGTCTGGACTTGTTCCTTATGATAAGTCCATTTCGATCCTTTTTGTTTCGAAATACCCATTTGGTTCCTATAACCGATTGGTGTGTTGGTCTGGGTACAAGATACCATACATTGTTTCTTTCGAAATCGTTAAGCTCTTCTTCCATAGATGTTATCCAATGAGAATTGTTAAGATCGTCTATGGTCGAAACAGGTTCGGACTGGGCTAAGAATACAGCGATAGTGCACATATTGAGTCTTCTAAGTTCGGATTGAGATTTCCATTCAGGAAACTGTGATATTTCAGCATTAGATTCTTCTTGTGCATAAAGTACATTTCCTTGTGTACTCTGTATTCTCCTACGAGTAGAAACACCGGCATTAATGTTTCTAATGATCAGCTCTTGCGGGTGATCTCTCAACCATCTTCGGTCGGGTTCTAATTCAAGATCCCGTACTGTATCGAAAGATGCTGTGGATACAGCTTCAGCTTGTACAGCATTGGCTTCATCCACATCGATTCTTACAGCTGCGGGGTTGATTTCTAAATCAACGACAGGTTCTATGGGTGTTGGAGGATCCAAGATAGATAGATGGTGAATGTTCTGAGTGATATCATCTACTCCTGTAGGGTCATGGTGTGGTTCGTCGAACACTACATGAACTGATTCCTCGATCGTCAGCTTCCTTTTATTAAAGATTAAAGCTTTCTTGTGACGGAGGAGTATCCTACGAATATTCCTTCATCTGATTTTTCATCAAAGGTTCTAAGTTGGTCCTTCCAATTGTTCAATACATAACACCTGCATCCAAAAATGTGGAAATACGAAACTAACGGAGTTTTGTTGTTCCATACCTCATATGTTGTTTTGTTGTGGTGTTTGTTGACGATACAGCGGTTTTGAGTGTAACATGCTGTATTGGTTGCTTCACCCCAGAAACGCTGTGGCAACTTGCTTGCGGCAATCATTGTCCTTGTTGCTTCTTTCAACGTCCTATTCTTTCGCTCGGCAACACCATTTTGTTGAGGTGTACGGGCAGCTGAGTATTCATGCTGTATTCCATTCTCCGAACAATATTGCTCTATAAAGTGGTTAGTGAATTCTGTACCTCTGTCAGAACGAATGCACACGATACTCGATGCCTTTTCATTTTGCAACTTTCTCAGGAGCTCGGGCAGCTTTGATGTTGTTACCTTCTTCTTGCTAAGAAAGATCGTCCAAGCATACCTGGAATAATCATCAACAACAACCATGCAGTATTTCTTACCTCCCAAACTTACCGGGTCTACAGGACCGTAGAGATCCATGTGTAGCATTTCCAACACTCTTTGGGTTGAAAGGTAGGATTTGCTTTTCAGGGTTGACTTGATTTGCTTGCCTTTCTGACATGGTCCGCAGACGCTGTCCTTCTTGAATGACACATTTGGCAAACCTCTAACCATTCCCTGTCTTGAGAGCTTGTTGATCGTCTTGAAGTTGACGTGAGACATCCTCTTGTGCCATAACCAGCTAAGATCTGCAGTGCCTTTGGCAACAAAGCATGGAATTGAGGAGCTCATAGGCTTCCAGTCAGCAATATACATGTTACCTGATCTGCTTCCTGTAAGCACAAATTCCTTGGTTTGGGTGTTCTTGACTCTACAGCGATCTATATAGAACTTCACCGAGAACTGTTTATCACAGAACTGGCTAATACTAAGTAGATTATACTGTAAGCCTTCAACATATGCAACATCAGTGACCTTGAATTTCCTGACAAGTAGGTTTCCTTTCCCTCTTGTTCTTCCTTTAGACTTATCACTGAAGCGAACTTTTGGATCGCGACCTTCTACAAAATCAGATAGCTTGCTCCTATCTCCGGTCATGTGATGAGAGCATCTACTATCAAAGTACCAGGTATCCTCCTCTAGAATGTCCTGTAACAAAGAAATTAGGTAGATTTAGGTCCCCTTTGATTTTTGGGTCCATGTATGTTAGTTCCTTTAGGTACCCAAGTTTTCCTGGCAGCAATTGGTTTACTGTAGGACATACTCGGTACAGTGTTGCGATATCTACGGGGGGCATATCCGTAGTCGTTATAATCATGATAATTATTATGCATGTAAAATTCAGGGTTATTTTTATTAATCCAGTACGAGTGCCGTCTTAGAGGTGGAGCTATTTTCTTAGGCCTAACAGCTTGTCTTCTGGGCCTCCAGTTGGATTCCCAATGCTGTTGTTGATACTGAACCGGCATCTGCTGTCTTGAGGGATAACGAGGCTCCTGTATCCAATACCTCGGCGTCTTTGTCTTGATAATCTTGCCGTGCGGGCCTTTGGTGGTTGGATACTGACCTTCCTTCGAGCAGTTTGGCGCTGTTGATATGCTCGGGAGCATCTTTGTTGATGCGCCTCACGAGTTGGAATGGCTTATGATTCCGCCTATGCAGTATAGGATTGCGGGGGAGGAATTGCAGCCTTCGATTTTCTCGATACAACAGGTTCCTTCACGGGACTAGGGGTATCTTCCGATTCTGGAATGTGTTCCACACTCTTGACGAACACTGTACTAGTTTTCCCTTTGTTTGAACATGAGCTGTATCCTAAGCCACTTTTATCATGAGCATGTTGCCCAGTGCTCAGAATTTCTTCCATTCTTTTGGACGATTTCTCAAACGACTTCAGAATGGTCTCAAGTTCAATTTCTCGTTTTTCGAGAGTTGTGATTTTGGCTTGTAGTAGAACCAAATCATTTGTCTTGCTCTCGTTGTGAGTTTTAGCCTCACTTAGTTCATGAGCAAGTTGATGATTACTCTCCATGAGTTTTTCAAAATCGACTTTGCTGGTTTCACAGTCAAGGGACATGTTTTCATAATTTATCTTCAGCAAGTCATTTTCATCTTTCAGCTCTAAATTAGATAATTGAAGCTGGATGTTCTCAGTTTTCAATGTCTCATGGGCCTTTTGAATGTTTTTAAATTCATTCATCATATTTTCAAAAGTATGAGATGCATTTGACGGAATAGCTGAGGTTGAGCTTACCTCATCATCACTGTCTTCACCTTCTGGAATGTCTTTGGCCATAAAGCACATATATGCTTTATCATCGAACTCATCGTCAGATGAATCACTTTCAGTGACCACCTGAAGACATTCTGCTGACTTGGATGGTGTGGGGGAGGCTTCTGATTCTCCAATCAGGGCCTTGAGCTTGTCTTTCCAAGCACGTCTTCTTTCATCTCTTTCTTGTTGCTCGGCCTCAGGCAATCTTTGGACTTTGGGATGAGGACATTTATTTGCATAATGCCCTGGTTTCCTGCAATTATAGCACAGGTTGGCATCACCAGATGATGTTTCGGTACTTACCTTGTGGACATGTTTGGGCCTGTAGGGAGTCTTTCCAGACTGTTTGATGAACTTTTTGAATTTATGCATGAGAAGCGCCATTTCATCTTGAGACAGGATGTCGTCGCCACTCGGCATTCTTGTGATCAAGCTTCGAGCTGGGCATGCTGTGTCGACGGTTCGATACAGCGGCTAGAGCTGTGACCTTTGAAGGTGATTCTTCAGATTTCTCTCTTCTGTCAATATCATACTCAAAAGCTTTGAGGTCATAGAAGAGATCAAAAGTAGATATTTCATTAAGATTACAGGATACACGCATAGCTGTGGTCTTAATGTCCCATCGGGCTGGGAGAGATCTGAAAATTTTTAAGTTCTTCTCCTTTTGGGTGTAAATTTTGCCCAACGCTTCAAGTTCACCAACAATACCAGTGAATCTGAGGTCAAGTTCCTCAAGTGTTTCAGTTGGTTTCATTTCAAAAGATTCAAATTCTTTGAGTTAGTTTTGAAATCTTGTTTTCTTTTGAGAGCTCAGTTCCCTCACAAATCAACTTGAGTTTATCCCAGATTTCTTTGGCTGTTTTGCAGCTCTTTACCTTTGAGAACGTGCCTTTGTCAAGAGTGACAAATAACGCGTTCTTAGGCACATTGTCGAGATTGGCTCGCTTCCTTTCATCTGTTGTCCATTGCTCGCGTTCCTTCTCGAGCATTTCAGCATGGGCTTGGCCCTCAATCCTTGTGGCCTGATTTACCTTCATGATCTTGATAGGACCATCCTGTATAACAAAAATCATCTCTTCGTGCATTGCTGCAAGATGAGCCTCCATCCTAATTCTCCAGTCGTCAAATTCGTTAATAGAGAACATAGGGACTTTGTTAATCATAGAAGTATCCATACTGATAATACAGCAATGAAAGAGACTGTTTTGCAAATAAGTGATTTGAATCTGATTCGGTTAATAATACGACTGATTCTTTTTAGAATCAACCTCTCCGATACCACTTGTTGGCCACTATGTATACTGGATACAGTTTGGAAAAATAGTTTAAACAACAAACTGTATGGATGTTAAATCTGAGTGCGTAGCGGAAGTCTTGGATATAGTAGGTTGTTGTGGATACAACAACTAAATGTATAGAGTATACTTAATTAATCACAGTAATTAAAACAGTAAAGGCTGAAGGTAAATAACACAGTAATTAAAGTGGTTTGAGGTAAACCCCTCTACGTCCACTGGTCCTCCACACAGGAGTAAAAAGTTCAACTACGTAATTATAACAACACACACAATCAATATATCGTTCACACAGATTGATATAAAGATCTTAGCTTAAACCGTTCACACAGATTGGTTTTGAGCTAATGCTTTGACTTGCTTCTTCACACACAGTTCTGAAGCTTCGTCTTCTTCAATGCAAATCCTTCACACACAATTCCGGAGAAGCACAGATTGTTCAGTCCACACAAGGCTGATCTTGAGTTTGTTCAACGTATAGAACAGATGGTGAACAACAACTTTGACTTTAAGAGCTTTCAGCTGATGAAGTGTTGTTCAGGATGATGAGCACTATATATCTCTTTAGATCTTAATTGCAGTAAGCTTTGGAGATATGTTTTGCTCTGATGATAACTTTTGATAGCTTGAGTGTTAGGTGACTGGTAACTGATCTTCAATACCTTCATAAGATATATAGTCTCTGAAATATATATCCGTTGAGATGTATCCATTTGAATGAGATTTCGTTCCAACGGGATTATGACACGATCCGGATTTAGCGGGATTCTGAAGATTTGTTGACTGGCAGTATTTGAATACTTTATCCTTGAGTATTTAAATACTTCTTTATTCATTGGGACTTGACTTCTGGATATTCCTTCTTTGTCCTGTTGTGAGCTGTATGGAAGATAACTGTATTTTGAGTTTTGAGACAGTTTCCATACTTTGGTCTTTTACAAGACTTCTTGCTGTACTGAAGGGCTTCACTATATGCTGATTCGAGGCAGGTCTTCGATACAGGATAAAACCTCAAAGCTTCGATACAGTTTCCTTTACTCTATTCGGATTGGCATATATGTCAAAACCTCTTTACCAAATACCATTCGATACAGGGATCGGATATCCCGGCTGTTTCGATACAGGATTCTTGTTTTCCCAACATCAAACAATTGGGAAGTTCATCTACCATTGATTGAATTTACCTACAACATTAGTTGGCATGCTTCCATTAAGATGGCACCGTTTGAGGCATTATACGGGAGGAGATGCAGATCGCCCCTATGTTTGGGACGATTCATCAGATTTGATCGAGATAGAACCAGAGTTGATCATACAGACTCGAGAAAAGATAGCCTTGATTCGTGAAAGGCTGTTGACCGCCCAAAGTCGACAGAAATCTTATGCAGACGTACGCCGTCGCCCATTAGAGTTCAGTACTGGAGACCACATACTTTTAAAGGTTTCTCCTACTCGGGGAACCTTTCATTTTGGCAGGAAAGGAAAGCTGAGTCCGAGATATATCGGACCATTCGAGATCCTTGAGAGAGTTGGAGAGTTGGCATACAGATTGGCATTACCGCCGTCATTGAGCCATGTTCATAACGTGTTCCACGTATCCCAGTTATGGAGATATATACTAGATCCTAGTCATGTCATTGATTTCGGCGAGATCGAAGTCTCTCAGGATGGAACGTTTGAAGAAAAACCAGTCAAGATACTCAAGAGTCGAGTTAAGCAGTTGACGAACAAACCAGTCGTTTTGGTCAAAGTTCAATGGTCACGCCACGGAGTGGAAGAAGCCACCTGGGAAACGGAAGATGGCATGAAGTCCAGATATCCAGAGTCATTTTCGTCTTGAGTTTCGGGACGAAACTCCTTTTTAGTAGGAGAGTATGCAATGTCCGGATTTATTATTGTGTATTTCATCTGTAGTTGAACCCTATATTATTCGGAATTGTGATCTCGATAATTGGAGTATGATATTTCTCACATTGGTATCTTTGTACATAAGTATATCGTCATGCAAAATTTCTCATGCGAACTCGTGATAGCGCACGCTAAGAATGTAGCTTAACGCGCGCTATCGGCTACAACTAGCGCACGCTACGAATGTAGGATTTGCGTGCGCTAGGCAGTCAATTATTGAGCTAGGCGGCTAGCACATGCGCCATCCGGGACATGGGTCCGGATAAGATTCCTGCGGATGAACCTGGACAGATTTGGAGTCAACGCTTATTAGCGTGCGCTAAGAATGGTATGGTAGCGTGTGCTAATCTGCTTTTGTGCAGAAACTTTATTTAAAGGACAACACTCCATTTATACCTATTCCCTTCATTTGTTCTTCATTCCTTGGAAGTCCAGAGAGACTTTCCTACTCCTGAAACACATACAAATCCGCCTTACTTGATCATTAAATATTAAAGAGTGCTTATACTTGATCATTGAAGAAGAATTCACTTTGAGGTGACACTCAAGCAACCGGAGCTGGATTATACCTTTTTAGATCAGTGATTTCTTCATTAAAGGTATGTTAATTCTATCTCCAACTTTAGATTCGTGTTATGAAGAATAAGATGATCATGCTAACAAGATATTGAGTTCCATTGGTGAATTATTAAACAAACATCATGTTTAGAAGATTGGAATTGTTAGTTCACCTTCAAGATAAAGTCTGAATGTGAATAATGATAATAGAATCTAGTACACTAATCCGAGATCATCGAAATTCGCATGAGGATGATAATTAAGTTCGAATATAAGAGTTGTGATGATATTCTTTTCCTTGAAACCTCAAATATGATTGAATCCATAAGATCATTCATAAGTTTATGAAAATGACATATAGACGGATATCACACGTTAATCACTGAGGAATTCATATTTTTTCATCACCGTTAGAACTAGTCTGCTGCCCAATAGTGAACTGCCATACACGCTTAGCATGCGCTAAGCTATATGAATTAACGTACGCTAACGGGCTAATTTAGCGTACGCTATGATTGAAACTTAGCTTGCATTAAGTCATCAAGCGAGTCAATCGGCTGATCAGTGAGGTACTGACCATGCATGGTTAGCGTATACTAGGCTGTGGGTAATTGCGTGCGCTAACGAGTAGCCTTAACGTACGCTACATAGGATGCGTAGCGTGCGTTAAGAAAACCAGACATATTTCTTTTAAGAACTTCCGACCATATTTTGGATTGTTAGATGTTCGTTCGACGTGAGATAAATTCTATATTATTTTTTTGTTAAGGTTCGAGCTTGCTACGTGATTGATCGAAGGGGCGACCTTTGAATATTTTATTTTTCGTGGAAGTATTGTTCTTGTCTTCTAATCGAGGCAAGTACTCTAATTAGAATTGTTTATATTATGACAGCTATATTGTGATTGTATTGTGTATTATGTGTTGTGATTAAATGTCCACCATGCGTTGATCCGACGGGAATTATCATGGGAATCTATAGATGTGTGCGCTGGATCGTTGGACAGGTAGTTCCACCATGCGTTGGTCCGACGGGATCATCATGGGAATCTATAGTTGTGTGCGCTGGATCGTTGGAATGCCATCAGTAAGTTGAGACTGTTATGACGTGATATGTGTTGTTATTTCTCGTTGGAGAAACTTGTTATGATATAATTTTTGATTATATCATTGTTGTATGATTATTGTACTTGTACTAGCATCGTTGTGCTAACTCCTTTGGGTGTGAACATTTATTTATGTTTAGGATCCAGGAGAGCGGGGAAACAACCACTGGAGTTGCATGACGACGAGGGTGCAGAGTGATGTTCCGACCGGGTTTAATTGTCTGTTTTTTGTATTGTTTTAATAAGTACTCGAGTACGTAGTAATTTATGATGATTTGGATTTGGTGATATATTAATACTTTTCCATTGAACATTCATATTTTCAGTATTTGGTCAAAACTGTTGTATCTTAATTCCGTTATTTTCATCCGTTGGTACCTGTTAATGTCTTTTCAATTCTTCAGCCTTGTGAAACCTTATGTAAAGGATTTACGGCGCTGTAATATTCCTGAATATATCGGGGGTGTTACATAATATGGTATCGGAGCTAAGATTATGGATATCTTGGCCATTCGGTTAAAATAGGGGTCATATACGTCTTTTGAGGTAACCGGCCGTGAATGACATCACTGTACTACCTACGTCTTCATGCGAACGGTGGTTGTAAGTTCCTAAACTCTATCTCATTCTTTACGTATTGTATTTCTTTAGACTTGAACATTGGAACGATATTGTTCCCTGTATATTGAGTATTTATGCTTACAGTATGTTGAGAGGCAGACATGGACGTGGTCGCGGTCGCGGACACGGATGAAGAAATGCCGAAAGAGAAGCTTCGCCTTCTAATCACGCCAGCCACAGTTCAGGCGAGCCACAGAGATCTATCAATAATGAACTGGAACCTGCTGTGCCCGAAATCCTTCGTCAAGTGGTGAACTAGATGACTCAGTTCGCCCAGGTCGTGGACCGAATGCAGGTGGCGGTGGGATTACAGCAGGGAAAGAGACAACAAGGGATCCCAGACATGGGAAATCGAGGTGACAGATGGTTGCAAGAGGTGGCAAAGATGCAACCACCCAAATTCGACGGATTTTCTGAGACACCTACATGGGACCATTGGTTGAAGGAATTGGAGAAATTTTTTGCCGGAATTAATTGCCTAGACGACCGGAGAGCCTCTATAGCTCAGTACTTTCTGATAGGGGAAGCATCCGAGTGGTGGGAAGCCATCCGGCCTGCAGATCATGATGCTGATTAGACAGAATTTAAATTGATGATGGAAGCTCAGTACTGCCCTCGTCCTGTGAGGGAAGCCAAAGTTCGGAAGTTTTTCTCCGCTCAGCCGTCAGACGAACCTGTATCCCAGACAAATCAGACATTTAACCAACAACTAGCATTTGTTCGACATCTGGTCAGAACAGATGCAGAAATGATGATCCATTTTGATATGAGGATGAAACCAGAAATCCAGAGGTACATGTCCGGTTTTGAATGTACCACTCTCCGTCAATACCAGGATAAGGCGTTGGCATACGAAATCAATGAAGCAGCAATGGAGAAGTTTATGGAGTCCAAGAAGCAGAAAGTCTCTGGTACATTTACAGAGCACAAGAGCAGGGCCCCCCGCAAGGCCCAGTCATCTTTTCATTCTTTTAAGAAACCTCCGCACCCATCTAAGAGCGGAAAGAATTTCGGAACAATGTCAGCCACGATGGATACAGCTAGGAGGTGCTTTAACTATGGTTGCCCAGGCCACCTTTGGCGTGATTGTTTGCGCACTCCAGTTACATGTTTTGATTGGGATAGGAAGGGCACCGTGCGACGTTTTGCAAGAATGCCACCAAGTTCAATGGAACCCGTACATCGCAGCCAGTTTAGAAGGAAGCTAGTATCCAACAGACGCAGCAAAGTGTTCAGATGCCTCAGAATTTTGCCCACGGACGAGGCAGAGGACAATGGGATCGAAAGGGGACATCGAGTGCCGGATCTGTTCCCCCACGTCTGTACGAGATGAGGAGGACATACGATCAGGATGCTGCTGTCGCATCAGGTACTGTTCAGATCCTTTCCCAGCCAGTTAGCGTTTTATTCGATACAGGAGCTACGCATTCATTTATATCCTCATCTTGTGTAAATCGTTTGAATATTTATGGTTTTCATTATTGTGAACCTTATGTTGTTGGTTTACCGAGTGGAGAGAGGATTGTTGGAAACTTAGAAACTAGAGATTTCCCTGTATCATTTGGAGGCAGAGAGTGGCTCTCAAATCTGATTGTAATAGAAATGCAAGGAGACGACCTGATACTCGGAGACGATTGGCTTAATCGATATGGAGCTAGTGTAAACTACCGAAGGAGGAATATCTCGCTGATCGCTGATGATGGTTCCGAAATATTATTTGAAGGATGGAAACCAGGAAGCTCAGGAAAGTTGATAAAGGCGATGAAAGCTATCGAATTGTTGAAATAGGGCTGTACCGGATACTGGTGTTATGCAATGAAGAAAGAAGACGAAATTGTGGAACTTTCATCCATTCCTGTTGTGAACGAATTTCCAGATGTATTTCCTGACGAGTTACCTGGACTACCTCCACGACGGGATGTAGAATTCACCATTGAGCTGGAATCCGGAGCTACACCAATTTCTAAGGCGCCGTATCGTATGGCACCTACTGAGATGTATGAACTGGAAAAGCAGCTGGAGGAGTTACTGGACAAAGGCTATATCCAGCCAAGCGTTTCGCCTTGGGGAGCGCCAGTTCTTTTAATTCGGAAGAAAGATAGATCGCTTCGACTGTGTATTGACTATCGAGAGCTGAATAAGATGACGATTAAGAACAAGTATCCGTTGCCACAGATTGATGATTTGTTTGACCAGTTACAAGGAGCAACAGTATTTTCTAAAATTGATATGAGATCAGGATATCATCAGCTGAGAATTAAGGAATCTGATGTTCTGAAGTTAGCATTCAGAACTCGCTACGGACATTATGAGTTTGTAGTGATGTTGTTTGGTCTCACTAATGCACCTGATGTATTCATGCAATTGATGAACCGAGTGTTCATCGAATATTTGGATAAATTTACGGTCGTGTTCATTGATGACATTCTAGTGTATTCTAATAGCCCGGAAGAGCATGCACAGCATTTGCGGATTGTATTAGAACTTTTGAGAAGCGAGCAATTGTACGCCAAATTTTCTAAGTGTGAATTCTGGCTAAAGGAAGTAATGTTCCTCGGCCATGTGGTATCAGCTGAAGGAGTCTGAGTAGATCCTCAGAAGATCGAAGCAGTTATGGATTGGAAGCCTCCAAAGAATGTGAAAGAAGTCCGGAGTTTCTTAGGACTTGCTGGATATTATTGTCGATTCGTGGAAGGGTTTTCTAAAATTTTCCGCCCACTTACTCGACTCCTGCAGAAAACTCAAAAGTTTGACTGGAGTCAATCGTGTCAGAAAAGCTTTGATGAATTGAAGAAGAGATTGACGACAGCACCGATTTTAACACTTCCACAGGGGACTGGAGGATTCATAGTTTACAGTGATGCTTCGAAACAAGCACTCGGATGCGTATTGATGCAGAATGATAAGGTGATCGCTTATGCGGCACGACAGCTGAAACCTTATGAAATGAATTACCCAACTCATGATTTGGAGCTAGCGGCAGTAGTTTTTGCTTTGAAAATCTGGAGACATTACCTATACGGGACTCACTGTCAGGTCTTTACGGATCACAAGAGTCTCAAATACATCTTCAATCAGAAAGAGTTGAACATGCGGCAAAGCAGATGGTTAGAGCTGATTAAGGACTACGACTTGGAGAATTTGTATCATCCAGGCAAAGCGAATGTAGTGGCAGATGCACTTAGCCGCAAGCCTGTTTCTATTCAGATGCTGGAGACTCTGACCTCCCAACTTAGCCTTCAACGAGAGATGATTCGAGAAGGAATTTAAGTATGGTTACAAAGAGTCCAAGGACAACTGTGCGTGATGGAAATAACTTCATCATTAATCGAAGAAATCAAATCTATGCAGATAGATGATCCTCTGATGATTCGGTTACGTGATGAAGTAATCAAGGGGAAGGCCTCCGGATTCATAACTCATGATGATGGAGTTTTGAGATTTCATAACCGACTTTGCATTCCCAATGTCGATGTTCTGAAACAGACGATTATAAAGGAAGATCACAGCTCGCCCTATTCTATCCACCCAGGCACCAGTAAGATGTATAATGACTTGAAGCAGAATTTATGGTGGGGCAACATGAAGAAAGATGTAGCGGAATATGTTTCGTAATGCTTGACTTGTCAGCAGGTTAAGATCGAGCATCAACGACCTGCCGAAATGTTGAAGCCGCTCCCGATTCTTGAATGGAAGTGGTAGGACATATCGATGGACTTTATCACAAGTATGCCGAGAACCAAGACAGGAATGAACATGATTTGGGTGATAGTTGATCGTTTAACCAAATCAGCTCATTTTAGGCATTAAGGACACGTGGCGACCAGAGAGGTTGGCACGAGTATTTATTTCAGAGATAGTTCGATTGCATGGTACGCCGAAGACCATTATTTCTGATCCAGACGGTCGTTTTGTGTCTCATTTTTGGAAAGCAGTTCATAAGGCCTTGGGGACCGAATTGAACTTCAGCACAGCTTATCACCTGCAGACTGACGGACAATCCGAGAGGACCATTCAAATGGTGAAAGACATGCTAAGGATCGGTGCCTTAGATTGGTCAAACGATTGGGAAGTTCATCTGCCGTTGATTGAATTTACCTACAACATTAGTTGGCATGCTTCCATTAAGATGGCACCGTTTGAGGCATTATACGGGAGGAGATGCAGATCGCCCCTATGTTTGGGACGATTCATCAGATTTGATCGGGATAGAACCAGAGTTGATCGTACAGACTCGAGAAAAGATAGCCTTGATTCGTGAAAGGCTGTTGACCGCCCAGAGTCGACAGAAATCTTATGCAGACGTACGCCGTCGCCCATTGGAGTTCAGTACTGGAGACCACATACTTTTAAAGGTTTCTCCTACTCGGGGAACCTTTCATTTTGGCAGGAAAGGAAAGATGAGTCCGAGATATATCGGACCATTCGAGATCCTTGAGAGAGTTGGAGAGTTGGCATACAGATTGGCATTACCGCCGTCATTGAGCCATTTTCATAACGTGTTCCACGTATCCCAGTTACGGAGATATATACTAGATCCTAGTCATGTCATTGATTTCGGAGAGATCGAAGTCGCTGAGGATGGAACGTTTGAAGAAAAACCAGTCAAGATACTCAAGAGTCGAGTTAAGCAGTTGACGAACAAACCAGTCGTTTTGGTCAAAGTTCAATGGTCACGCCACGGAGTGGAAGAAGCCACCTGGGAAACGGAAGATGGTATGAAGTCCAGATATCCAGAGTTATTTTCGTCTTGAGTTACGGGACGAAACTCCTTTTTAGTAGGAGAGTATGTAATGTCCGGATTTATTATTGTGTATTTCATCTGTAGTTGAACCCTGTATTATTCGGAATTGTGATCTCGATAATTGGAGTATGATATTTCTCACATTCGTATCTTTGTACATAAGTATATCGTCATGCAAAATTTCTCATGCGTACTCGTGATAGCGCACGCTAAGAATGTAGCTTAACGCGCGCTATCGGCTACAACTAGCGCACGCTACGAATGTAGGATTTGCGTGCACTAGGCAGTCAATTATTGAGCTAGGCGGCTAGCACATGCGCCAGCCGGGACATGGGTCCGGATAAGATTCCTACGGATGAACCTGGACATATTTGGAGTCAACGTTTATTAGCGTGCGCTAGGAATGGTATGGTAGCGTGTGCTAATCTGCTTTTGTGCAGAAACTTTATTTAAAGGACAACACTCCATTTCTACCTATTCCCTTCATTTGTTCTTCATTCCTTGGAAGTCCAGAGAGACTTTCCTACTCCTGAAACACATATAAATCTGCCTTACTTGATCATTAAATATTAAAGAGTGCTTATACTTGATCATTGAAGAAGAATTCACTTTGAGGTGACACTCAAGCAACCGGAGCTGGATTATACCTTTTTAGATCAGTGATTTCTTCATTAAAGGTATGTTAATTCTATCTCCAACTTTAGATTCGTGTTATGAAGAATAAGATGATCATGCTAACAAGATATTGAGTTCCATTGGTGAATTATTAAACAAACATCATGTTTAGAAGATTGGAATTGTTAGTTCACCTTCAAGATGAAGTCTGAATGTGAATAATGATAATCGAATCTAGTACACCAACTGGAGATCACCGAAATTTGCATGAGAATGATAATCAAGTTCGAATATAAGAGTTGTGATGATATTCTTTTCCTTGAAACCTCAAAGATGATTGAATCCATAAGATCATTCATAAGTTTATGAATATGACATATAGACGGATATCACACGTTAATCACTGAGGAATTCATAAATTTCATCACCGTTAGAACTAGTCTGCTGCCCAACAGTGAACTGCCATGCACGCTTAGCGTGCGCTAAGCTATATGAATTAACGTACGCTAACGGGATTATTTAGCGTACGCTACGATTAAAACTTAGCGTGCGTTAAGTCATCAAGCGAGTCAGTCGGCTGATCAGTGAGGTACTAACCGTGCATGGTTAGCGTACGCTAGGCCGTGTGTAATTGCGTGCGCTAACGAGTAGCCTTAACGTACGCTACATACGATGCGTAGCGTGCGTTAACCAAACCAGACAGATTTCTTTTAAGAACTTCCGACCTAATTTTGGATTGTTAGATGTTCGTTCCACGTGAGATGAATTCTATATTATTCTTTTGTTAAGGTTCGAGCTTGCTACGTGATTGATCGAACGGGCGACCTTCGAATATTTTGTTTTTCGTGGAAGTATTGTTCTTGTCTTCGAATCGAGGCAAGTACTCTAATTAGAATTGTTTATATTATGACATCTATATTGTGATTGTATTGTGTATTATGTGTTGTGATTAAATGTCCACCATGCGTTGATCCGACGGGAATCATCATGGGAATCTATAGCTGTGTGCGCTGGATCGTTGGACAGGTTGTTCCACCATGCGTTAGTCCGACGGGATCATCATGGGAATCTATAGTTTTGTGTGCTGGATCGTTGGAATGCCATCAGTATGTTGAGACTGTTATGATGTGATATGTGTTGTTGTTATTTCTCGTTGGAGAAACTTGTTATGATATAATTGTTCATTATATCACTGTTGTATGATTATTGTACTTGTACTAGCATCGTTGTGCTAACCCCTTCGGGTGTGAACATTTGTTTATGTTCAGGATCCAGGAGAGCGGGGAAACAACCAGTGGAGTTGCATGACGACGAGGGTGCAGAGTGATGTTCCGGCCGGGTTTAATTGTCTGTTGTTTGTATCGTTTTAATAAGTACTCGAGTACGTAGTAATTTATGATGATTTGGATTTGGTGATGTATTAATACTTTTCCGTTGAAGTTTTATATTTTCAGTATTTGGTCAAAACTGTTGTATCTTAATTCCATTATTTTCATCCGTTGGTACCTGTTAATGTCTTTTCAATTCTTCAGCCTTGTAAATCCTTATGTAAAGGATTTACAGCGCTGTAATATTCCTGAATATATCGGGGGTGTTACATAATATGGTATCGAAGCTAAGATTATGGATATCTTGGCCATTGGGTTAAAATAGGGGTCATATACGTCTTTTGAGGTAACCGGCCGTGAATGACATCACTGAACTGCCTACGTCTTCATGCGAACGGTGGTTGTAAGTTCCTAAACTCTATCTCGTTCTTTACATGTTGTATTTCTTTAGACTTGAACATTAGAACGATATTGTTCCCTGTATATTGAGTATTTATGCTTACAGTATGTTGAGAGACGAATGTGGACGTGGTCGCGGTCGCGGACGCGGACGAAGGAATGCCGAAATAGAAGCTTCGCCTTCTAATCAGGCCAGCCACAGTTCAGGCAAGCCACAGAGATCTATCAATAATGAACCGGAACCTGTTGTGCCCGAAATCCTTCGTCAAGTGGTGAACTAGATGACTCAGTTCGCCCAGGTCGTGGACCAAATGCAGGTGGCGGTGGGATTACAGCAGGGAGAGAGACAACAAGGGATCCCGGACATGGGAAATCGAGGTGACAGATGGTTGCAGGAGGTGGCAAAGATGCAACCACCAAAATTCGACGGCTTTTCTGAGACACCTACATGGGACCATTGGTTGAAGGAATTGGAGAAATTTTTTGCCGGAATTAATTGCCCAGACGACCGGAGAGCCTCTATAGCTCAGTACTTTCTGATAGGGGAAGCATCCGAGTGGTGGGAAGCCATTCGGCCTGCAGATCATGATGCTGATTGGACAGAATTTAAATTGATGATGGAAGCTCAGTACTGTCCTCGTCCTGTGAGGGAAGCCAAAGTTCGGGAGTTTTTCTCCGCTCAGCCGTAAGACGAACCTGTATCCCATACAATTAAGACATTTAACCAACAACTGGCATTTGTTCGACATCTGGTCAGAACATATGCAGAAATGATGATCCATTTTCATATGAGGATGAAACCAGAAATCCAGAGGTACATGTCCGGTTTTGAATGTACCACTCTCGGTCAATACCAGGATAAGGCGTTGGCATATGAAATCAATGAAGCAGCAATGGAGAAGTTTATGGAGTCAAAGAAGCAGAAAGTCTCTGGTATTTTTATAGAGCACAAGAGCATCGGGCCCCGCAAGGCCTACTCATATTTTCATTCTTTCAATAAACCTCCGCACCCATCTAAGAGCGGAAAGAATTTCGGAACAATGTCATCCACGACGGATACAGCTAGGAGGTGCTTTAACTGTGGTTGCCCAGGCCACCTTTGGCGTGATTGTTTGCGCACTCCAGTTACATGTTTTGGTTGGGACAGGAAGGGCACCGTGCGACGTTTTGCAAGGATGCCACCAAGTTTAATGGAACCCGTACATCGCAGCCAGTTCAGAAGGAAGCTAGTATCCAACAGACGCAGCAAAGTGTTCAGATGCCTCAGAATTTTGGCCGCGTACGAGGCAGAGGACAATGGGACCGAAAGGGGACATCGAGTGCCGAATCTGTTCCCCCACATCTGTACGAGATGAGGAGGACAAACGATCAGGATGCTGCTGTCGCATTAGGTACTGTTCAAATCCTTTCCCAGCCAGTTAGCGTTTTATTCGATACAGGAGCTACGCATTCAATTATATCCTCATCTTGTGTAAATCGTTTGAATATTTCTGGTTTTCATTATTGTGAACCTTATGTTGTCGGTTTACAGAGTGGAGAGAGGATTGTTGGAAACTTAGAAACTAGAGATTTCCCTGTATCATTTGGAGGCAGAGAGTAGCTCTCAAATCTGATTGTAATAGAAATGCAAGGAGACCACCTGATACTCGGAGACGATTGGCTTAATCGATATGGAGCTAGTGTAAACTACCGAAGGAGGAATATCTCGCTGATCGCTGATGATGGTTCCGAAATATTATTTGAAGTTTGGAAACCAGGAAGCTCAGGAAAGTTGATAAAGGCAATGAAAGCTGTCAAATTGTTGAAACAGGGCTGTACCAGATACTGGTGTTATGCAATGAAGAAAGAAGACGAAATTGTGGAACTTTCATCCATTCCTGTTGTGAACGAATTTCCAGATGTATTTTCTGACGAGTTACCTGGACTACCTCCACGACGGGATGTAGAATTTACCATTGAGCTGGAACCCGGAGCTACACCAATTTCTAAGGCGTCGTATCGTATGGCACCTACTGAGATGTATGAACTGAAAAAGCAGCTGGAGGAGTTACTGGACAAAGGCTATATCCAGCCAAGCGTTTCGCCTTGGGGAGCACCAGTTCTTTTTGTCCAGAAGAAGGATGGATCGCTTCGACTGTGTATTGACTATCGAGAGCTGAACAAGATGATGATTAAGAACAAGTATCCGTTGCCACGGATTGATGATTTGTTTAACCAGTTACAAGGAGCAACAGTATTTTCTAAAATTGATCTGAGATCAGGATATCATCAGCTGAGAATTAAGGAATCTGATGTTCCGAAGTCAGCATTCAGAACTCGCTACGGACATTATGAGTTTATAGTGATGCCGTTTGGTCTCACTAATGCACCTGCTGTATTCATTCAATTTTTATGAACCGAGTGTTCATCGAATATTTGGATAAATTTTTGGTCGTGTTCATTGATGACATTCTGGTGTATTCTAAGTGCCCGGAAGAGCATGCACAGCATTTGCAGATTGTATTAGAACTTTTGAGAAGCGAGCAATTGTGTGCCAAATTTTCTAAGTGTGAATTCTGGCTAAAGGAAGTAATGTTCCTCGGCCATGTGTTATCAGCTGAAGGAGTCCGAGCAGATCCTCATAAGATCGAAGCATTTATGGATTGGAAGCCTCCAAAGAATGTGAAAGAAGTCCGGGGTTTCTTAGGACTTGCTGAATATTATCGTCGATTCGTGGAAGGGTTTTCTAAAATTTCCCGCCCACTTACTCGACTCCTGCAGAAAACTCAAAAGTTTGACTGGAGTGAATCGTGTCAGAAAAGCTTTGATGAATTTAAGAAGAGATTGACGACAACACCGATTTTAACACTTCCACAGGGGACTGGAGGATTCATAGTTTACAGTGATGCTTCGAAACAAGGACTCGGATGCGTATTGGTGCAGAATGATAAGGTGATCACTTATGCGGCACGACAGCTGAAACCTTATGAAATGAATTACCCAACGCATGATTTGGAGCTAGCGGCAGTAGTTTTTGCTTTGAAAATCTAGAGACATTACCTGTACGGGACTCACTGTCAGATCTTTACGGATCACAAGAGTCTCAAATACATCTTCAGTCAGAAAGAGTTGAACATGCGGCAAAGCAGATGGTTAGAGCTGATTAAGGACTACGACTTGGAGATTTTTTATCATCCAGGCAAAGCGAATGTAGTGGCAGATGCACTTAGCCGCAAGCCTGTTTCTATTCAGATGCTGGAGACTCTGACCTCCCAACTTAGTCTTCAACGAGGGATGATTCGAGAAGGAATTGAAGTATGGTTACAAAGAATCCAAGGACAACTGTGTGTGATGGAAATAACTTCATCATTAATCGAAGAAATCAAATCTGTGCAGATAGATGATCCTCTGATGATTCGGTTACGTGATGAAGTAATCAAGGGGAAGGCCTCCGGATTCGTAATTGATGATGATGGTGTTTTGAGATTTCAGAACCGACTCTGCATTCCCAATGTCGATGTTATGAAACAGACGATTATGAAGGAAGCTCACAGCTCGCCCTATTCTATCCACCCAGGCACCAGTAAGATGTATAAGGACTTGAAGCAGAATTTCTGGTGGGGCAACATGAAGAAATATGTAGCGGACTATGTTTCGAAATGCTTGACTTGTCAGCAGGTTAAGATCGAGCATCAACGACCTGCCGGAATGTTGAAGCCGCTCCCGATTCCTGAATGGAAGTGGGAGGACATATCAATGGACTTTATCACTAGTATACCGAGAACCAAGACAGGAATGAACATGATTTGGGTGATAGTTGATCATTTAACCAAATCAGCTCATTTTCTAGGCATTAAGAACACGTGGGGACCAGAGAGGTTGGCACGAGTATTTATTTCGGAGATAGTTCGATTGCATGGTACGCCGAAGACCATTATTTCTGATCGAGATGGCCGTTTTGTGTCTCATTTTTGGAAAGCAGTTCATAAGGCCTTGGGGACCGAATTGAACTTCAGCACAGCTTATCACCCGCAGACTGACGGACAATCCGAGAGGACCATTCAAACAGTGGAAGACATGCTAAGGGCCTGTGCCTTAGATTGGTCAAACGATTGGGAAGTTCATCTACCGTTGATTGAATTTACCTACAACAATAGTTGGCATGCTTCCATTAAGATGGCACCGTTTGAGGCATTATACGGGAGGAGATGCAGATCGCCCCTATGTTGGGCCGATTCATCAAATTTGATCGGGATAGAACCAGAGTTGATCGTACAGACTCGAGAAAAGATAGCCTTGATTCGTGAAAGGCTGTTGAGCACCCAGAGTCGACAGAAATCTTATGCAGACATACGCCGTCACCCATTGGAGTTCAGTACTGGAGACCACGTACTTTTAAAGGTTTCTCCTACTCGGGGAACCTTTTATTTTGGAAGGAAAGGAAAGCTGAGTCCGAGATATATCGTACCATTCGAGATCCTTGAGAGAGTTGGAGAGTTGGCATATAGATTGGCATTACCGCCGTCATTGAGCCATGTTCATAATGTGTTCCACGTATCCCAGTTACGGAGATATATACCGGATCCTAGTCATGTCATTGATTTCGGCGAGATCGAAGTCGCTCAGGATGGAAAGTTTGAAGAAAGACCAGTCAAGATACTCGAGAGTCGAGTTAAGCAGTTGAGGAACAAACCAATCGTTTTGGTCAAAGTTCAATCGTCACACCATGGAGTGGAAGAAGCCACCTGGGAAACGGAAGATGGCATGAAGTCCAGATATCCAGAGTTATTTTCGTCTTGAGTTTTGGGACGAAACTCCTTTTTAGTAGGAGAGTATGTAATGTCCGGATTTATTATTATGTATTTCATCTGTAGTTGAACCCTGTATTATTCGGAATTGTGATCTCGATAATTGGAGTATGATATTTCTCACATTGGTATCTTTGTACATAAGTATATCGTCATGCAAAATTTCTCATGCGAACTCGTGATAGCGCACGCTAAGAATGTAGCTTAACGCGCGTTATCGGCTACAACTAGCGCACGCTACGAATGTAGGTTTTGCATGCGCTAGGCAGTCAATTATTGAGCTAGGCGGCTAGCACATGCGCCATCCGGGACATGGGTCCGGATAAGATTCCCGCGGATGAACCTGTACAGATTTGGAATCAACGCTTATTAGCGTGCGCTATGAATGGTATGGTAGCGTGCGCTAATCAGCTTTTGTGCAGAAACTTTATTTAAAGGACATCACTCCATTTCTACCTATTCCCTTCATTTGTTCTTCGTTCCTTGGAAGTCCAAATAGACTTTCCTACTCCTAAAACACATACAAATCCGCCTTACTAGATCATTAAATATTAAAGAGTGCTTATACTTGATCATTGAAGAACTTTGAGGTGACACTCAAGCAACCGGAGCTGGATTCTACCTTTTTAGATCAGTGATTTCTTCATTAAAGGTATGTTAATTCTATCTCCAACTTTAGATTCGTGTTATGAAGAATAAGATGATCATGCTAACAAGATATTGAGTTCCATTGGTGAATTATTCAACAAACATCATGTTTAGAAGATTGGAATTGTTAGTTCACCTTCAAGATGAAGTCTGAATGTGAATAATGATAATAGAATCTAGTACACTAATCCGAGATCACCGAAATTCACATGAGGATGATAATTAAGTTCGAATATAAGAGTTGTGATGATATTCTTTTCCTTGAAACCTCAAAGATGATTGAATCCATAAGATCATTCATAAGTTTATGAATATGACATGTAGACGGATATCACACATTAATCACTGAGGAATTCGTAAATCATCACCGTTAGAACTAGTCTGCTGCCCAACAGTGAACTGCCATGCACGCTTAGCGTGCGCTAAGCTATATGAATTAACGTACGCTAACGGGCTTATTTAGCGTATGCTACGATTGAAACTTAGCGTGCGTTAAGTCATCAAGCGAGTCAGTCGGCTGATCAGTGAGGTACTGACCGTGCATGGTTAGCGTACGCTAGGCTGTGTGTAATTGCATGCGCTAACGAGTAGCCTTAACGTACGCTACATAGGATGCGTAGCGTACGTTAAGCAAACCAGACAGATTTCTTTTAAGAACTTCTGACTGTATTTTGGATTGTTAGATGTTCGTTCGACGTGAGATGATTTCTATATTATTTCTTTTGTTAAGGTTCGAGCTTGCTACGTGATTGATCGAAGGGGCGACCTTCGAATATTTCGTTTTTTGTGGAAGCATTGTTCTTGTCTTCGAATCGAGGCAAGTACTCTAATTAGAATTGTTTATATTATGACAGCTATATTGTGATTGTATTGTGTATTATGTGTTGTGATTAAATGTCCACCATGCGTTGATGTGCCGGGAATCATCATGGGAATCTATAGTTGTGTGCGCTGGATCGTTGGACAGGTAGTTCCACCATGCATTGGTCCGACGGGATCATCATGGGAATCTATAGTTGTGTGTGCTGGATCGTTGGAATGCCATCAGTATGTTGAGACTGTTATGATGTGATATGTGTTGTTGTTATTTCTCGTTCGAGAAACTTGTTATGATATAATTGTTGATTATATCACTGTTGTATGATTATTGTACTAGCATCGTTGTGCTAACCCCTTCGGGTGTGAACATTTGTTTATGTTCAGGATCCAGGAGAGCGGGGAAACAACCACTGGAGTTGCATGACGATGAGGGTGCAGAGTGATGTTCCGGCCGGGTTTAATTGTCTATTGTTTGTATCGTTTTAATAAGTACTCGAGTACGTAGTAATTTATGATGATTTAGATTTGGTGATGTATTAATACTTTTCCGTTGAACATTCATATTTTCAGTATTTGGTTAAAACTGTTGTATCTTAATTCCGTTATTTTCATCCGTTGGTACCTGTTAATGTCTTTTCAATTCTTCAGCCTTGTAAATCCTTATGTAAAGGATTTACGGCGCTGTAATATTTTTGAATATATCGGGGGTGTTACAATTTTCTCATGAGCTCTATGAAGCTCATTAGACACAGAAGCCATCATGTAAGCGTGGACTTTATGTCATCCTTAACCCACTTTTGTGGTTTTCAATCTCTTCCTGATTGGCTCTTTCCATACCGGAGGCGCCGGAACGTCCGTCTCCAAGATGTACCCCAGTGCCTCTATACTGAGGACTATCATCAGATTTCTGAGCCAATCCACAAAGTTAGGTCCGATCAAGGTGTTCTTTTCGAGTAGAATTACGAGTGGGTTCATAGTCATATTAAGAGTTATGTCTGCATTTAAGTACGATAGGTTAATTAGTGACTCGTTTAATTATGATCTGAGTATATAATTAAAGTCTTTTCTATTCTTGTTACCCAGCTCCCACTATTTTTATCTGAATAACACACTCCCATGTGAAATCCGGAAGTATCGTCGCACTACTTCATAGTGGTGATCGAGTTCTTTATAAATCTTAATAGAGGGCAACCGAACAGGTTTCTAGTCTATTAATTTTCATAAAGTGGTGTCCAACAACAACCCATCTAATGGATGATTCGATCTTCTTTTTCCCCTTGTTCACTCCCCTCAACCTATACGGTTTCTATGGTTCGTAAACAAATTAAGTTTATACCATCGACGCAAATCAGTTTCACAATTTAATCTTATCCGGCAACCTATCAGGTTTCTAGGGATAAAATTTTCTCCAACCGAAGGGATCCAATGCGCTCCCGGTAATTTATCCATCCTCCCTGAACGGCAACCCCAATAACTCGAAAGTATAGCACATCCGGTTTGGATTTCAATTTCTCGAAAGCTCGATGGAGGGAAGGAAAACCTTGAAACCTTATAAACTTAATAATTTGTTGTGGGAGAATTTTCGTGATTAATGTTACACTTTGCACATTAATTCATTTAAGCGCGTTTGTAGCATTCATACAATATGAACGACCATTCACAACCTAGTTGCTACCTACATGTAGTTCATGGACCGTTCCTAGAAATAAAAACTCGGTAATCTAATTACAAGTCTTCGTCTTGAATCTTCATCTTCTCGAAACGGATCTTCCTCCGGTCTTCGTCATTAAATATAAATTTTACATTGAAAAATTGCATCCTAGATACAAACATTTCTAATAAAATAAATAGGCTCGAAATGGCCATTACAACCCAATCGAATAAAACCGAACGATTCAAAACTAAGTCCAAACCACATCCCCATTCAAAATAATGCATCAAACACATTAAATCAATGGGATTAATAATTAATCTAAATATTGATCCAATCAATACAAATTAATCCATCCAAACAAATTAATCAAATTAATTCAAACAATCGTTAATTTTAACTTGTTCCGGACGAGAAAATATTTCATTAAATTAATTCCCCTAAGAATAAAATTACCATAATTAAATCTTAGTCAAATTAAATCCAATTTAATTTGTGAGAAATTAATTATCGAACGAAAATATAAAAAACGGAGTCGAAAAACACGGCCGGGCCAAGCCCGGGACACTGCCCAGCAGGCTGCCGAGCAGGGCCTGCACATGCTGCAGAGCATGTCCGGCAGTGGCAGTGCATGATCCAGTGGCGAATCATGAGGCGATTCCGGACAGCTCCAAGATGCCGGGTCCGTTTATGTTTTCGGCTCGTTTTTCGCCCCGATTCCAAAAATAATATTTTTCAAATGTTTATATTACACATTTAAATCAGTTTTTCAAAAGAAAAATAGATTTATATTGTAACATAAAATCATGAAAAATTAATTTTTAGATGAACAATAGAAAATCAACTATTAATACGATTATGATTCCAAATCATACACCATCCAATCAAGCATTTCAAATGCTAAATGTCGTATATACGCTCGCAAGACCTACGCTACGATACCACTGTTAGGATTCGGTGCCAAAAACGAAGGCCCAGCAGAAGCAGTAAAACGAAAATTAATTCGATCTGAATCCCTGCGAGGATCGATCGAGCTATGTATATACGAATATTAAAACGAAACACAAGAGATACGAGAAACATACCCTTGTAGTCCGTTGATTTAGATGGTGTCCTTCTCTTGAGCTATTCCCCATGCATTAGTTGATTTCCCTACGATCCAAACGCTCCAAGCTCTTGGATGATCTAACGCCAAAAGCACTGCGTCTCTACTTGCCACGCGCCGGAGAAACGAACGGAATGACGATCACCTTGATATTCTCCAAGGATATGGCTAGAGCTAGGATGATGAAGCTTTCGATTGTGATTATAGCACTCTAAGTCTATAACTCGCTATCTCTCTTTGATTTCTTGATTTTTCTCCAAGAACCACCAAGAGCACATGAACAAGAATAAGAAGACTATGAGAAAAAGTTTTTTTTTTCTCTCTCTCTCTCTCTCTCACTAATTCATGGATGAATTTTCCAAGAATCAAGTGAGTAACATGATTAGTCTTCCTTTATTTCTTTATCGACTTGCGAACGATTAAGTATTTGAGCTATAAACCTTTCTAGTGCCGACCCCCTCATCCAATAAGGAGTGGAACGTTTTGCTCTCAAATACACAGACTAATTTATATATATATATATATATTTACGAGTTAGGAATGCTAGTAACTACCAGTAAATAAAGAAACATCCAATTGCCTTATGATAATAATTTACATAATTACAAGTATAATGCCCTCACTCAACATCCTCTGAGTGACATTCGAGGGCATACTCCTAACAAGTAAAACCTATTCGGACAAAAACTGAGTGAATAATATGATTTTCTTTCCACATGTATCATTGATTGTAGGATAATCCATCAGCTGCCTCAGTAAAACCTCTTTTGACAAAAACAGAGTGCATATATTGTTGGAGTATCTATGTGTTGCCTCATTAAAACCTTGTCAAGAAAACCCCCTGGTAAAAACTTGATCGAAGGAAAAAGAGTACGACTACTCCTTCTATTTTCAAATCTTTGAGGAATAATCTTGATTTTTGTAGTGTTCCTCATTATGCCATGAATATGCCTCGTTATTAAAACCTTATTCGGAAAAACCCAAAGGAAGAAATCCTAATGAAGGGAGAAGAGTACATTATTAATGCTAATACGCCATTGTTGTTGCCTTGTTAAAAATATTTGCTAGGAAAACCATGTGGGACAAAACCACAGTCAAGAAAAAAATAGTGCAGCGCGTACTTTATACACATATGCCCCACGCATTTTAAAAATCCGCCATGGATTACTGTATTCAGCGGAATTTGTAGTTTCCAATTCATATTCTTATGATATGCAATACATGCCAATCCGTTTTGCAAATTTCGTATCAGTGGTGATTAGGCTGCCTCGTTAAAAATCTTGCTAAGAAAACAGAGTGGGATAAGACCTTAGTCTAGGAAAAAAGAGTACATCATATAATTTCCTTTCAAAACACCACATTTTGAGTGATTGCACGCACTGATAATATATTTCACCAAGAGTTTCTTTTCACTTTTAGCAAGCCCCTATATTATAATTTTATTATAAGTGCATATATTTCAATTTCAATGGATTTCAATATCCTCATTTTCACAAATCATGGATTTCAATATTCCCATTTTCAATATTCATATTTCACAAGCATGGATTTCAGAGGCAAAAAGGGTCGTGAATATAGTAATTTCTACAATCAAGTAATATGACAATAAATAATTAAAAAACTATATTAATGTAGTTTTTTTATATAAATTAACAATGAATATCACAAATATAAATGTCAACAAGTATTATAAATTTCTCAATACTTTTAATGCATGTCATGTAGCCTCGTTAAAACCACGTAAAGTAAAAGTTAGTGGGAAAAAATATTTTGATCATAGAGAAAAGAGTACAGCATCTAGGTATTAAGAGTTAAACTTCGCCCTTTTAGCCTATCCTTCCATATGACTGTTACATCGATCAGCTATCTAAGGTGATCATTTCATCGATCCCTAAATCGATATAAATATTACCTCATTAAAAAACTTTCCAAGTGATAAAAATCATGTGGGGGAAACGATCCTTGGAAGGAAAAGAGTATAACAGTGTAGAGGTAAGACTCACCTTCAAGTCTTCATCACCCTCTGATTTGTACATCAATCAAGAAAACCCATGGGGACACATTCAAATCTAATTTCTCATGTCCATAATAAAAGAAAAACAAACGGCTTTTGAAAAACTTGTGCAATGTGTCGTTGCCTCGTCAAAAGTTTCGCCAAGTAACAAAACCTAGTTGGAGAAACTAAATCTTGGTTAAATAAAAGAGTACAACGTCTGTGAGTAAGTTTCTTCATGACTCACCTATCTCCTTTGACATTTACATCGATCACGGGAGTTCGAAAATTCTCCGCATTCCGATACTTCTCACATATTCTTCAAACACGGCTTTGGGCAATGATTTGATAAACAAATCGGCCACATTCTCCTCAGACTTCACTTGCTTTACCTGAATATTGAGGAGAGCGTTGTTGATGAATGTAGAAAAAATTTGGAGATATGGGTTTCGTGATATACCCAAGATTCATATGTTCGATGCAAGCTGCATTATCTTCATATATGCATGTGGGTGCGTCAGTGACAGTACTTAGACCAGTGTTACCTCGAATATGTGTAATGATAGCTCTTAACCAAATACACGCACGGATGACCTCATGCAAAACGATGATCTCAGCGTGATTCGAAGAGGTAGCTATAAGGGTTTGCTTAGTCGATCTTCATATAACAGTGTTTCCAATGGTGAAATACATAGCCAGTTTGGGAGCGACCTTTGTGTGGGTCGGCAAGATACATTCTATTAGCAAATCCTACCAACACGTTCGCCTGGGTAGGTCCTTCGGCTTCAGCATTTACTTTATCATTCGCCTTAAACGAAGCATCTTTTTTTGCCTGCTTATAGGGAAAGAATACTCCTAAGCTAATGGTTTTTTTTATCTTTGTTTACATCTAAACTACGACCGACCATGGGAGTGTTAACCGGGTGTGCTCTGTCCATATCAAAGCGTCTCAGCTTCTTCTGGACATAAGCAGAGTGGTGGATGAGAATTCCACAAACTATGTGTTCTATCTGAATTCCTAGATGGAAACGAGTCTTCCCAAGATCCTTCGTCTCAATCTCAGTTTTCAAGTATCTGATGGTTTCTCTTATTTCATCAAGAGTATTATTTATGATCATATTGTCAACATCTACTATGATGATTGCAAATCCCGAACTTGTTTTCTTCGCGAAGATTCAAGGACATAGTTTATCGTTCTTATATCCCTTTCTAATCAAGTAATCACTCAAACAGTTATTCATCATCCTTTTGGATTTCTTCAGACTGTAAAGTGAGCGTTTCAAACAAACTGAATCTACACTCCGGTCTAGAGTCACTTGATTTAGTAATGTAATTCATCAGGCACAATCATATAAGTATCTGTATTTAGATCCACATATAGATTCGCAGTAACCACATCCATTAGCTACATTTTCAGTCCTTCGAAAATAACCAGGCTAATTAAAATAGCGGAACATAATATCATCAATTACTTAGGAGTATGTTTCCTCGTAATAAATACCAAGTCGTTGTGAGAAACCTGGTGCAGTAAGACGAGCTTTGTACCATTGGACTTTGTGATTCTCATTACGCGTTCTAATAGGAACCCATTTATGTCCTACAGGCTTTACACTTGGCGGATTTAGTACTACTGGGCCAAATACCTGACGTTTTGTCAGAGAGTCGAGCTACGCCTAGATTGCTTCTTTATGTTTAGGTTAATCCCCTCTATGTTGACATTCTTCAACAGAGCTTGGTTCGATATCATCATGCTCTATAATCTCTTGAGAAATTGTGTATGCAAACACATCATCAATATGAGCGTTTGATTGTTCCATTAAATAGTATGCACTTTCATAGTTAATCGAGATCTCTTTGTTCTCGTAAGTTGAATCGAGCTTCAGGGCATCCCTCAGTAATGATTCGTAGACATAGCTATAATAAGAGATAATATCGTGAGAAGGACTCCCAGTATTGATGATCAAGGGATTGGTCTGTGACACACCTATCATTTTCTTCCTTGGGTGGGTGTCTACCAAACCAGATGGCCTCCCCCTTTCATTTTGGGAGCCACGCCCTCAATCTCACTTTCATTGGGTGTAATTGAATCACTCGGTACACTAGTGATGTGCCCCTTATTGGGGACTTCTAACCTCATAGGCACATCTGCAGCTGGAATGTGAGATATTGTCACTTTAGCGACATCCGTAAACACATCGGGCATCGAATCTGCTACATTATGAAGATCGAAGATTCTTTGCCCTTCACGATCACGTTGTGATGTACGAGGGTCATAGTGAGACAGAATGGGAATGAACCATGAGAATTCCTATTGTTCCTTGAGAAATTTAATTTTCTCCTCTTCTTTTATTGATTAAAAATCCACAAAGCGTGCCGTAAAGAGATCACCTGTCAAAGGTTCTAAATAGCAGGTAATTGTTGGTGATTCATATCCATTGTAAATACCTAGTCGTCTCTGAGGACCTATCTTCTTGCATTATGGGGGTACAATCGGCACATAGGTTGCACAACCAAATATTCGTAAGTATGAGATGTCAGGCTCATATCCAGTTGTCAACTGGTACGCGGGAAATGGTTGGCCAACATTGGGTCTGAAACGAATAAGTAAATTCCGATGACATGCAGTAAGCATCAAGTACTTTAAATGTAAATTCTCCTGCATTATCGAGTCGAATGGACTTGATTGGATGATCAAGATTGTGAGTCCTAAGATGAATGACATGAGTTAGGAGTTGTGAAAATGCAACATTTCGAGTGGACATGAGTGCGACAAGTGACCAACATGTCGAAGCATCCACCAATACCATAAAGCACCTAAATGGTCTGCATTATGGATGGATGGTCCACAAATATCTCCTTATATATATTATAAGAATGGAATATTTGCTTTAATGTATATAGCATAGGAAGGTTTCCCTCATACTTTAGCTAAAGAGTAGGCTTTGCAAAATGAGTGATGTGCTTTTTGTAATATCCGTATTTTTCTTTTCTGGTATTTTTCATTTTTTTTCGTATCTCATGCCTTTAGTGTCTCGCTGGTAACCATACTGGCATTCCGAGAACACTTATTTCTGGACTTTCTGTGATCCGAGCTTGTTGTTTTACTCAATTCTGCGTTTATTGGCTTTTCCGTCGCTAATTGGTCCGATTCTCATAATCGTTCTTCGGAACCACCGTTTCGGGGTTGCCGTAAATCCATCTTATGTTTTTACGCGTGTTGTGAGCTTCTGTTTGATGTTTCGATCATGTATCGTGTGTTTCGGGTGTTTTGAGCCGTTTGGTATCCTGTTACCTAGCGCGCTATTTCTGTTGTATATCGTATGATAGTATCACTTAGTAGCGCATGCAACGTTCATTTTGTAGCGCGCGCTAACGACTCGAGCACAGCAGTGGCAGTATGTTGTTTCTGCTCTCTGCTCTCTAGACGAGCAGCTTAGCGCATGCTAAGATTGTATTATAGCGCACGCTATGGTTTAGGCTTAGCACGTGCTGGGTGTCCGGTAGCACGCGCTAATCTGGCAGTCCAGAACTGGGCAGAATGTTTCTAGAACTCGGCCTGGTGTCCAGGTAGCGCACGCTATGGCCCGATAGCATGCTCTATCGAGGGGCTGTTAGCGCATGCTATCCTCTGGTAGCACGCTAACGGGCTAGAACCATAGGTTCTGGACTGTTTTTGGCTGGGTAGCGCACGCTAACTCTGATCGTTAGCGCACGCTAAAGTTCTCTGGTTATAAATACCAGAGAGTTGACCCAGATTCATCACTTTTTCATTTCTCATTCTCTCTCAGACCCTTGGTGGATTTTGGGCGATCTCCGGGCGATTCGAAGTCTTGCAACTTCTAGCCATCATCTTTCTTGAGTTCTTGGTGTAGATTAACAACACCAACACTTGTTCTTCGTCTTCGATCTGAGGTAATCTCCTAGAACCCTATTTTGGGAAATTTGGGGGGTTTTGATTTTTTGTCCTATTCGTTCCGTATCGTTGATTAATCCATGATGTATATGATTAATCTTGGTGGTATTCTTGTTTTCCCCACGAGTTCATGGTAAGTTTTGCTGTATCTGTGAAATCGAGAGGGTTCGGTTGTGATCCGTCCTTGTCGTTGTTTTGTACGAACTTACATGAATCGTAGGTTGGTTTTCGGGTGTATTCCATTTTCGTACTCGTTTAGAAATGGTTGTGATTGTGTTCTTCAAATCGTTAGGTTCGGGTTTATCGGTTCCTAGCGATCGTAGTTGATTATCCTTTCCATTCGTGTCATCGTCAATTACTCAAGGCAAGTACTCTTGGAAACTTTTATGCTTAACATGAAATGGTGATGTGTTTGTGTGTGCTTTGCTCACTCCGGGAGGGTCTGATGAGGCCTCGGGGAATCTATGACTTCACTCTGGATTCACGAGCTTGATTCATAGGCAGCTCGGGAGGGTCCTTAGAGACCTCAAGTGGGATCAGTGGCTTCACCCCGGTCCTAGGTGATGCCTGTGTGTGATATGTTTTATGATATCGCCAGCTCGGGAGGGTCCTTATAGGCCTTGAGTGGGACCAGTGGCTTCACCCCGGTCCTAGGCAAATTGATTGTTGACTGTTTGTTTCCGGACAAGACATGTCTGATTTTGGCTTTTGAAATGACTTGATGCATGTACTATGAAATGTGTAAGCAAATGGTTTGCCTTGATTACTTGAACTAGCGTAATTGCTAACCCCTTTGGGGACCCGTTTTGGGGAAATTCTTGTTATGAATTTTAGGTTTTGTTTCAGCCGGGCGAGCGAGCATTGGGACTGTACGAGGATGATGGCCAGGGTTGTTGATGTGTGCATTTGAGTTTCCTTGTTTTCGTTGTCCGTTTCGATATGGTTGTTTTCTAACTTATGAACTTATAGATAGTACTCGCAAGTACTTAGGCATTTTTACTCAAATTATGGTATGTATCTTTAAATTTCATTTATGATTGTGGGTGATGTTTATTTTGCCGGTGATACCGGGCATTTTATTTAATATTCGACTGGGTGACATGTGTTTTCTCGATAATCGAGATGGTTAGACGAGTAGTATTTCATATTTAGCCTGGTGGGTCCTATGTAGGGGTCCACGATGCTGTAATATACCCTAAATATCTTGGGGGTGTTACAGAAAATGGTATCGGAGAGCAAGGTTTATGGATACCTATGCTTGTCGGTTAATTGGGTCTAGTTATGTTTTGTTTTGCACATCGTCACCCCACTGCCATCATCTCGGTACTTCCAGTGTTTGTAAGTTTTCCTTACTCGATTTCTTATTTTCTCGCATCGTGCTTTCGTTTCTTGAACTGTGACTGTTTTTCCTCTCGTACTTACCATCCAATTGCTTTTGCTACTCCTTATCTCCAGTATGGATGCTGGAAGAGGCCGTGGTAGAGGTCGTGGCCATGGTCGTGGATGCGGCCGGGGACGTGGGGCAGTCAGTAGGGCGGCCACGTCACACTCATTAGGAGCCGGCAGTAATGATGGCCGTTAGGGCCGCACGGCCACCTAAGATGATACAGCCGGCAATGGCGCCGACATTGGTGTTGCAGCTATGATGCAACAAATGATGAACCAAATGGCTACTATAGCCCAGGCGGTTCAGAACCCGGCTCTGGATTGTACTGCTCAGGCCGTAACAGATCGCTGGCTTTAGGATGTCATCAAGATGCATCCTTCTCAGTTCTCACGAGATTCACACCCGGATGACTGGGAGAGGTGGATCAAGGAGATGTCTAAGATCTTTGTTGCCACCAACTGTCCTGAGGACCGCAAGGTCCCTATGGCCCAATATTTTCTCACTGGGGAGGCCGTTGATTGTTGGGAGGCCGTTGAGCCTCGGGATCATGTTGCTTCTTGGGCCGAGTTCAGGGACCTTATGGAAACTGAATACTGTCCGTGGCAGGTTCTTCAGGCCCGAGTCCAAGCTTTTTATGATGCTCAGCCTCGAGATATTCCGGTTTCTCAGGCCATTGTGGATTTTAACCGGGAATTGGGCTATGTGAAGGCCCAGGTTAAGAAAGAAGATGACAAGATTTGCCACTTCTAGAGGCGAATGAAACCTAAGATTCGTGATTACATGTCTGGGCTCGCCTGCACCACCTTAAAGGACTATCAGAGTAGAAATATCAGTCTTCCAATATTCCTGTGGGCGGTTCGGCTCGTTTCTCTGGGGGATTTCGAGGTACTGCCAGTGCCTACATTTGTGATGTCAGATGCTTTAACTATGGCAAGTCGGTCCATAGGAACCGAGAGTGTACTCATCCGCCGTTGACTTGTCATATTTGTGGTCAGTCGGGCCACAAGGATTCTTTTTGTGAGCGGGTAGGGCAGATTCTTGGTGCACAGGCTTCCTTTCTAGCACCTAAGGAGCCGAGTGTGAACTAGGAGTTGTTTTATATGTAGTCTTTGTCAAGTGCCAGTCGAGGGAGAGGTCGGGGTCAGCCCACTAGAGGGGGAGCTTCCAGTGTCGGCTCCGCTCATCCACGAGGTTATGAGATGAGGAGGGCCAATGATCCAGCAGCCACCGTGGTCACAGGTAGCATTCATATTCAGTCTCATCCTGTCATTGTGCTTTTTAATTCGGGTGCTATGTATTTATTCATCTCTCTGGGGTGTGTGCGCCGTTTGAGTCTTGACTGTTTGTCGCCTTGTGAGCCTTTCATCATTAAACTTCCTAGCAGTGATAGAATCGTTGGTGATTGAGAGGTCTGAGACTGTCCTGTGTTTGTTAGTGAGAGGTCTTGGCTCTCTAGTCTTATTGTTGTGAATATTGAGGGTGAGAATTTGATTCTCGGGGATGATTGGCTTGAGCGGCATGGTGCAATCATGAACTACCGCATGAGAATCATCACCATGCTAGCCGAGGACGGCACCGAGCACTCTTTCGCGGGGCGAAAGGGAAACCAGAAGTTCGTAATTAACGCCTTGAGGCAATGAGACTCCTGCATAAGGGGTGTACTGGTTATTGGTGCTACGCCCTGAGGGCGGGGGATGGTGGAGTCGAGCTTTCATCGATTCCAGTCGTCAGTGAGTTCCCCAATTTCTTTCCTGATGAGTTACTGGGGTTGCCACTGGACTATGAGGTATAGTTCGCTATCAAATTAGAGCCAGGTGCGGCTCCAATTTCGAAGGCGCCGTATCGCATGGCACCTTCAGAGAGGGTCGAGTTGAAGAAGCAGTTGAGTGAGCTTCTTGAGTCGGGGTATATTCGACCGAGCGCTTTTCCTTGGGGCACACCGGTTCTATTTGTGCAGAAGAAGGATGGTTCGCTGCGTTTATGTATCGACTATTGTGAGCTAAACAAGGTGACCATAAAGAACAAGTATCCCTTGCCGAGGATTGGTGACTTGTTCGATCAGTTGCAGGGAGCTGCGGTATTCTCGAAGATCGACTTGAGATCGGGGTACTATCAACTTCGGGTGAAGGATTCCGATGTTCCAGAAAGAGCTTTTCGGACGAGATATGGACATTATGAGTTTGTGGTTATACCCTTCGGGCTAACTAACGCATCAGCAGTGTTCATGCAGTTGCTGAACAAGGTCTTCATCGAGTATTTGGATAAGTGTGTCGTCGATTCATTAACGATATTCTTATTTATTCGAAGAATGAGGAGGAGCATGCGCATCATCTGCGTGTGGTGTTAGACATTTTGAGGACCGAGCGACTCTATGCGAAGTTCTCGAAATGTGAATTCTGGCTCAAGGAGGTGATGTTCCTGGGTCATGTTATTTCAGCTGAGGGGGTCCGTGTGGATCCACAGAATATTGAGGCAGTGTTGGATTGGGCAACGCCTAAGAATGTGAAGGAGGTCTGTAGGTTCTTGGGTTTGGCTGGATACTATCGTAGGTTCGTCGAGGGGTTCTAGAAACTAGCTCGGTCACTTACACAGTTGCATCAGAAATATGAGAAGTTCGTCTGTAATGACGAAAGGCAGTCAAGTTTTGAGGAGTTGAAGAGGCGTTTGACTTCAGCCCCGATTTTAGCATTGTCGTGTGGCAACGAGGGTTTTGCCGTTTTTAGCGATGCTTCGGGTCAGGGTCTTGGGTGCGTGTTGATGCAGCACAACAAGACTATCGCGTATGCATCGAGACAGTTGAGGTCGTACGAGCTTAACTACCCTACTCACGATTTGGAGTTAGCGGCAGTTGTTTTTGCGCTCAAGATTTGGTGTCACAATCTTTTTGGCTCTGCATGTCAGATTTTTACCGATCATAAAAGTTTGAAATACATATTCACTCAGCGGGAGTTGAATATGAGGCAGAGGAGGTGGTTGGAGTTGATTAAGGATTATGACCTCGAAATCCTTTATTATCCGGGCAAGGCGAACATCGTGGCCGATGCCTTGAGTCGAAAACCAGTTGCGTTGCGGACACTTGAGATCCTTACGTCTCGATCGGAGATTTAGCGAGACTTGATTGAGTTGAGTGTTGATATTTGTTGCCGGGAGCTGTCGGGCAACTTTGCGCTTTGGAGATTTCGTTGTCGTTGATCGATGAAATTAAACTGAAGCAGTTGGAGGATCTGATGATTACTTAAATCCGAGAGAATATTCTTAGGGAAAGTCTCCTAGGTTTGTGATTCATAAGGATGGTGTGTTGAGATTATAGAGTCGGCTTTATGTACCGAACGACTTGGAATTGAGGCAGAGTATTTTGCGAGAGGCCCATGCTACGCCTTACTCAGTTCATCCTGGTTCGAGTAAGATGTACAAGGACCTAAGGAGGAACTTTTGGTGGAATGACCTGAAGGAGGAGGTCGCACGGTTTGTGGCGAGATGTTTGACTTGTCAGTAGGTCAAAATCGAGCATCAGCGACCGGTCGGGTTATTGCTGTCGCTCCCGGTTCCGGAACAAAAATGGAAAGATATTTCGATGGACTTCATCACGAGCTTTCCGAGATCGAAGTCTGGTATGAATATGGTTTGGGTGATTGCATATCGTCTGACCAGGTCAGCATATTTTATGGGCATCAAGTATACTTGAGGTCTGGAGAGGTTGGCTCGTGCGTTTATTGCGCAGATTGTGAGGCTTCACGGAACTCCGAAGTCTATTGTTTCGGATCGGGATGGCCGTTTTGTATCGCACTTCTGGCAGGCGGTACATAAAGCGTTGGGTACTCGATTGCATCTGTGTATTTATTTTCATCCTCAATCGGATGGGCAGTCGAAACGCACTATCCAAACATTTTAGGATATGTTACGTGCTTGTGCTCTCGATTGGAGGAGTGACTGGGAGGAGCATTTGCCGTTGATCGAGTTCACGTACAACAATAGTTGGCATACATCGATCAAGATGGCACCGTATGAGGCGCTTTATGTGCGGCGATGTCGATCACCGATTTGTTGGAATGAGGCGTATGATTTGGTCAGGACCGAATCGGATATTGCTATGGAGACGAGGCGGAGGGTGGAATTAATTCGGGAGAGGATGTTGACTGCTCAGAGTCGACGGAAATCCTATGCTGATGTCTGTTGTCGACCTTTGGAATTCGAGGTGGGAGACCACGTTTTGCTAAAGGTGTCGCCGACGAGGGGAGTTTTCTACTTCGGGAAGAAGGTAAAGTTGAGTCCGAGATTTATTGGGCCCTTCGAGATTCTCGAGAGAGTGCGTGAGTTGGCATACCGTTTGGCGTTGACCCAGGGTTTGAGCCACGTTCATAGCATTTTCCATGTTTCCCAGGTGAGGAAATATGTTCCGGATCCTAGTCACGTCATCGATTATGGTGAGATCGATATCGCTGAGGATATTACCTTCGAGGAGCGTCCCTTGAAGATTTTGGAGAACGTGAGAAGCGACTGAGGCTTAAAACCATTCCTTTGGTCAAGGTGCAGTGGTCGAGGCATGGTGTCGAGGAGGCAACTTGGGAAACCAAGGATAGCATGCGTGCTAGGTACCCCGAGTTGTTTGTTTCTTAATTTTTGGGACGGAACTTGTTTTAGAAGGGGAGAATATAATATCCACATTTTTCTTTTCTGGTATTTTTCATTTTTTCGTATTTCTTGCCTTTAGTGGCTCGCTGGTAATCGTATTGGTTTTCCGAGAACACTTATTTCTGGACTTTCTGTCATCCGAGCTTGTTTCGTACTTGTTTTACTCAATTCGGCGTTCATTGGCTTTTCCGTCGCTAATTAGTCTGATTATCATAATCGTTGTTCGGAACCACCGTTTTAGGGTTGTCGTAAATCCATCTTATGTTGTTATGCTTGTTGTGAGCTTCTGTTTGATGTTTCGATCGTGTATCGTGTGTTTCGGGTGTTTTGAGCCATTTGGTATCCTGTTGCCTAGCGCGCACTATTTCTGTTGTACAGCGCACGCTAGTATCATTTAGTAGTGCACTCTATGTTCGTTTTGTAGCGCGCGCTAACGACTCGAGCATAGCAGTGGCAGTATGTTGTTTCTGCTCTCTGCTCCCTGGATGAGCAGCTTAGCACATGCTAAGATTGTATTATAGCGCACACTATGGTTTAGGCTTAGCGCGCGCTGGGTGTCCGGTAGCGGGCGCTAATCCGGCAGTCCAAAATTGGGCAGAATGTTTCTGGACTCGGCCTAGTGTCCAGGTAGCGCACGCCATGGCCCCATAGCATGCGCTATCGAGGGGCTGTTAGTGTATGCTATCCTCTGGTAGCGCACGCTAATGGGCCAGAACCGTAGATTATGGATTGCTTTTTGTCTGGGTAGCGCACGCTAACTCTAATCATTAGCGCACGCTAAAGCTCTCTGGTTATAAATACCAGAGAGTTGACCAAGATTCATCACTTTTTCATTTCTCATTCTCTCTCCGACCCTTGGGCGATTTTGGGCGATCTCTGGGTGATTCGAAGTCTTGCAACTCCTAGCCATCATCTTTCTTGAGTTCTTGGTGTAGATTAACAACACCAACACTTGTTCTTCATCTTTGATCCGAGGTAATCTCCTAGAACCCTATTTTGAGAAATTTGGGGGGTTTTTAGTTACCTTGCTCAGAGATGACTTTAGGGATCCGATGGGATACCGAAATTGACTGATAAGGTAAAATATTAAATTACACTGACTGATGGGGTCACACGACAAAACTTTCTCTGAATATAAACTCATTACTGTATGTACCCACGCAGGGGTCAAGATACAATATAGCAGAAGACTGAAGATTACTCAACAATACAACAATATCAAAACTGAACACTAACTCTTGATTGTGGCTCGTCTTCTTCCATGCCATCCCTGCGATTGCTCCAACGAAATAAACATACCTGAAATGCATGAAACACATTTCCCCCATTTAAGGGGTTAGCATTTGAATGGCTAGTACAAGTATTCCAATCATACAAAATATACCACGCAAATATCTATTATAATAAAACAACGACAAACCATGAAAGAAGTTTCCGAGATGTTTTCAATATGTAAAGTACGTCTTAAGTCCTTCAAAGTAATTTATCAACTCGGGAGTTTTAGAAAATGACAGAAATTCTTTAAGATATCAAGTACAAGATTATAAACCTTTTTGGAAAACAATAGGGTCTCAGCCCAAATCTCGTTTCATGTAACAAACATTTTTATAAATAGGAAATCCTTCTGCACCTCACGTCCTTAGTTACAAAACGATTCCAAGACAATTGGGTCTCGACCCAAAGTCATTTTTCGCAAAACAACCTTTACACAATCGTTAGGGTCTAAACCCGAACTTTCTTCAAACCACAATGCACGGACACAGTAACAAAGCCCGCATTCCGACACCAAAACATTACAATATAGGGACAAGATACAAATAACACTTATTTTAGTGCCATTCTAGCTAAGTACCAAAATCCTTTATATAATATATCTCAATATCGAGAACAAAAATGTTGTGATATTCCGTACATATCACAATTATCAAAAACATCAAACATCATCAACATGACGAAAACCACACTTGGTAACCCGCGGCCGCACCCATTAGTATCGCCCCCCAGAGGCCCCGTCGGACCCTCCCCAGGTGGGAAACCACTTCCGCGGCCGTACCCATTAGTATCGCCCCCCACAGGCCCCGTCGAACCCTCCCCAGGTGGAAGAACAACTCACACACGCTTACGTTTACAACCCGCATTGTCTCAATCGTTAATCGCAACATATATAGTTAAGGCACATGCTAGAAATGGCCACTTATCCGACACATAATCACGACCGATACAGCTTTGCAACAACCTAACAATCCTAGACGCATCACTACACATCAACAGGTATAACAACCGATCAAACCATTACAACCAACCCAACTCCATAACATACAACTTAATCCACACAACCCAGTGATCACCAAATCATTACAACACACGACTAAGTGTACTATCTAACTGACACCACGTCTCTATTGACATGTCTCTATGACAAGCAACAAGCCGACTCTAACTTAATATAACATCTACAAAGACCCATACATAACGCTTTAGACAGCCCAAATCATCAATTTATCAAGCTCAACATAAATGTATCAAATCATGAGTGTATTTACATAGTTCATTATCATTCCTCAAGGATTAACTAAACCTCTTCTTCAAGACATGATTAGATTCTAAAATCTCTAAGCATCAAGAGAATTCTAGTCTTATAAGTTCCGATTATCATGTTCAATATCAGGTTCTACACATAAACAACCCTAACTAAGTTATCTTTCAACCTTTCAAACATTCAAGAATTGATACTAACAATATTTTCATGTTCTACAATTTAGTTTGATCAAATGTTCACTAATCATTAAGTTATACCGATTTAACCTAACATTATAAGTACTCTTAACTAACATCATCAAAAGCATGGAATTAGCAAGAGTTTAAGATGACTAACCTAAAAAAAAGAAGAATAACACCAAGACTATCAAAAACACACTCCAAGCTTCCAAACAATATGATTCAATCAAAGATGCAATCTCCAAGATAAGATAGAAGGGTGCATAATCGGTCTAGGTAGGCAGAGGGATGGAAACTTGAAGGGAAAATCAAAGTTGGATCATGCAAATGAAAGACACAAGCTGTCTTTTTATAAACTACACGATCTGTTACATACGTTATACCATGAAGCTAACGTCTATTAATCACTTTACGTACGCTACACATAAGTTGTTACGTACGTAATCTGCCTCCAGAGGCTACTACCTCAAAACACCAACCTCATTACGTACGTTATAGCCTCAGCATTACGTACGTAATGTACGCAACTTAGCTGCCTCGAAAGGGCCAATTATCCGGATCTTGCCTGGCCCCCATGCCGAAAGTTGAGATTGGAAAAGATTCTCAGAATTACATACGTAACCAGTACTTCATTACGTACGTAAATCCAACGAATTAGCATACGTTAAGTTGAATCTTAGCATACGTAAACACAGAAAACCTAGCCCAAAAAATATAACAATCTACACGACGTCAAGAAATCAACCACAATGCGAATGACAGTTATAATCAAGTCTATTCTAATATATCCCTACACCAATAAACATAAAACTAAATGTAACATAATTACAATGATACTCAAATTATCCGAATAATACAACAGTAAATAAGAAATTACTATCAGATATTACAGATGGTCACTGTCGGAAGCGGATAAAGTGTCGAGGCAACCGATATTGGATCACTCCTACTGGGTTTAGAATTCAGTTTTATTTTGACTTTAGATGATGTTGGGATTCCGGTAATGAAACGAAATACGCAGCCAAAAAATAAAAACGAATCCCAAATAGGATCGATCAAGTAACGTATATACAAAAAATAAAAATACGAAGATAAAAGGTTCAAAGTCCCACACCCTTGAAGCCTTTGATAATGTCTTCGTAAATTGACGTTGATCCCGAACCCGAGCACGAGCACGAAATCCCTTTGTCCAACACCAAAAATACGATGCCTCTACTTCACACGAGTCGGAACTTGACCGAAAAAATCTACAAGACTCCGTTCCTTCAAGAACACGGCTAGGGAAACTAGTAGAAATTTTTTCTCTCTTGTTTTTCTTTCTTTTCTTCCACCTCAAAGATGAAGAAAAATGAACTAAGAAAATTCTCCCACTTCTCTCTAAACTCACGGCTGAAGTTTTATTTCCAAAAGGTGGTGAATGTTGTCTTAGTTGAGATGTCTTATATTCCCATCACATAACAAAAGTCAAGACTTTCATAAGATATAAAAAGATACTCTACAACTCATATGAGAGCATGCGAGGGGAATATGCTAAACAAAACAATAAACAACAACACCCAAGTCAATGGAGAAGGGGAGGGGTGGCCACATGGAAGGTGGGAGGAAACGGGACTCGGCTCGTGTACTGGAAGTTCGTCAGACGACTCCGTTAAATATATTCCGTTTTATCTCCAATGTATTTATACTAATTAATTCATCCAATTAATTAATTATATCAAATATAAATATATTTCTCTAAGAAATATTATTTATGAATTAAATTAAATACCCAATAATTTAATTTCAATTCATAAGACCGCTATTTGATTTATCTAATAAATCATAATTAGATATCCAATATCTAATATTGATAGAGAGATGATAAATTCATATTTATCTGCCAACGATCCTGTGCGCGACTTTGTAGGTCCGTCTCAACTGGCATTGGGAAGAACCAATGAGTGCGGGCAGCACTTAGCTAGCCTAGCGGGCCACACTGAAATCCCGACTGAGAACGAATGAAGGGATCATTCCAGAACCATTATCTCGTGAATATTATATACGTATAGACCCTTCATCAGATGTCCCGGTCAAGTCTTCGGGTCACAGTAAAGTCAAACCCTACTGTTGACTAGACTCTATACATGTGTTAATGCAAATAAAGACCGACTGATTACTAGTGTATCTAATACGACTAGATCAGAATGCTTTGGCCAAAGACTTATGATATTATTTGCCATTAACCGTATAGGATATTCGCCTGCTCACTAACAGGAGATAGAATCCTTTCTTGGCGTACAGTAAAAACTGCTACCTGCCCGAATAGTCCGCACTTCGAGGTTGACTCAGCAATTAAGAAAATGAGTCTAACTACTCTAATGACAAACTAAACGTCACAGGCACATCTTCTACTGAACCCTCAAGACAAAGGTCCACATATACTATCACAACCTTTCGATTCGTCATCAAATCTCCGAGAGTGAATACCGTGTGACTGAATCAAGTATGAGTCGTGTTCGAGTATACTGGTCCCAACAATATACTTATAACTATGCTATCAAGACATGCACATGTCCTAGCATTAGTTATACATGTCTTACTAAAACTTAATGCCCATTTAAGTTGATTGGCTTGCGAACGATTTACGTAAATAAACTTTAAACACTTTCAGTGCATTTTCTCTTATCTGATAAAGAGAATGGAATGTTCGATTTATTTACATGGACTTCACTTCAATGTTTACCAAATCAAGAATGCATTTGAAATACAATAAACAGTGAATGAATCGTATTGCCTTTTTATTAATTATTCCAGAATTACAAGTACAATGCCCCTACTCTCTCATCCCCTGAGTGGCATTCGGGGGCATATTCCTAACAACCTCCCACTTGCACTCAATGCCACACATCATTGTATCCAATACCCATATTCTTTAGATGTCTTAACAAGATGGCCTGAGATAATGGCTTAGTCAGTGGGTCAGAGACATTGTCTTCTGAGTCTACTCTTTGCAACGGAACATATCCTTTTTCGACCATCTCTCGAATGATGTGATACTTTATCTCTATATGCTTGGTGTTGTGGTGAGCCCTCGGCTCCTTAGCTTGGGTGACAGCTCCATCATTATCACAGAATAGTGATATAGGCAGCTCCGCATTCGGCACCACTTGAAGTTCTTGTACAAACTTCTGCATCCAAAATGCTTCTTTGCTAGCCTCTAAAGCAGCTTAGTACTCTGCCGAGCAAGTGGAATATGCAGTAGTGGTTCGCTTAGAGCTTTTCCAAGATACAGCTACTCCATTGAGAGTAAACAAATACCTAGATGTTGACTTAGAGTCGTCATTGTCTCCTTGAAAGCCAGAATCGGTGAATCCAATCACCTTCAGTTATACACCACCGTAAGTAAGAACCATATCTCTAGTTCTTCTCAAGTACTTAAGAATGTTCTTTACGGCGTTCCAGTGTTCCCTTCCCATGTTTGCATGAAATCAACTTACCATACTCACTGCGTAGGCTAAGTCTGGTCTAATACACAACATAGCGTACATGAGGCTACCCACTGCCGAGGCATAGGGTACCTTACTCATCTCTCTCTTGTCTTCCTCACTTTGAGGACAAATTTTCATGGTGAGATGAATTCCATGTCGCATGGGAAGGAACCCACTTTTAGATTCATCCATCTTGAATCTTCTCAGGATTTTATCTATATAGAGGGCTTGGGAGAGTCCTATCATTCTTCGCGGTCTATCTCTGTAAAGACGGATCCCTAGAATATGGGAAGCTTCTCCCAAGTCTTTCATGGAGAACATTTTAGAAAGCCAAGCTTTCACAGTTCTGAGCATTGCTATGTTATTTCCTATAAGTAGAATATCATCTACGTATAGTACTAAGAACGCAGTGTTGCTCCCACTGACCTTTTTGTAAACACATGGTTCCTCCTCATTTCGCACGAAGTCAAAGTCCTTTCTGCTTCGTCAAATCGAAGGTTCCAACTCCGAGAAGCTTGCTTTAGCCCATAAATGGCTCATTGTAGCTTACACACCTTATGAATATTAGCATTGGACACAAAACCCTTAGGCTGTTCTATTTAGATTTCCTCCTCGAGGTATCCATTTAGAAAATCCGTTTTGACGTCCATTTGCCATATTTCATTATCGTAATAGGCAGAAATGACAAGCATCATGCGAATCGACTTGATCATAGATACGGGCGAGAAGGTATCATGATAATCGATCCCTTTCCTTTGGGTATAACCCCTTGCCACAAGCTTGGCTTTATAGGTGTCAACCTTGCCATCCCCGTCAGTCTTTCTCTTATAGATCCATTTATTTCCAATAGTCCTCATGCCAGTTGGTAGATCTATTAGAGTCCAGACCTGATTGGTATGTATCGAGTCTATCTCATTTGCCATTGCTTCTTGCCATTTATTGGAGTCTACATCCACTATCACTTGGTCATAGGTGATAGGGTCGTCCTCACGGCTATCAGGTGCGTCGTGGAGACCCAGTTCCTCGACATGTGTATTGCCATACCTCTCAGGTAAGTGAGACACCCTATGAGACCTTCGAAGTGGAGGTTGTGTTACAATATGTTCGGTTCCTGATCCCTGATCAGATGTCTCCTTAGGACTTTCATTATGCTCTTCCAAAGAGATATTTCTACCCAAGCCACCTTCCTGAATGAACTCATCTTCAAGGAAGTGCACTTGTAAAGCCACAATGACCCTATGGTCTTCTGGAATGTAGAATAGATAACCCATCGAGTCCTCTGGGTATCCAATGAAATGTTCCTTGATGGACCTCACTTCCAGTTTTTCCACCTTAGCCTTCTTGACATAAGCTGGACATCCCTAAATCTTTATGTGATTAAGACTTGGTTTCTTACAATTCCACATCTCATGCGGAGTGATAGGAACAGATTTGGAAGGACATCTATTTAGGATATAGGCAGCGGTAAGTAAGGCATACCCCATAGGTAAATTGGTAAATTAGTGTAATTCAACATGGAGCGGACCATGTCCAACAAAGTCCGATTTCTCCTTTCTGAAACACCATTTAACTGTGGGGTTCCTGGCGGCGTGAATTGTGAAACTATTCCATGTTCCGTAAGGAACTCATCAAACTCTGTGCTCATATATTCGCCATCTCGGTCCAATCGAAGTGCTTTGATATGACATCCAGTCTGTTTTTCAACTAGGGCCTTAATTTATTTGAATTTACTAAAGTCTTCGGATTTAGGTTTCATTAAGTACATAATCCCGTATCTAGTATGATCATTTGTGAATGTTATGAAATATTGATATCCATCTCGGGCTGCTTCTAAAGCACCACAAACATTGGTATGTACCAACCCAAGTTTTTCAGCAGCTCTTTCAAATGTCCGTGTGAAGGGGGACTTTGTCATTTTTCCTCTAAGGCAAGATTCACAAGTTGGATAGGGTTCTACACCCAATGGACGTAAAAGTCCATCTTTCTCCATTTTCTGAACCTTGGCCTGACCAACATGACCAAGTCTAAGGTGCCGCTTAAGAGCTTGATTAGTATCTTGCCTGCCACATTTCCTAGTTATAGTGTTCACTGCTGTTTTATTTTGTAAGTTCAGATGATATAAACCATTCAACAATGTAGTTGTGCCAACCAATTTATTTCGAAAATAAATTTTACAATTACCATTGCCAATGAAGAAACAAAATCCTTTCCGGTCCAAGACTGGAATGGATACAATGTTTTTGTGCCCCTTGGGCAAAACAAGTACTTCATCTAACATCAAAATAAAACCGGATTCTAAACCCAGTAGGAGTGATCCAATATTGGTTGCCTCGACACTTTGTCCGCTTCCGAAAGTGATCATTACTTTCCCAGCTTCAAGCTGCCTACTTCGTTCTAGATCCTGATTCATAGTACAAATATGAAAAGTAGCACCTGAATCCAGAATCCATGAAGCAGATGTAATACCCGTAATTTCGGACTTCAGTAATTTTCTTTTTTCGGAGGGAGACTGTTTTGACGACTCGATCATGACCGTTTCGTCATTCTGAGAGTATTAAGTTCTGCACTTTTTGTCATCCGAGTTCATTTCGGTGTCGTTTTGTTGAGTTCCGTGTTCTTAGGCGACTTTCCCGCGCTTGAGTTTGATTCTTGCGAATCTCGTTCGAAACTGTCGTTTCGGGTTTCTTGTAAGTTCATTTAACGTTTTTATACGTGTTGTGAGCTTCGGTTTTGTTATTCGTTGTCGTATCGTGATTTTTCGGACATTTGGGGCTGTTTTGTAATTTCCCAAAGTTGTGGGTATGTCGTCATACCCATTTTTGAGATGTTCTGTTGCTGTCTATCTGAGTTGTTAGCGCATGCTACGCTTTGTGGCTAGCGCGCGCTAGGTTGCCGAAGTTAGCGCACGCTAAGTGTTGCCGTTAGCGCGCGCTAACGGGTGGTGCAGAAACAGTCCAGAGGCTACTGGACTGGGTTAGAACGTTGGTTAGCACACGCTATTTGGTAACATAGCGTGCGCTAGGGTGCATTGGTAGCGCACGCTGGGGGAAAGATAGCGCGCGCTATCCGGTGCCAGGCGATCCGGGAGCTACCGGGTGGAGTGCGAGGTTTCGTCAGCGCACGCTAACATTTGTAGCTAGCGCGCGCTAACTGTACATTTTGGCAGAACGTTTTGTTCTAATGCTTCGATAGCGCACGCTAATCAGGTAGTATTAGTGCACGCTAAGCTGTCGAGTATATAAACGGTACAGCAGTCATTACTCTTCATTTTTCTTCATTTATTCTTCTTCCTCCACGGGTAGAGACGACGGCGACTAGGGCTAGGGCTCCTGGCCGATTTATACTCCATCCAAGGTGTTTTGGATTATCATAGGTGATTATAACATCATCTAATCCATTGTTCTTCACTGAATCAAGGTATTTTTCTTGAATCCCTAGAGTTGACTTTTTGGGAGTTTTGTTCTTGATTTCGTTTTCTATCCATTTTTGACGAACCAATTGTTGTCAAATGATGTTGTTAAACATATTCTATGGGTTGTATATCCATATTTCGGTTTGGAATTCCATTTTCATGTTTTGGTCGGTCGATTTGCGTTCTTGGCCGTTTGGGGGAAACCCTTGAACTTTCGTCATTTGTTCTTTGAATTCAGCGACTTTGGGTCGTACTTTGGAATTCATTTTCATTGTTGTTATTGTTGTCCGTAGTTTATTGTTGTGGGTTAGCGTTCGGTGGAGTCGGCAGGTTCGTGGTCGGTTCGTGCCAACCTACTTCGGTCGATTCTTCGTGTTTGTGATTACTCGAGGCAAGTACCTTGTCCATACAATTCTTGTTTTGTGAATATGATAATTGGTGATCGTCTTTATGTGTTTGTTTGATTGTTTGAAATGAGTTTTCAAAAGATTCGGCTAGCCTCGTTAAAGGCTCACTTTCAAAACGCGTGAGTTTTGTAAATGGTGTGGTTTGTGAATGACTATGTGAATTCTATGGATATGTTTGGTGTTGATGTTGCACTTGATATTGCATGTGGACGTATATTGTTTCATTTCGGTGCGTTGTGGTTTGACGTGGTGTTTTGCTAAGTGTTTGATGCCTCTGGGTGAATTGTTTGAATATCTTTGTTCCATTGTGCTATGTGTGTGATTGTGTGGATGTGGGCGGGGTCTACGGTGGCATGTGGCATGTGATCATGTGGCCAGGATGCAACAAGCGATTGATCCAACCGTGAGAGCCTAAGAAAAACTACGGTGGCACATGGCATGTGATCATGTGGCCAGGATGCAACAAGTGATTGATCCAACCGTGAGCGCCAAAGTTAATCTACGGTGGCACATGGCATGCGATCATGTGGCTAGGATGCAACAAGTGATTGATCCAACCATGAGATGTTGTGACTTGTGTTACGCTAGCCAGCTCGGGAGGGTCCTTAGAGGCCTCGAGTGGGATTCGTGGCTTCGTCCCAGTCCTAGGCGACGTGTGTGCATGATTCGTTTTATGATTGTGGCCAGCTCGGGAGGGTCCTTAGAGGCCTCGGGTGGGATTTGTGGCTTCATCCCGGTCCTAGGCAACACTTGTACGTGATTACATTGTGTTGATTTTATGTCCGTCAAGGACACGTGATATGGGTTCTGACCCTGTGAACTGTTAGTGGTTTTCTATTTGCGAAAACAAAACCTTTGGGCTATGACCCCTGTTGATTTTGGTAAGAGAAGGATTCTGAAATCCTATATTGTTTTCTATTAAAACTCTCGATGGCATTTTAAACTGTTTTATAAATTGTTTCCCTTGATTTATGATCTTTCGGTTTTGGAATGTTTTACCCAAACTCATGCCTCGGGAAGTACTTTTCGTTACGTTTGGATCTTTGAGGATTCCTGGTTATTGTTATTCGTGGAATGTGAATTGTATGGCTCGTATTTGCACTTTGTATTTGCACTAGCAAAACAGTGGAGTTTTGCTAACCCCCGAGTATTCGGGGGGTGGATGTCTGTATTGCATTCAGGTTTTGGAGCAGAGCACAGGGTCGGCATGAAGGATGATGAAAGATGAACGATACTAATCACATGAGGACCCGTTAATGTCGTATTGGTTTAGTTGTATTTTATTTCTGCTGCAGTATTTTTCCCCGTTGTACGGGAGCATTTTGTATTCGACACCTGCGTGGGCATATAATATGTTAGAGTTGTATGTATTTATTGAAAGACCAATTCGGTCTATTGAGTCATTTTAGCCTTAAAGGCATTTTTGAGTCGTTCGATGTATTTACCAGCCTGGTAGATCCTTGAGGAAGGGGTCTACGGCGTGTAATATCCCTGAGCGGATTGGGGGTGTTACATAATTGGTATCGGAGCTTAGGTTGTGGAAACCTAGGCTGTCGGGTGAAGTCGTGTTGTTGGAGTCTTGTTTCGTCGGATTTTATCTGACTGAGTCGTGTCGCGACGCGTCATCTGAGTTTGTTGGTCGTGATTAGTATCGTGGGGCGATCATCATCTTCGTGCGACCTGTGGAAGTAAGTCTCCCTTCTTTGTGATTGTGCCTCGTCTGATGCGACTTACTTGTATGATTATACGTTAAGTGATGGAATCCCTCTGTGGGTTTTGATTTCGTGATATGTGGTTATTTGACTCTCATATTTCGTTCATATGAGGAGTAGTGTTGCTGGATTGTGCATGTTGGACTGTGTTTCTTTTATCCGCTGCGTGAGTTCTTTTGTAATGGCTTTCGGTATTTTACCGAATGAGTTTTATTTTGAAAACCGATTCCCTTAACCGAGTTTTTGGCATTATGGCCTTGATCATTTTAGCGAAATTCTTATGACGGTATTTAGTATTTTGGTAAATGTCTTTCGTGAGTTTTCGAAATATTACCGTCATCGGCCTTTTTTGTAAATGGTTTTATCCTGGTGGATTCCGGTGCGGGACCCACGGTGCTATAATGTTCCGTATAATTACCTGAAATTTTTGGGCATTCTAGCCCATTGAATTATCTTTGAAAACCTTGAGTATTTTAGAAAATAAATTTCAAGACGTACTTTTAAAATGAATTATTTTCTCGTGGTACATCCAAGGTGCCACAATATGTTTCAAAATTCTTCTACCTCGAGGACCAAAATGTTTTGAGATATTTTCAATATTTTAGAAAAACTTTTACTTAGAACCGAGGGTCGAATATTCTGAAAGTTTTTCACTAAGAGAAAGTATCCTTATTTTTTTCAAATACGAAATGGTTCTCCAAAGTCTCGATAACGATGTTTCACATTTGTACTTTTTTTTGAAAGGTGATACTCAAGATCAACCGGTGTTTTTCTAAATTATTTTCAAAAGGAGGTTTTCGTTTTTAAAACCCATCCATTCCCGTTTGAGGGATGGGTATGTATGTATGATGTTCGCGTTGTCGTTATGATGTTTGCTCCCGAGTATGATCGAATTGGTGGCATGAACGTCGAGGCGTTGCCACGCTTTTGTTGTACTAGCCCCCTGTGAGAGGTGTGAACTGGTGTTTACTGTTTATCGCCTCGTGGTGATTTGCGTGTTGTCGCACGAGTGTGAGTTGTTAAAGCTTGAATTTTTGTGCGTTTATGCACATGGGTGATTGTTTCATGATGTTTGTGATTGTGTGCTGGCTATCGTTCGGGCCGTTGTAATCGTCGAACGATGCCGTTGCTATTGTGATTTTTGTATGCGTTGATATGTTATGCTGAGTTGGCATCTCCGGTATGTTGTTTTGCAGTGTTATATTCCATTGTATCTATCATCTGTATTTTCGGTATGCCGAGCCGAGGCATTTCAACCGTGATGTGCCGAATGTACATGCAATTTGTCCTTCCTCGCCTGTGATGCGTTTCAAGTGCGGACTCGAGGGACATCATGTTCAGTTTTGTGAGTTGATTACCGAGCCTTCCGAGGCACGGACTTGAGCATTGATATCAGGACCGGCTCCGAGGAGTCCCTGTGGGGCGTGGTCTATCAGTTGTATGTTATGTTATTTCCTTACCTTGTTGTTTCGAACTTCGAAAATTAAGTTCTTTTATTCGAAGTGGATCGGATTTTGAACTTGTGTATTTTCGACTCTGTCGACTCGTTTATGTTCGTTGACATTTTCTGAGCTTGTCCTGCCCCTTGCTTTTGTTGATCGAACGAGTGTGGTATTGTTTCGGAATAACTCGTTTGTCGTTGTGACTTTTCAATTGCTATTTCCTTTCTTGTGGATATTATGCGAGTGCACATCTTGTTGTTTTCACCGGATCATGTTTTGTCGCGAGTCGAGATGTGAACCTCGGAGTTGTCAGTTGAACCTTATTGTTCTTCGTGATCCAAACATGATTGTTCGATTTTTGTTGTCTCGATCGTTGTGGTCCGATCATTGATTGTTCAGTTTTTGTTGACCCCGTTTCGTGATTGTTGAGCATTCAGACTCCTTCGTAATTCCCTTAAGTTCGGGAAATTAGTATCGTTTTCGATCTTCCAACCCTTGTGCAGTAGAATTCCGTATTTGTTCAACGATTGGCTCGCGTGTTGATTGATGTACTGTTAGGTTGGTCAATCGTGTTGATTTTCGTTCGTTGTGTTTTGCGATTGTTCGGATAATCGACTTGATTGTATTATCTGTTTGAGGATGCTTATCACTTGTTGATTTTATTATGTCTCTACCGTTGGCATTGTGTTGGTCGTCGTGGAGCATGTTTTCACGCCGTATATTCCTTTGTGTTGCTTGTAACGTTTCGCCATTGGGCGCGAGTTTTTCGGTTCTTGTGAATATCGTTGAGTTTTCCTGGCGGGATTTTGCTTCTCCCTACTTGTTTTAAGTTTCGGGATGAAACTTCTGTTAAGGAGGGTAGAATGTAATACCCGCAATTTCGGACTTCGGTAATTTTTGTTTTTTAGAGGGAGACTGTTTTGACGCCTCGCTCATGACCGTTTCGTCATTCTGAGAGTATTTAGTTCTGCACTTTTTGTCATCCGAATTCGTTTCGGTGTCGTTTTGTTGAGTTCCGTGTTCTTAAGCGACTTTCCCGCACTTAAGTTCGATTCTTGCGAATCTCGTTCGAAACTGTCGTTTCAGGTTTCTCGTAAGTTCATTTAACGTTGTTATACGTGTTGTGAGCTTCGGTTTGGTTATTCGTTGTCGTATCGTGATTTTTCGGACATTTGGGGCTATTTTTCTGAGATGTTCTGTTGTTGTCTCTCTGAGTTGTTAGCACACGCTACGCTTTGTGGCTAGCGCGCGCTAGGTTCCCGAAGTTAGCGCACGCTAAGTGTTGCCGTTAGCGCGCGCTAACGGGTGGTGCAGCTTGATCCAGGCTCCGGATCGGGTTAGAACGTTGGTTAGCGCACGCTATTTGGTAACATAGCGCGCGTTAGGGTGCATTGGTAGCGCACGCTGGGGGAAGGATAGCGCGCGCTATCCGGTACTTCAGGGCAGTCCAGGAGCTACTGGACTGGGTTTGAGGGGTCTCGTTAGTGCACGCTAACATTTGTAGCTAGCGCGCGCTAACTGTACATTTTGGCAGAATGTTTTGTTCTGATGCTTCGATAGCGCACGCTAATCAGGTAGTATTAGCGCACGCTAAAGCCTCGATATAAAAGCGGGCGAGTCATTACTCTTCATTTTTCTTCATTTATTCTTCTTCCTCCGCGGGTTGAGGCGAAGGCGACTAGGGCTTGGGCGTTCATGTTTTGGTCGGTCGATTTGCGTTCTTGGCCGTTTGGGGGAAACCCTTGAACTTTCGTCGTTTGTTCTTTGAATTCAGCGACTTTAGGTCGTACTTTGGAATTCATTTTCATTGTTGTTATTGTTGTCCGTAGTTTATTGTCGTGGGTTAGCATTCGGTGGAGTCGGCGGGTTCGTGGTCAGTTCGTGCCAACCTACTTCGGTCGATGCTACGCGTTTGTGATTACTCGAGGCAAGTACCTTGTCCATACAATTCTTGTTTTGTGAATATGATAATTGGTGATCGTCTTTATGTGTTTGTTTGATTGTTTGAAATGAGTTTTCAAAAGATTCGGCTAGCCTCGTTAAAGGCTCACTTTCCAAACGCGTGAGTTTTGTAAATGGTGTGGTTTGTGAATGACTATGTGAATTCTATGGATATGTTTGGTGTTGATGTTGCACTTGATATTGGGCGAAGGCGAAGGCGACTAGGGCTTGGGCAACTTCATGTTTTGGTCGGTCGATTTGCGTTCTTGGCCGTTTGGGGGAAACCCTTGAACTATGGTGTGGTTTGGTGTAAATGGTGTGGTTTGTGAATGACTATGTGAATTCTATGGATATGTTTGGTGTTGATGTTGCACTTGATCTTGGGCGAAGGCGAAGGCGACTAGGGCTTGGGCAACTTCATGTTTTGGTCGGTCGATTTGCGTTCTTGGCCGTTTGGGGGAAACCCTTGAACTTTCGTCGTTTGTTCTTTGAATTCAGCGACTTTAGGTCGTACTTTGGAATTCATTTTCATTGTTGTTATTGTTGTCCGTAGTTTATTGTCGTGGGTTAGCATTCGGTGGAGTCGGCGGGTTCGTGGTCAGTTCGTGCCAACCTACTTCGGTCGATGCTACGCGTTTGTGATTACTCGAGGCAAGTACCTTGTCCATACAATTCTTGTTTTGTGAATATGATAATTGGTGATCGTCTTTATGTGTTTGTTTGATTGTTTGAAATGAGTTTTCAAAAGATTCGGCTAGCCTCGTTAAAGGCTCACTTTCCAAACGCGTGAGTTTTGTAAATGGTGTGGTTTGTGAATGACTATGTGAATTCTATGGATATGTTTGGTGTTGATGTTGCACTTGATATTGCGTGTGGACGTATATGGTTTCATTTCGGTGCGTTGTGGTTTGACGTGGTGTTTTGCTAAGTGTTTGATGCCTCTAGGTGAATTGTTTGAATATCTTTGTTGCATTGTGCTATGTGTGTGATTGTGTGGATGTGGACGGGGTCTACGGTGGCACGTGGCATGTGATCATGTGGCCAGGATGCAACAAGCGATTGATCCAACCGTGAGAGCCTAAGAAAAACTACGGTGGCACATGGCATGTGATCATGTGGCCAGGATGCAACAAGTGATTGATCCAACCGTGAGCACCAAAGTTAATCTACGGTGGCACATGACATGCGATCATGTGGCCAGGATGCAACAAGTGATTGATCCAACCATGAGATGTTGTGACTTGTGTTTCGCTAGCCAGCTCGGGAGGGTCCTTAGAGGCCTCGAGTGGGATTCGTGGCTTCGTCCCGGTCCTAGGCGACGTGTGTGCATGATTCGTTTTATGATTGTAGCCAGCTCGGAGGTCCTTAGAGGCCTCGGGTGGGATTTGTGGCTTCGTCCCGGTCCTAGGCAACACTTGTACGTGATTACATTGTGTTGATTTTATGTCCGTCAAGGACACGTGATATGGGTTCTGACCCTGTGAACTGTTAGTGGTTTTCTATTTGCGAAAACTAAACCTTTGGGCTGTGACCCCTATTGATTTTGGTAAGAGAAGGATTCTGAAATCCTAAATTGTTTTCTATTAAAACTCTCGATGGCATTTTAAACTGCTTTATAAATTGTTTCCCTTGATTTGTGATCTTTCGGTTTTGGAATGTTTTACCCAAACTCATGCCTCCGGAAGTACTTTTCGTTACGTTTGGATCTTTGAGGATTCCTGGTTATTGTTTTTCGTGGAATGTGAATTGTATGGCTTGTATTTGCACTTTGTATTTGCACTAGCAAAACAGTGGAGTTTTGCTAACCCCCGAGTATTCTGGGGGTGGATGTCTGTATTGCATTCAGGTTTTGGAGCAGAGCACAGGGTCGGAATGAAGGATGATGAAAGATGAACGATACTAATCACACGAGGACCCATTAATGTCGTATTGGTTTAGTTGTATTTTATTTCCGCTGCAGTATTTTTCCCCATTGTACGGGAGCATTTTGTATTCGAGCCCTGCGTGGGCATATAATGTGTTAGAGTTGTATGTATTTATTGAAAGACCAATTCGGTCTACTGAGTCATTTTAGCCTTAAAGGCATTTTTGAGTCGTTCGATGTATTTACCAGCCTGGTAGATCCTTGAGGAAGGGGTCTATGGCGTGTAATATCCCTGAGCGGATTGGGTGTGTTACAGCAGAATATACAGTAACGGAACAATTGGTTTCAAAAACAAAAAGTCATGTACCTGATGCGCCATTAATCTTAGGACAAGTCTTACGCCAGTGGCCCAGCTCACCGCATTCAAGACATTTGTCCGTAGGTTTTGGACCACCTACCTTTTGAACCTTTTGGTCCTTGCCCTTTCCTTTCTGCACCCCTTTCTTGGGTTTATACTGCTCGTATGTCTTTTTCTTCTTGTTCTTGGACCTCCGAGGCCCAGAAGAAATCACAAGAGCAGCCTCCCTCGGTTTAGTCTTCATGTTAGACTGCGCCGTCACCTGTTTATTCATTAGCCCAGCTAATATGCATGAAATCTCATTATAGTTGAAATTCATTACAAACTATATGAAGGAGTCAGGCAGAGATTAAAGGATGAAATCAATCTAAAGGGATAAATCCATATGAAAATTGAGCACCTCGAGTCTCTCAATCATAGAGATCATCTTAAGGATGTGGTCTCCCACTTTCTCTCCTTATTTCATCCTAGCACTGAATAACTGTTTTGATATCTCATATCTAGTAGTCTTACTGTGCTCTCCATAAAGTTCGGTCAAGTGTGCGAGAATCTGCCTAGCATAAGTCATTTACTCGTGCACTCTCTGCAGCTCATTATTGAGCCCATCATAAAGCCACGGACCAGCACGTCATCCTTGACCCATTTTTCATAGACGTCAATCTCTTCCTGATTACCCCTAGTCCGGATTGGAGTCGGTGGAATGTCCGCCTCCAAGATGTATCCCAGAGACTCCATGTTGAGTACAATCATCAAATTCCGTAACCAGTCAATGAATTTGGGGCCGGTTAGGAGATTCTTTTCAAGTAATATTGCAAGTGGGTTCTTTGCCATTTTTAGAGAGATTTAGTTTCGTTTATCTGCATAGATTTAGACAAGATTGAATTAGTGACTTGTTTTATTATGACCGAATATAGAATGTAAGGGCTTGTATAATTTATGTCTCGGCTCCCACTAATTTTATCGGAATTATACACTCCCATGTTATAATCCGGAAGTCATGGTAAGATCGACTTCTTAGTGGTGATCAAGTTCTTTACAAATTTTAACCGACGCAACCTGTTAGGTTTCTTGCCAATTGATTTCTGTAAAACAGTGTCTAACACCAACCCGTCCAACGGATGATTTGATCTTATTTTACCCCTAGTCTTCATGCCCTCAACCTATTAGGTTTCTTGGCAATCCAGACTATCTAAGTTGTTGACCATCAACGTCTATCAGTTTGACTATTGAATCTCACCCGGCAACCTATCAGGTTTCTAGGGGCGAAATTTATCACCAACCGAAGGCATCTAATGCACTCAAGAATTTTTCAACCTCTACCAAATGTACTACCCCGATAACTCGGAAGCATAGCACACCAGCTCGGGTATCAATTTTCTACGAGTTTGATGGAGAGTAGGAAACCTCGTAACCTTTTTCAAACTTAGTCTCTTTGTTGTCGGGGGAATTTCGCGATTAATGTTACGCTTTGCACATTAATTCATTTATAAGCGCGTTTGTGTGTCAATTATTCAAAATGAAAAACGGTAAATATCAACCTAGTTACTACCAACATATAGCTCATGGACTTTTTCCTAAGTACTGGGCCAAGCAAATGACCCGATAAAGAAAAAAATAGTCTTCGATTTTTAGTCTTCTCGGTCGGTTGTCTTTGGTCTTCGTCATAGCCAAATTAATAATTACATCATAGAAAAATGCATCCTATTATACAAATTTTCTAGTAAAAATAAATAGGCTCAAAACGGCCTTTACAACCCAATCGAATCTAACAAATCAAACTAAGTCCACGAGCTATATCACAATCATAAGGATTCCATACAACATGTAACGGCAATGAAATTACGTAATTAATTTTAATATAAATTAATCCAATTAATCTATAAAATTAATCTATTCGATTTCTACTATATTAATCCAATTAATATATATGGCATTAAAATTAAATAATCAATTAATGTATTAATCCAATCAATATAAAAATTAATCTATTCAATTTTAATGGTATTAATCCAATTAATACTAATAATCGTTATTTCAATTCAGTCGAAGTAATCTAGCTAAAAATAGTATTTTCTTTTAATATCTTTCCCATTTAAAATAATATTCCAAATATTCATTTTAATCAAATTAAATCCATTTAAAATATGGGAAAATATTACAACAAGACTAAACGAAGTTCCGGACAAGTCGGAACGGGCCCAGTCTGCAAACGGAGCCCGAAAAGGGGTGGCGAGGTGATCAAGTGAGCGAGTCACTTACTGCTGCCGTCCGGCCGCAGCATCCTGTCAGCCACCCGCCAGCATCGCCTGGCGCGACTCGCCAACCCCGCCGCCGAGTCCGATCTTTTTTCGGCTCGTTTCCAAAACGTGATGTTACAACGAATAATTTAAAATCTACGATTATACCAATAATGATTCTAAATCATTAACATCAACCAATAGAATTCAAAATGCACAAATAATTGTATATACGGTATCATTGACCTCACTCCGATACCACTATTGGGATTCCGGTAATAAAATGAAATACGCAGCAGAAAAATAAAAATGATTCCCAAACAGGATCGATCAAGTAAAGTATATACGAAAAATAAAAATACGAAGATAAAAGATTCAAAGTCCCATACCCTTGAAGCCTTTGATAATGTCTTTGTAAATTGATGTTGATCACGAACCCGAGCACGAGCACGAAATCCCTTTGTCTCCAACATCTAAAACACAATGCTTCTACTTTACACGCGTCGGAACTTGACCGGAAAAATCTACAAGACTCCGTTCCTTCAAGAACACGGCTAGGAAAACTTGTAGGAATTTTTTCTCTCTTGTTTTTCTTTCTTTTCTTCCACCTCAAAGATGAAGAAAAAAGAACTAAGAAAATTCTCCCACTTCCCTCTAAACTCACGGCTCAAGTTTTATTTCCAAAAGGTGGTGAATGTTGTCTTAGTTGAGATGTCTTATATTCCCATCACATGACAAAAGTTAAGACTTTCATAAGATATGAAAAGATACTCTACAACTCATATGAGAGCATGTGAGGGGAATATGCTAAACAAAAACAATAAACAACACCACCAAGTTAATGGAGAAGGGTAGGGGCGGCCACATGGAAGGTGGGAGGAAACGGACCAAGTCACTCGACTCGTGTACTGGAAGTTCGACAGACGAATCCGTTAATTACATTCCATTTTATCTCCAATGTATTTATACTAATTAATTAATCCAATTAATTAATATCAAATACAAATTTATTTCTCTAAGAAATAATATTTATGAATTAAATTAAATACCCAGTAATTTAATTTCAATTCATACGACCGCTATTTGATTTATCAAATAAATCATAATTAGATATCTAATATCTAATATTGATATAGAGATGATAAATTCATATTTATCTGTCAACGATCCTGATGCGCAACTCTGTAGGTCTGTCTTAGTCGGCATTGGGAGGAACCAATGAGTGCGGACGGCACTTAGCCAGCCTAGCGGGCCGCACTATAAATTCCGACTGAGAACGAATGAAGGGACCATTCCAGAACCATTATGTCGTGAATACTATATACGTATAGACCCCTCATCATATGTCCCGGTCAAGTCTTTGGGTCACGGTAAAGTCAAACCCTACTATTGGCTAGACTCTATACATGTGTTAATGCAAATCAAGATCGACTAATTACTAGTATATCTAATACGACTATATCAGAATGCTTTGGCCAAAGACTTATGATCTTATTTGTCATTAACTGTATAGGACATTCGCCTGCTCACTAACAGGAGATAGAATCCTTTCTTGGTGTACAGTAAAGACTGCTACATGCCCGTATAATCCGCACTTCGAGGTTGGCTCAGCAATTAAGAAAATGAGTCTAACTACTCTAATAACAAACTAAAGGTCACAGGCACATCTTCTACTGAACCCTCAAGTCAAAGGTCCATGTTATCACAACCTTTCGATTCGTCATCGACTCTCCGGGAGTGAATACCGTGTGACTGAATCAAGTATGAGTCGTGTTCGAGTATACTAGTCCCACCAATACACTTATAACTATGCTATCAAGACATGTACACGTCCTAGCATTAGTTATACAAGTCTTACTAAAACTTAATGCCCGTTTAAGTTTATTGACTTGAGAATAATTTACGTAAATAAACTTTAAACACTTTCAGTGCATTTTCTCTTATCCAATAACAAGAATGGAATGTTCGATTTATTTACATGGACTTCACTTCAATGTTTACCAAATCAAGAATGCATTTTAAATACATTAAACAGTGAATGAATCGTATTGCCTTTTTATTAATTATTCCATAATTACAAGTACAATGCCCCTATTCTCTCATCCCCTGAGTGGCATTCGAGGGCATATTCCTAACAGATGAAGTGCTAGTTTTGCCCAAGGGGCATAAAAATATTATATCCATTCCAGTCTTGGGTCGGAAAGGATTTTCTTTCTTCATTGGCAATGGTAGTTGTAAAATTTATATTCGAAATAAAATTGTTGGTACAGCTACATTGTTGAATGGTTTATATCATCTGAACTTGCAAAATAAATCAGCAGTGAACACTATAACTAGGAAACGTGGAAGGCATGATACTAATCAAGCTCTTAAGTGGCACCTTAGACTTGGTCATATTGGTCAGACCAAGGTTCACAAAATGGAGAAAGATGGACTTTTAAGTATATTGGGTGAAGAACCCTATCCAACTTGTGAATCCTGTCTTAGAGGCAAGATAATTAAGTCCCCCTTCACAGGGACATTTGAAAGGGCTGCTGAGAAACTTGGGTTAGTACATACCAATGTTTGTGGTGCTTTGGAAGCAGCCCGAGACAGATATCAATATTTTATAACGTTCACAGATGATCATACTAGGTATGGGATTGTGTACTTGATGAAACATAAATCCGAAGTCTTTACTAAATTTAAAGAATTTAAGGCCCTAGATGAAAAACGGACTGGATATCATTTCAAAACACTTCGGTCGGACCGAGGTGCCAAGTATATGAGCATCGAGTTTGATGAGTTCCTTAAGGAACAAGGAATATTTTCACAATTCACGCCGCCAGGAACCCCACAGTTAAATGGTGTTTCAGAAATGAGAAATCGGAATTTTGTTGGACATGGTCCGCTCCATGTTGAATTACACTGATTTACCGATTTACCTGTGGGGGGTACGCTCTACTTACCGCTGCATATATCCTTAATAGATGTCCTTCCAAATCCATTCCTATCACTCTGCATGAGATGTGGAAGGGTAAGAAACCAAGTTTTAATCACATAAGGATTTAGGGATGTCCAGCCTATGTCAAGAAGGCTAAGGTTGACAAACTGGAAGCGAGGTCAGTCAAGGGATGTTTCATAGGATACCCAGAGGACTCGATGGGCTATCTATTATACATGCATGAAGACACTTCCTTGAGGATGAATTCATTCAGGAAGGTGGCTTGGGTAGAAATGTCTCTTTGGAAGAGCATAACGAAAGTCCTAAGGAGACATCTGATTAGGGATCATGAACCGAACCTATTGTAACACAACCTCCACTTCGAAGGTTTGATAGGGTGTCTCAATTACCTGAGAGGTATGGCTATACACATGTCTAAGAACTAGGTCTCCACGACATACCTGATAGCCGTGAGGACAAACCTGTCATATATGACCAGACGATAGTAGATGTGGAAGCTGAGATAGACTCGATGCATACCAATCAGGTATGGACTATAGTAGATCTACCAACTGGCATGAAGCCTATTGGAAGTAAATAGATCGATGAGAGGAAGACTGATGGGGATGGCAAGGTTGACACCTATAAAGCCAGGCTTGTGGCAAAGGGTTATACCCAAAAAAGGGATCGATTATCATGATACCTTCTCGCCCATAGCTATGATCAAGTCTATTCGCATGATGCTTGCCATCGCTTCCCATTACGATTATGAAATATGGCAGATGGACGTCAAAATGGCTTTTCTAAATGGATATCTCAAGGAGGAAATCTACATGGAACAGTCTAAGGGTTTTGTTTCCAAACCTAATATTCATAAGGTGTGTAAGCTGCAACGAGCCAATTATGGGCTGAAGCAAGCTTCTCAAAATTGGAACCTTCGATTTAACGAAGCAGTCAAGGACTTTGATTTCGTGCAAAACGACGAGGATCCATGTGTTTACAAAAAGGTCACTGGGAGCAACATTGCGTTCTTAGTACTATATGTAGATGATATTCTACTTATGGAAAATAATGTAGCAATGCTCAGCACTGTGAAAGCTTGGCTTTTTAAAATGTTCTCCATGAAAGACTCGGGATAATATTCCTATATTCTAGGGATCCATCTTTATAGATACAGGCCATGAAGAATGATAGGACTTTCCCAAGCCCTCTATATAGAAAAGATCCTGAGAAGATTCAAGATGGATAATTCTAAAAGAGGGTTCCTTCCCATGCGATATGGAATTCATCTCACTAAAAAAATGTGTCCTTAAAGTGAGGAAGACAAAAGAGAGATGAGTAAGGCACCATATGCCTCGGCAGTAGGTAGCCTCATGTACGCTATGTTGAGCACGAGACCGGACTTAACCTATGCTGTGAGTGTGGTAAGTCATTTTCAAGCGAACTCGGGAAGGGAAAACTGGATTGCCATTAAGAACATTCTTAAGTACTTAAGAAGGACTAAAGATATGGTTCTTACTTACAATGGTGGAGAACTAAAGTTGGTTGAATTCACCGATTCTGATTTTCAAGGAGACAAAGACGACTGTAAGTCGACATATGGTACTTGTTTACTCTCAATGGAGGAGCAGTGCCTTGGGGAAGCTCCAAACAAAGTGCTACTGCAGATTCCACCTGCCAAGAAGAGTACCAAGCTGCCTCAGAGGCTAGCAAGGAAGCTTTTTAGATGCAAAAGTTTGTGCAAGAACTTCAAGTGGTGCCTAATGCGGAGTTACCTATATCATTATTCTGTGATAATGATGGAGCTGTCGCCCAAACCAAGGAGCCAAGGGATCACCACAACACAAAGCATATAGAGATAAAGTATCACCTCGTTCGAAAATGGTTAGCAAAGGATATGTTTCGTTATAAAGAGTAGACACATAAGACAATGTCTCTGACCCGGTGACTAAGCCGTTATCTCAGGCTGTCTTAGAAAGACATTTGAAGAAAATTGTTATTGGATACCATAATGTATGGCATTGAGTGCAAGTGGGAGATTGTTAGGAATATGCCCTCGAATGTCACTCAGAGGATGAGAGAGAAGGGGCATTGTACTTGTAATTATGGAATTATCAATAAAAAAGCAATATGATTCATTCATTATTTATTGTATTTCAAATGCATTTTTGATTTGGTAAACATTGAAGTGAAGTCCATGTAAATAAGAGTGAACATTCCACTCTCGTTATCAGATAAGAGAAAATGAACTGGAAGTGCTTAAAATCTTATTTACGTAAAACGTTCGCAAGTCGACAAACTTAATTGGGCATTATGTTTTGAGTAAGACTTGTAGAACTGATGCTAGGACATGTTCGTGTCTTGATATCATAGTTATAAGTATATTCGTTGGACCAGTGTATTCGAACATAACTCATACTTGATTCGGTCACACGGTATTCACTCTTGGAGATTAGATGACGAATCGAAAGGTTGGGATAGTATACATGGACCTTTGACTGGAGGGTTCAGTAAGAGATGTGTCTGTGACATTTAGTTTGTCATTAGAGTAGTTAGACTCATTTGCTTAATCGCTTGGTCAACCTCGAATTGCGGACTATACGGGAGGGTAGCAGTCTTTACTGCACACCAAGAAATGATTTTATCTCATGTTAGTGAGCAAGCGAATGTTGTAACACCCCCAAAACCATCCGGGATATTACAGCGCCGTGGGTCCCGCGCCGGAACGCACCAGGCTAAAAACCGTTTACAAAACCAATTCAAAAATGCCAAAAGGCCGATGACGGTAATATTTTAAATTCTCAAATATTTTCAAAAGCATAATTTTGAAATACCGTCATAAAATACCATTTGAAAATACAAGGCGAAGTGCCAAATCTCGATAGTTCAAAATGTACGTTAAGACGCCGTTTAAACGTACCGATAAAATAGTTTAGGAAAAGGTTTAACGAAATAACCCAAGTTCGCAAAGTGCCAAAAGGGCCATTTAAAATACACATACGCAGTGGATAAAGATACCGAAAAGCTATTTTTAAATATACACACGCAGCGGATAAATGCAGTTCAAAATACACATTTGCAGCGGAAATGAATAACCAGAAAATTAATACTCGATACTCCAAAACATGCCACCGCCAGTATCACATCGGGAAGCTCATCCCTTCACGACCGCTACTAGCTCGATCTCCGAGTACCTAAAAATAAAGCCCACGACGGGGTCAGCCACAATACTCAATAATGATACCGATCACATCATCATAAATAATTACATACCAATGTAATAATACTGTAAGAATACTACCAACGTAATCTTACCAACATAACCTTACCAATCCATAGCAATCCAATCCTTACCATAATCCACATTTCGCATCCTCGAATGACGAAATGAACTTAACAACAATTATCTATATTGAATTCGAAAAAAAATAACGATAATCCTCAAAACATCATCATAACTCGTAAGTGTGGAAATAATCCAATCTGTGCCAAATCTTGTCCGTCAGATTACACAATCAAATCTCAACATAAATAAACCAATAGTACACAACATATCTGTAGATCAACTACCACATGATAATGATAACAAATCCTGAAACATCGATGTATAGTCCGAATGCTTATACGATCAATAACCAGATCAACCGATAAATCAACTGAGAATATCATCGACATGATAACTCCAATACGACCAATAAAGGATCACGATAACTGAGAATACCATCAACATGATAACTCCGACACGATCAACAAAGGATCAACAATAATCGAGAATACCATCAACAAGGTAAACTCCAAATGATCAACAAAAGACCAATAATAACTGAGAATACCATCAACAAGGTAAACTCCAAATGATCAACAATAATGGATCTCAAAGAAATAACTCTGACTGTCGAACATACCCCTCGGGCGTATGAACAACCAGTCACAAACCGTCGAACATACCCAACCATGAATGGAGGATGAACGACCAAACAATATGGCTCAAAGATGGAAATCATAGTACGCCCGATCCGAATATGTGTCAGTGCACATGTCCACCCCGTATACGGAATCCAGGATATACGTGGGACAATGTACCTAATTAGCCTCAACGAACTACGTCTCGTGTGCACAGCCTTTCACGGAAAATATTCACGCATGACTATATATGTGCCCGGATAAAAATCCTACACAATATCCAATCGGAACGCAGATATGACTCCAGATATGTCACGATGGAACATGACAACGAAACTCAAAGAAACACATATCCAATAAGGATCGAAAGACTCACCGAAGTGAACAACAATAGTCTGACAATGAAAAGTCGAGACGACCAATCAATATTCAAAACAACAACCCTGGGGTCACAAACCCCAAAGGATAATCCATACGATCAACAATCTCAGACAACAGTTCTGGGATCAACATCCCTCGATGAGACGATCAACACAACCATTAATACCAACAATAGTCCTGGGATCAACACCACTCAACGAACAACCAAAATGAATCTCAATATACGAAGCCTCAACGTACAACATATACAACAACTCAATATAATAATTATCTCATAACTGAACATAAATTACCTCAAAGCCGGAGACGACAACATTTCCACGAACCAACATTCCTGAACGAACACACAGTTATACGAATAATCCAGAAATAGGTATAGTCCATTTATACCAACAAACCACCATCCCGACATCAATATTGACACGATAGCTATCCTCGATATCCGATATTCTATATTCTTGACGAAAGATAACTCACGTCTTCCTTGAACACAATTAAATCATATAACTTATGATTTAATACAAACCAGAGCACGATATACAACTCATTAACCAACAATTTACCTTTCTAACAACATTGCTATATGAATTATAAATGAAATGAAAATGAAACCATTCATCAAATATTATAAATTGAACAAGTATAAACTTGCCTTGATACCGATACCACGAAGTCGTTACCAATATCCATTGCTTTTGTCTACGAGCTCAGCCCCGACCAAAAGCAATCTACGAACTCTTCGACCTCAACCGCAACACAACAGTCATAATCCACGATCAAAACATCACAACCTATTGCAATAATCAATTAACAACAATTCGATAACAATCAATAACCGACATACCCAATCAACAAACTCAACGGCTAAACAATACCCCGGTCATAAACAAAACCGAACAATACAACTCAAACAAATACGAACTCATATCCACGATACAAGTCGTAACTCGATGATCACAAATAACAATCAATAACCGATCAACAAACACAACAGTTCTACAATATCCCGGTCAAACACATATCCAAACAACCTGAACCAATCAAACACGAATTCAAAACTACAATACGATTCCACAATCCGAATATCATATCCATAATCTATTTAAACCAACAAGGGTCTAACATTACCGATTCCAAATTCAATCTTAAATACAATTACAAGCTTCCTCCTTGTATAATCATAATAAAATCCAATTACCGATTATCATCATCAATCCGGACAATCCGATTAATTCAATATCATAGATAACCATATTCCAAGGGTTTCAAATAATTCCATTATCCGAATTGAATACTTATTCAATAAGTATGAATTTCCAAATTCAAACATGAATAATAATTCTCATCAAACTCGAAATCATATTCGTATTCCTATACGAATATTGTACCAAGATACATAACTTAGTTCTAAATGTGAATATTCCATATTCATATCCAAAACATCAACACTTTAAAACGTATTCATCAAATCAATGATCAATTCATCTCGACATTAAGGATTTTATAACATATTCGACTCCAACTTCAACTCCAAATACGAAGACAAAACTTCTTATTGTTCATACTTGTAAATTCGTAGAAAACAATTTACCGATGATTATCGTGAATAATCACATTCCAAATTATCCGAAATCCTTCCAAAATCATAACATGTAACTCAAGAGTTCTTCAAGAACATGAATTATCCAAATTCAGGTTCATAATCCATAAAACAACATAACCCGATGTTTTCTAACATCTAAACAACTCTTAATCATAATTCAAGGTGTATATAATCATGTTCTTCAACATATACTTCTCAAAACATCATGAATCGCAACAAACCACCAAGAACATCGAGAATACCACGATTCCATAATCATAACAACATAATCGAATCATTTGATCACCAATTCATTATCTTCCCTTAACAAAATTCTCGTAATTACCAAGAATCATCACAACAATATCAATTCAACCATCATTCATACGAAAACGTGTAGAATTTTCCAAGTTCTACTCATTGAGACATTTCATCGAACACTTTGAAGGCATAGTCCAATTCAATCGATTATTCAAAGAAATAGTCGAATTCGTTCCACAAAACTTCAAGAGTATTGAATGATTACGAGTTTACAATCAAGTTCAATCAACAATATGAATCAAAACGAAGCAAATCGGCCAAAACACCAAGAAACGTCAAGAACATCCAAAAACCAAAAGTTTAGGTGTTCTTACCTTCGATCCGGGTGGAAGATGATGTTAATCCATGATTCCAAGTTCTAAAACATGTTGTTATAAGTTGCTCTTACTCAAATCCATCAATTCTTGCTGAAGGAATCGCGAAAAAACGAAGAAAAAATGAAAATGCCGAAGTGACCCGGTCCAGGCCTTATATAGGCCTAGACCTGCCGGTACCTTACGTACGTAACCGGCCATGGCTTACGTACGTAACCGTCCATGGCCTGCTCACTGCCCAGTCCGTTCGGCACCCTTACGTACGTAACCGACACCTGGCTTACGTACGTAACTGGCCCGTACGGCCGTAACCGGCCACTGCCTTACATACGTAATCGGCCAGTCCTAGCCATCCCTGCGAGTCACTGCCGACCGTGATCGGCCATCCATGCGAGTCACTGCCGACCATGCTCGGCCACTACAGGTCCTCTCAGCCACGACTCGGCCAGCCGCCCCGTAACGTACGTAACGCTTATTCCGTTGCGTACGTAACACGTACGTTGACTTGCTACAGTATTATACTCGTATTACGTACGTAATACACACTGTATAACGTACGTAACTCCATCCATTGACTCACATGTCCACATCTGCGCCGAAAGTCGCCGACCACGGGCCCCACTGTCCGATTCTTCTTGTTACGTACGTTATGTACACTATATAACGTACGTAAGCTAACACATTTTACGTACGTAAGCTCCAAGGCTTAAGTACGTAATGGCTTTTATACTTAGCCAAAAATCCAACTGTTCCTGTCCGACGTCTCGACATACAAAATACAAACATACGGCATACTGAATACACATACTGAATCCAAAAATATTCTCATATGGTATACCTGATATCCAAATCAGTTCAACCTGATACAACATATCCTGAATATATCTGTCAATCCAAAACGGTAACCACACCAGTATAACTGTCTCGGTTCTCAATTTATTTTATCCATACTGTATAGATACCAAACTATACAGTATATCTCAGATAAAATAACACGAAAAATTTATAATGAAAATCCGGGTATTACATACTACCCCCTTTAAAATAAGTTTCGTCCTCGAAACTTGCAACCTGTCACCAACAACAGATAAATCCAAAACATTCCAACTCATAACAAAAACAATCAAGTGTCGCCACAAGCGAAATAACCAAACCAATATACTTACAGGTGCGTGAAGCCGATGATCTCCCGTGATACTGGCACACGACTCCCACACGAAGTCTCAATACAACCAACACATACCAATATCACAAATAGCAATTTGAAAAGATCTCAAAAATTTTGGAAACTCCAAAAATCGGTTTGACTCAAAATTCAGGAAAATCATTTTCAAAAGTCACGCTACTACCGTCCCGGTAGAGCCACATAACACACACGCCTGGGTTTCACAAAACACAAGCTCCGATACCATCTTCTGTAACACCCCCAAAACCATCCGGGATATTACAGCACCGTGGGTCCCGCGCCGGAACCCACCAGGCTAAAAACCGTTTACAAAACTAATTCAAAAACGCCAAAAGGCCGATGACGGTAATATTTTAAATACTCAAATATTTTCAAAAGCATAATTTTGAAATACCATCATAAAATACCATTTGAAAATACAAGGCGAAGTGCCAAATCTCGATAGTTCGAAATGTACGTTAAGACGCCGCTTAAACGTACCGATAAAATAGTTTAGGAAAAGGTTTAACGAAATAACCCAAGTTCGCAAAGTGCCAAAAGGGCCATTTAAAATACACATACGCAGCGGATAAAGATACCGAAAAGCCATTTTGAAATATACACACGCAGCGGATAAATGCAGTTCAAAATACACATTTGCAGCGGAAATGAATAACTAGAAAAGAAATACTCGATACTCCAAAACATTCCACCGCTAGTATCACATCGGGAAGCTCATCCCTTCACGACCGCTACTAGCTAGATCTCCGATTACCTGAAAATAAAGCCCACGACCGGGTCAGCCACAATACTCAATAATGATACCGATCACATCATCATAAATAATTACATACCAATGTAATAATACTGTAAGAATACTACCAACGTAATCTTACCGACATAACCTTACCAATCCATAACAATCCAATCCTTACCATAATCCACATTTCGCATCCTCGAATGACGAAATGAACTTAACAACAATTATCTGTATTGAATTCCAAAAAAAATACCGATAATCCTCAAAACATCATCATAACTCATAAGTGTGGAAATAATCCAATCTGTGCCAAATCCTGTCCGTCATATTACACAATCAAATCTCAACATTAATAAACCAAAAGTACACAACATATCTGTAGATCAACTACCACATGATAATGATAACAAATCCTGAAACATCGACGTATAGTCTGAATGCTTATACGATCAATAACCAGACCAACCGATAAATCAACTGAGAATATCATCGACATGATAACTCCAATACGACCAATAAAGGATCACGATAACTGAGAATACCATCAACATGATAACTCCGACACGATCAACAAATGATCAACAATAATCGAGAATACCATCAACAAGGTAAAATCCAAATGATCAACAAAAGACCAATAATAACTGAGAATACCATCAACAAGGTAAACTCCAAATGATCAACAATAATGGATCTCAAAGAAATAACTCTGACTGTCGAACATACCCCTCGGGCGTATGAACAACCGATACAAACCGTCGAACATACCCAACCATGAATGGAGGATGAACGACCAAACAATATGGCTCAAAGATGGAAATCATAGTACGCCCGATCCAAATATGTGTCAGTGCACATGTCCACCCCGTATACGGAATCCAGGATATACGTGGGACAATGTACCTAATTAGCCTCAACGAACTACGTCTCGTGTGTACGGCCTTTCACGGAAAATATTCATGCATGACTATATATGTGCCCGGCTAAAAATCCTACACAATATCCAATCGGAATGCAAATATGACTCCAGATATGTCACGATGCAACATGACAACGAAACTCAAAGAAACACATATCCAATAAGGATCAAAAGACTCACCGAAGTGAACAACAATAGTCTGACAATGAAAAGTCGACACGACCGATCAATATTCAAAACAACAACCCTGGGGTCACAAACCCCAAAGGATAATCCATACGATCAACAATCTCAGACAACAGTTCTGGGATCAACATGCCTCGATGAGACTATCAACACAACCATTAATACCAACAATAGTCCTGGGATCAACACCCCTCAACGAACAACCAAAATGAATCTCAATATACGAAGCCGCAACGTACAACATATACAACAACTCAACATAATAATTATCTCATAATTGAACATAAATTACCTCAAAGCTGGAGACGACATCATTTCCACAAACCAACATTCCTGAACGAACACACAGTTATACGAATAATCCCAAAATAGGTATAGCCCATTTATACCAACAAACCACCATCCTGACATCAATATCGACACGATAACTATCCTCGATATCCGATATTCTATATCCTTGACGAAAGATAACTCGCGTGTTCCTTGAACACAATTAAATCATATACCTTATGATTTAATACAAACCAGAGCACGATATACAACTCATTAACCAACAATTTACCTTTCTAACAACATTGCTCTATGAATTATAAATGAAATGAAAACGAAACCATTCATCAAATATTATAAACTGAACAAGTATAAACTTGCCTTGATACCGATACCACAAAGTCGTTACCAATATCCATTGCCTTTGTCTACGAGCTCCTCAGCCCCGACCAAAAGCAATCTACGAACTCTTCGACCTCAACCGCAACACAACGGTCATAATCCACGATCAAAACATCACAACCTATTGCAATAATCAATTAACAACAATCCGATAACAATCAATAACCGACATACCCAATCAAAAAACTCAACGACTCAACAATACCCCGATCATAAACAAAACCGAACAATACAACTCAAACAAATACGAACTCATATCCACGATACAATTTGTAACTCGATGATCACAAATAACAATCAATAACCGATCAACAAACACAACAGTTCTACAATATCCCGGTCAAACACATATCCAAACAACCCAAACCAATCAAACACGAATTCAAAACTACAATACGATTCCACAATACGAATATCATATCCATAATCTATTTAAACCAACAAGGGTCTAACATTACCGATTCCAAATTCAATCTTAAATACAATTACAAGTTTCCTCCTTGTATAATCATAATAAAATCCAATTACCGATTATCATCATCAATTCGGACAATCCGATTAATTCAATATCATAGATAACCATATTCCAAGGGTTTCAAATAATTCCATTATCCGAATTGAACACTTATTCAATAAGTATGAATTTCCAAATTCAAACATGAATAATAATTCTCATCAAACTCGAAATCATATTCGTATTCCTATACGAATATTGTACCAAGATACATAACTTATTTCTAAATGTGAATATTCCATATTCATATCCAAAACACCAACACTTTAAAACGTATTCATCAAATCAATGATCAATTCATCTCGACATTAAGGATTTTATAGCATATTCGACTCCAACTTCAACTCGAAATATGAAGACAAAACTCCTTCTTGTTCATACTTGTAAATTCGTAGAAAACAATTTACCGATGATTATCGTGAATAATCACATTCCAAATTATCCGAAATCCTTCCAAAATCATAACATGTAACTCAAGAGTTCTTCAAGAACATGAATTATCCAAATTCAGGTTCATAATCCATAAAACAACATAACCCGATGTTTTCTAACATCTAAACAACTCTTAATCATAATTCAAGGTGTATATAATCATGTTCTTCAACATATACTTCTCACAACATCATGAATCGCAACAAACCACCAAGAACATCGAGAATACCACGATTCCATAATCATAACAACATAATCGAATCATTTGATCACCAATTCATTATCTTCCCTTAACAAAATTCTCGTAATTACCAAGAATCATCACAACAATATCAATTCAACCATCATTCATACGAAAACGTGTAGAATTTTCCAAGTTCTACTCATTGAGACATTTCATCGAACACTTTGAAGGCATAGTCCAATTCAATCGATTATTCAAAGAAATAGTCGAATTCGTTCCACAAAACTTCAAGAGTATTGAATGATTACGAGTTTACAATCAAGTTCAATCAACAATATGAATCAAAACGAAGCAAATCGGCCAAAACACCAAGAAACGTCAAGAACATCCAAAAACCAAAAGTTTAGGTGTTCTTACCTTCGATCCGGGTGGAAGATGATGTTAATCCATGATTCCAAGTTCTAAAACATGTTGTTATAAGTTGCTCTTACTCAAATCCATCAATTCTTGCTGAAGGAATCGCGAAAAAACGAAGAAAAAATGAAAATGCCGAAGTGACCTTGGCCTGTGCCTTATATAGGCCTAGACACGGCATACCTTACGTACGTAATCGCCATGGCTTACGACGTAACCGTCCATGGCCTCGCCACCGCCTAATTGCTCGGCACCCTTACATACGTAATCGACACTGCTTACGTCGTAATCGCCCGTACGGCCGTAATCGCCACCGCTTACATACGTAATCGCCGCCCTAGCCATCCTCGCGAGTCACCGCCGACCGTGATCGGCCATCCATGCGAGTCATCGCCGACCATGCTCGGCCACTACAGTCCTCTCACCACGACTCGCCAGCCGCCTGCAACGCACGTAACGCTTATTCCGCTGCATTTAACACGTACGTTGACTTGCTACAGATTATACTCAGACACGTACGTAATACACACTGTATAACGTACGTAACTCCATCCATTGACTCACATGTCCACATCTGCGCCGAAAGTCGCCGACCACGGGCCCCACTGTCCGATTCTTCTTGTTACGTACGTTATGTACACTATATAACGTACGTAAGCTAACACATTTTACGTACGTAAGCTCCAAGGCTTAAGTACGTAATGGCTTTTATACTTAGCCAAAAATCCAACTGTTCCTGTCCGACGTCTCGACATACAAAATACAAACATACGGCATACTGAATACACATACTGAATCCAAAAATATTCTCATATGGTATACCTGATATCCAAATCGCCAACTCGATACAACATATCCTGAATATATCTGTCAATCCAACACGGTAACCACACCAGTATAACTGTCTCGGTTCTCAATTTATTTTATCCATACTGTATAGATACCAAACTATACAGTATATCTCAGATAAAATAACACGAAAAATTTATAATGAAAATCCGGGTATTACATACTACCTCTTTAAAATAAGTTTCGTCTCGAAACTTGCAACTGTCACCAACAATGATAAATCCAAAACATTCCAACTCATAAAAACAATCAAGCGTCGCCACAAGCGAAATAACCAAACCAATATACTTACAAAGCGTGAAGCCGATGATCTCCGTGATATCGCACACGACTCCCACACGAAGTCTCAATACAACCAACACATACCAATATCACAAATAGCAATTTGAAAAGATCTCAAAAATTTTGGAAACTCCAAAAATCGGTTTGACTCAAAATTCAGGAAAATCATTTTCAAAAGTCACGCTACTACCGTCCCGGTAGAGCCACATAACACACACGCCTGGGTTTCACAAAACACAAGCTCCGATACCATCTTCTGTAACACCCCCAAAACCATCCGGGATATTACAGACCGTGGTCCTGCACGAACCCACTGTGCTAAAAACCGTTTACAAAACTAATTCAAAAACGCCAAAAGGCCGATGACGGTAATATTTTAAATACTCAAATATTTTCAAAAGCATAATTTTGAAATACCATCATAAAATACCATTTGAAAATACAAGGCGAAGTGCCAAATCTCGATAGTTCGAAATGTACGTTAAGACGCCGCTTAAACGTACCGATAAAATAGTTTAGGAAAAGGTTTAACGAAATAACCCAAGTTCGCAAAGTGCCAAAAGGGCCATTTAAAATACATATACGCAGCGGATAAAGATACCGAAAAGCCATTTTGAAATATACACACGCAGCGGATAAATGCAGTTCAAAATACACATTTGCAGCGGAAATGAATAACCAGAAAAGAAATACTCGATACTCCAAAACATTCCACCGCTAGTATCACATCGGGAAGCTCATCCCTTCACGACCGCTACTAGCTAGATCTCCGATTACCTGAAAATAAAGCCCACGACCGGGTCAGCCACAATACTCAATAATGATACCGATCACATCATCATAAATAATTACATACCAATGTAATAATACTGTAAGAATACTACCAACGTAATCTTACCGACATAACCTTACCAATCCATAACAATCCAATCCTTACCATAATCCACATTTCGCATCCTCGAATGACGAAATGAACTTAACAACAATTATCTGTATTGAATTCCAAAAAAAATACCGATAATCCTCAAAACATCATCATAACTCATAAGTGTGGAAATAATCCAATCTGTGCCAAATCCTGTCCGTCATATTACACAATCAAATCTCAACATTAATAAACCAAAAGTACACAACATATCTGTAGATCAACTACCACATGATAATGATAACAAATCCTGAAACATCGACGTATAGTCTGAATGCTTATACGATCAATAACCAGATCAACCGATAAATCAACTGAGAATATCATCGACATGATAACTCCAATACGACCAATAAAGGATCACGATAACTGAGAATACCATCAACATGATAACTCCGACACGATCAACAAATGATCAACAATAATCGAGAATACCATCAACAAGGTAAAATCCAAATGATCAACAAATGACCAATAATAACTGAGAATACCATCAACAAGGTAAACTCCAAATGATCAACAATAATGGATCTCAAAGAAATAACTCTGACTGTCGAACATACCCCTCGGGCGTATGAACAACCAGTCACAAACCGTCGAACATACCCAACCATGAATGGAGGATGAACGACCAAACAATATGGCTCAAAGATGGAAATCATAGTACGCCCGATCCAAATATGTGTCAGTGCACATGTCCACCCCGTATACGGAATCCAGGATATACGTGGGACAATGTACCTAATTAGCCTCAACGAACTACGTCTCGTGTGTACGGCCTTTCACGGAAAATATTCATGCATGACTATATATGTGCCCGGCTAAAAATCCTACACAATATCCAATCGGAATGCAAATATGACTCCAGATATGTCACGATGCAACATGACAACGAAACTCAAAGAAACACATATCCAATAAGGATCAAAAGACTCACCGAAGTGAACAACAATAGTCTGACAATGAAAAGTCGACACGACCGATCAATATTCAAAACAACAACCCTGGGGTCACAAACCCCAAAGGATAATCCATACGATCAACAATCTCAGACAACAGCCTGAATCAACATGCCTCGATGAGACTATCAACACAACCATTAATACCAACAATAGTCCTGGATCAACACCCTCAACGAACAACCAAAATGAATCTCAATATACGAAGCCGCAACGTACAACATATACAACAACTCAACATAATAATTATCTCATAATTGAACATAAATTACCTCAAAGCTGGAGACGACATCATTTCCACAAACCAACATTCCTGAACGAACACACAGTTATACGAATAATCCCAAAATAGGTATAGCCCATTTATACCAACAAACCACCATCCTGACATCAATATCGACACGATAACTATCCTCGATATCCGATATTCTATATCCTTGACGAAAGATAACTCGCGTGTTCCTTGAACACAATTAAATCATATACCTTATGATTTAATACAAACCAGAGCACGATATACAACTCATTAACCAACAATTTACCTTTCTAACAACATTGCTCTATGAATTATAAATGAAATGAAAACGAAACCATTCATCAAATATTATAAACTGAACAAGTATAAACTTGCCTTGATACCGATACCACAAAGTCGTTACCAATATCCATTGCCTTTGTCTACGAGCTCCTCAGCCCCGACCAAAAGCAATCTACGAACTCTTCGACCTCAACCGCAACACAATGGTCATAATCCACGATCAAAACATCACAACCTATTGCAATAATCAATTAACAACAATCCGATAACAATCAATAACCGACATACCCAATCAAAAAACTCAACGACTCAACAATACCCCGATCATAAACAAAACCGAACAATACAACTCAAACAAATACGAACTCATATCCACGATACAATTTGTAACTCGATGATCACAAATAACAATCAATAACCGATCAACAAACACAACAGTTCTACAATATCCCGGTCAAACACATATCCAAACAACCCAAACCAATCAAACACGAATTCAAAACTACAATACGATTCCACAATACGAATATCATATCCATAATCTATTTAAACCAACAGGGGTCTAACATTACCGATTCCAAATTCAATCTTAAATACAATTACAAGTTTCCTCCTTGTATAATCATAATAAAATCCAATTACCGATTATCATCATCAATTCGGACAATCCGATTAATTCAATATCATAGATAACCATATTCCAAGGGTTTCAAATAATTCCATTATCCGAATTGAACACTTATTCAATAAGTATGAATTTCCAAATTCAAACATGAATAATAATTCTCATCAAACTCGAAATCATATTCGTATTCCTATACGAATATTGTACCAAGATACATAACTTATTTCTAAATGTGAATATTCCATATTCATATCCAAAACACCAACACTTTAAAACGTATTCATCAAATCAATGATCAATTCATCTCGACATTAAGGATTTTATAGCATATTCGACTTCAACTTCAACTCGAAATATGAAGACAAAACTCCTTCTTGTTCGTACTTGTAAATTCGTAGAAAACAATTTACCGATGATTATCGTGAATAATCACATTCCAAATTATCCGAAATCCTTCCAAAATCATAACATGTAACTCAAGAGTTCTTCAAGAACACGAATTATCCAAATTCAGGTTCATAATCCATAAAACAACATAACCTGATGTTTTCTAACATCTAAACAACTCTTAATCATAATTCAAGGTGTATATAATCATGTTCTTCAACATATACTTCTCACAACATCATGAATCGCAACAAACCACCAAGAACATCGAGAATACCACGCTTCCATAATCATAACAACATAATCGAATCATTTGATCACCAATTCATTCTCTTCCCTTAACAAAATTCTTGTAATTACCAAGACTCATCACAACAATATCAATTCAACCATCATTCATACGAAAACGTGTAGAATTTTCCAAGTTCTACTCATTGAGACATTTCATCGAACACTTTGAAGGCATAGTCCAATTCAATCGATTATTCAAAGAAATAGTCGAATTCGTTCCACAAAACTTCAAGAGTATTGAATGATTACGAGTTTACAATCAAGTTCAATCAACAATATGAATCAAAACGAAGCAAATCGGCCAAAACACCAAGAAACATCAAGAACATCCAAAAACCAAAAGTCTAGGTGTTCTTACCTTCGATCCGGGTGGAAGATGATGTTAATCCATGATTCCAACGTCTAAAGCATGTTGTTATAAGTTGCTCTTACTCAAATCCATCAATTCTTGCTGAAGGAATCGCGAAAAAATGAAGAAAAAATGAAAATACCGAAGTGACCCGGTCCAGGCCTTATATAGGTCGAGACCTGCCGGTACCTTATGTACGTAACCGGCCATGGCTTACGTACGTAACCGGCCATAGCTCGCCATCGCCAATCCGTTCGGCACCCTTACGTACGTAATCGCACTGCTTACGTACGTAACTGGCCCTTACGGCCGTAATCGGCCACTGCCTTACGTACGTAATCGGCCAGTCCTAGCCATCCCTGCGAGTCACTGCCGACCGTGATCGGCCATCCATGCGAGTCACTGCCGACCATGCTCGGTCACTACAGGTCCTCTCAGCCACGACTCGGCCAGCCGCCCCGTAACGTACGTAACGCTTATTCCGTTGCATACGTAACACGTACGTTCACTTGCTACAGTATTATACTAGTATTACGTACGTAATACACCCTGTATAACGTACGTAACTCCATCCGTTGACTCACCTGTCCACATCTGCGCCAAAAGCCACCGACCATGGGCCCCACTGTCCGATTCTTCTTGTTACGTACGTTATGTACACTATATAACGTACGTAAGCTAACACATTTTACGTACGTAAGCTCCAAGGCTTAAGTACGTAATGGCTTTTATACTTAGCCAAAAATCCAACTGTTCCTGTCCGACGTCTCGACATACAAAATACAAACATACGGCATACTCAATACACATACTGAATCCAAAAATATTCTCATATGGTATACCTGATATCCAACTCAGTTCAACCTGATATAACATATCCTGAATATATCTGTCAATCCAAAACGGTAACCACACCAGTATAACTGTCTCGGTTCTCAATTTATTTTATTCATACTATATAGATACCAAACTATACAGTATATCTCAGATAAAATAACGCAAAAAATTTATACTGAAAATCCGGGTATTACAAATGTCCTATACGGTTAATGGCAAATAAGATCATAAGTCTTTGGCCAAAGCATTATGATCTAGTCGTATACACTAGTAATCAGTCGGTCTTGATTTGCATTAACACATGTATAGTGTCTAGTCAACAGTAAGGTTTGACTTTACCGTGACCCGAAGACTTGACCGGGACATCTTATGAAGGGTCTATATGTATATGGTATTCACGACATAATGGTTCTGGAATGATCCCTTCATTCGTTCTCAGGCGGGATTTACAATGCGGCCCGCTGGGCTGGCTAAGTGCTGCCCGCACTCTTGGTTCCTCCCAATGCCGGCTGAGACGGACCTACATAGTCGCTCATCAGGATCATTTATGGATAAATATGAATTAATTATATCTCTATTAATATTAGATATTGGATATCTAATTATGATTTATTGGATAAATCAAATAGCGGTATTATGAATTAAAATTAAGTTATTGGGTAATTAATTTAATTCGCAAATTATATTTCTTAGAGAAACATATTTGTATTTTATATAAATAATTAATTAGTATAAATACATTGAAAATAAAATGGAGTGCATTTAACGGATTCGTTTGACGAACGTCCGGTACACGAGCCGAGTGACTATGCCCGTTTCTTAGAATTTTCCTTATGGCCGCCCCCTTTCCCCCCTCTCTCCACATGGGTTGTCTTTTTGTTGTTGGTGGATGGTGATGATTTTCCACATGGTGCCAAAGTTTAAGATGTAGATATTTTTTTTATTAACATCTTATCTCATATATCATGTGAGGTGTATAAGAGTTAGATTTTCAACACCACTCAAAAGATACAAATTACCATTCGGCCGAGAGCTCATTAAGAGAGGGGAGAAATTTTTATTCAAGTGTTCTTCATCTTTGATATAAGAAATAAGCAAGAAAAATTAGAGAGAAAATTCCTACGATAACTTCCTAGCCGTGTTCTTAAAGAACGGAGTTTCGTTGAATTTTTCCGGGCAACATTCGACGCATGTGAAGTAGAGACATCATAATTTCGGTGTTTGAGACGAAGGAATTTCGTGCTCGTTCTCGGGTTCGTGATCATCATCATATTGCGAAGATATTATCAAAGACTTCAAAGGTATGGGACTTTAATCCTTTATCTTCGCAATTTATTTTTCGTATATACGTTACTTGATCGATTCTGTTTGGGATTTTTTTTTAAGTTTTATTATTCCGCTGCGTACTCATTTTTTATATCCGGAATCCCAATAGGTTTTGAATACTTCTTCACATTTATAGATGATTATTCGAGATATGGATACATCTATTTGATGCGACGTAAGTCTTAAGCCTTTGACAAGTTCATAGATTTCAAGGCAGAAACTGAGAAGCGTCATGGGAAGAGTATCAAGTCACTATGATATGATCGTGGTGGCGAATACCTTAGTGGAGAGTTTTTGGATTTCTTAGCAAATGAGGGGATTTCGTCCCAGCTCACTGCGCCGAGAACTCCACAACAAAAAGGTGTGGCTGAGAGAATGAACATAACTCTTTTATAAATGGTTAGGTCAATGATGAGTTACTCAGATTTACCTACTTCGTTCTGGGGGTACGCCTTGGAAGCAGCGGTGTACATTCTACACTTGATGGCTTTGAAATCAGTTCCAAAAATACCCACAGAACTGTAGAGTGGGCGAAAGCCCAGTCTAGGACATGTTCGGATTTGGGGGTACTCTAGCACATGTGCTGAATAAGGAAGCTGATAAGTTGTCATCTCATACAGAGGTACGAGTGTTTCTAGGATACCCTAAGAGAACGAAGGGTGGCTTGATCTATAGTCCCTAGGATCAAAAGGTGATTGTTAGCACCAATGCCCGATTCCTGGAAGAGGATTATGTGATTAGTCACAAGCGCATGAGCAAAATAATTCTGGCAGAGTTGAGGGGCGAGACTCCGTCTATCCCAATCATACAAGCACCAACTAACACTTCACCACGTGTCAATTTTGAGACTTTTACACCAACTCAGGATTTGCCTCGTTGTAGTGGGAGGGTTGTTGGTTAATCGGAATGATTCATAGGCGTGGGACAGTCTTCAGATGAATCCCAGGCAAAAATGAATCAGATCCCTTGACTTACAAGGAGGCCATCCAAGATAAAGATGTTGACTCCTGGCAAGTAGCAATGGAATCAGAAATGGGATCTATGGATTCCAATCAAGTGTGGGAGTTAGTAGAACTACCTGATGGGGTACAATCCATTAGGAGTAAATGGGTTTACAAGCGAAAGAAAGGAGGTGACTGGAAGGTTGAAACCTTCAAAGCAAGGCTTGTAGCGAAAGATTATACTCAGAAGGAGGGGATCAATTACGATGAAACCTTTTCACCGATAGGCATGCTTAAGTCAATCCGGCTATAGTTGTGCATTTGGATCTGGAGAATTGGCAAATGGATGTCAAGACTTCATTCATGAATGGAAGTCTAGACAAGGAAATCTACATGCGCCAATCATAAGGATTCGTTGCTGAAGGAGAAGAGCACTTAGTGTGCAAGCTTAAAAGATCCATTTATGGACTTAAGCAAGCATCTGGATCTTGGAACACTCAATTTGACGAGGTTGTCCATTCATATGGATTTATCCAATGTCCGAGTGAGAGTTTTGTGTACAAGAAATGAGATGGAAACATTTTGGTGTTTCCTTAGAGACAATGTGATGAAGTTGTCGGACGTACCGGTATGGCTATCTGAGTAGTTCGATATGAAGGATTTGGGAGAAGCAGAACACATCCTTGTGATCAGGATCTTTCATGATCGGAAGAAAAGGATGTTGTGCTTATCTCAGGCATCCTATATCAATATAGTGTTAAAGCACTTTAGCATGGAGAACTCCAAGAAAGGTTTTCTACCTAAAAGACATGGAATTCAACTGTATAAGGATATGTGTCCTAAGACACAAAAGGAGATAGATGACATGAAGCTGATCCCTTATACGTCAGCTGTGGGAAGCCTCATGTATGATATTTTTTGCACTAGACCAGATATTTGTCATGCTGTATGCATGGTTGCTAGTTATCAGTCGGACCCTGTCAAGCATATACTCAAGTACCTGAGAAGGACTGGGAGTACATGATAGTATATCAATCAGAGACCGATGTCCAGTGGGTTATGCTGACTCAGATTTTTCATTAGACAAAGAAAAGTCTAAGTCTACTTCAGGTTTTCTATGAGAGGTGAGCCATTAGTTGGAGGAGTGTGAAGTAGAAATGCATCTCAGACTCTACCATGGAATCCGAGTACGTGGCAGCCTCTGAGGCACCCAAAGAGGCTATATGGCTCAAGTACTTCTTGTAGGACTTAGATGTAATTCCCGATTTTCCAAAGGGTATTACACTTTATTGTGATAATACCGGTATAGTCGCAAATTCAAGGGAACCATGAGCCCATAAGGCAAGTAAACATATTAACTGCAAGTACCACATCATATGACACTTCGTAAAGGAAGGAGACGTAGTTGTATCCAGGGTTGCATCGGAAGATAATCTTGTTGATCCTTTCACGAAAGCGTACCCTCAAAAGTTTTTGAAGGGTATGTGGAAGAAATGGGATTGCGGTGTATGACAACATTGCTTTGAGTATAAGTGGGAAATATGAGAGACTATGTAATAGAGTAGTATACTTAAAAGTATGCTTTGAGTATAAATGAGAGATTGTTAGGGTTGTATACTGCAAAGCATAATTTATGCTTGTATTACCTTATTTGCCTGTAACTACCTATGAGAATATTAATTATATTTAATCACATATTTTGCATATTTATTCACGTTATGGTTATGCAAATGAAATGTCGAACTATTTTATATTGTAGATGATGAGGTATGTTGGTGTCACACGGAAGATCATATTATCGGTACCTTATAAAATAATATAATAGTTCATAACCTATATTTTTCTATATAAATTATGTGAAATATTGTATTATATGTTTGAGATTAGTTGGTCTTAACTATTAGCATGCATTAGCGTATTTGCATACGTTGAACTGGATCGAAGTGAGATAGTGTCTTCTGTACTGACTGTAAGAAGAACGTAAATCACGAATAATTATTATTTCTTAATTTTAAATATATAATATTTAATTGTGTATTTATAATATTTATTGCTTTGATTTACCATGGTTGAGAGTCACACTGATTGACTCAATAAGCTCCACATATTGGCAATAATATTATTTATATGATAATTATTATTATTATAACTAGAAATCGTGTCCCGACTCGTGCAGGTTGATGATGTCCCCTTGAAGAGCTCGATAATGATTATTATATTAAACCCTGCAGGTGGATTTAATTCCAATATAATAATAAGATTCGAGTGGTACTACTCTTGGATAAGAAATTAATTAATTAAAGATGTCAGTAGCTTAAATTAATTAATGGAAATTGGATATCTTAAAGATAGAAAATAATATATTTAAATAAGGATCCTGATTTCGTAAATTGGGATTTGGGTTGGAAGTGCAATATTACTTTTTTAGTAGACTGAATTGATATTAGTGAACTCAACTATATTAGGAAGGGCTTAATATGGAAAGTTGGGTTGCACTAGAGTCCTAACCCTAATCCTCCTTAAGATCCCTAGAGTAGTTCAAAAGCCTATAAATATGACTTAATGGGGGTTCGGCCGTGACATCTTCTTCATGCTTGAGAGTTCGATTTTTTCTTCTTATGTTTAATTGTAGAAATTGACTTGTGTCTTTGATTCTAGAATTTAGATAACACGTCAATTTTCTAAAAATGTTTACCTAATAATAGAAAACAAAGAAAATCGAGTGACCCATAAGAACAATAAGGTTCGGCCGATCTCATTGAAGTGCATCTAGGATTCGATAGCTCGTTTCCCACACAACGTCCGGATTAAGGTGGGATCATACTCTAGAAGATTTTGAGTAAGAGATCAAGAAAGCAACCACTACGCTTCAAGAGGTAAATATCCTATGATCTTCGATCTACATTAGGATATTGAATTTACCAACAAGTTTATTTAATAAATAATAAATAATATTTAAACTGCTTATTAATATTAGTAGGTAATTAATTAGCATGCCTAAATAGGTTTTGTTCTCGTGGATCCGTAAAATACTTTTATCAAATATTTCTCCAACTTCGCTTCCGCTGTGTTTTATTTCCAACATAATCAATTTCCAAAACAACCACAATAGTCAGAATGGTTGTGATTGTACTATTTTCATTCTAAACGGTCTGACACGAAAGCTACTCTAATTCATATAGTTATTTGGATATGATGGTAATGAAACTAATAGAAAGAAATTATATATTTGATACAAAATTAATAGCAAAAAGTTAATAAATCTTGGTGTGGCACCAGATATGGTGTGACACAAGAGTTACTATAATTCTATAAAGAGATGTATTTCCTAATCGCAATCTTAAGAAATGAATAACTAAGTTCGTCCATGCCCCTCAAAAAATTTCTAATAGAACTCTTACAAAAAAATTGTGGCAAGCGCAAGCTAAGGTCAAGGACAATGACAATAACTAACAAATTATATTCATATATATAATATGATTCCGGTAAGAATCATCTCTAATGTGAAAACTAAAGAACCGATAAAATGACCAATAAATAGATAACTAAAGATGGTGTATATTGTGCCACATCATCAATATACCTCCGCGTCATGCATGCGCTTTTTTAGCTAGGGGTACTTTTTGTCATTTTATATCAAATTATCTTTCTTTAATAATATAATAATTTACTTGTTTAGTTGCCATTTTAGAAGGAAGAAAATATATCAAATTAATAGTCTTTTCATGATCTACGGTTTAAGATGCATATTGCATATAAAAAGTGTCTGCATATTGAAATCAGTATAATTATATAATACTAGTAGTATATTATGTCATATAAGTAGCATCTGTATAACAACACCAAAATTATTAGCAGCAAATATGTTCTGCAAAAAAAAAAAAAGAGCATATGCCTGAAATCTATATTTAAGACTATGATGAGTATATACTAGCGGTATACGCTGTAACATCCCCGTGATTTACAGAAATATTACAGCGCCGTAGATCCTTTTTGGAGAACCTACCAGGCTTAGACCCAAATAAAACACATTAAATACAACAAACATAAACGTTCATACAATCAAAACCAACTTCAATTTCAACATGACATACATCACAATACCAAACAACATATCATCCCGTGGGATCATAACCATTACAACCGTTCACAACTGGAGTACAACAACATCATTAACCATTAATAATGACATGACATACAACACCGAACAGTACCCGCGCGAGTACAAAACCAAAACACAACTTTGACCATGACCATATGACCACCAACTCAAAATGATGCACGATATCAATGCTGCCCACCAAGCTCGTGTCCGTCCTGTGCTAGACCTCCCATTGGACCTGTACCTGAATACACAAAAGTATATCGACCCCAGAAGGGGTCAGCAAGAAGCCGGTGCAAGTACAATGATTCTAGAATATGTACAACAAGTGAATAATCAACAAAAACCACAGAAATCATAGTGCCATCACAGATATTCCGGAATACCACATCACAGTCATCATCACAAAACAACCTCCCGAGCTATACTGGCCCTGTACCTCTCAAGCAAGATACACACCCCAGAGACACCTCGTCAGGCCCTCCCTAGTGTATATCCCAACCGAGTGATCCGTAGGGATACGCGGCCTACCGGACCCCAGGGGACCCTCACTGGTTTTACTCGGCTCACACACACTCGTTCAACAATTTGGCACAAATTCCATTTTTACATATTCACACGATGTACATTAAACACAATCAAAGTACTTGCCTCAATTTCAATGACACGATAAAAGGCGAACGGGTGAATGTACGGTCCGAACTTCCTTCAACGATTCGATCCTAACACATCGAAATACCGAATTAAAACACAACACCACGGAAAAGGAAGGATTCCCTTCAAATTCTACTCTTAGGGACAAACTATCAAACACTACTAAAGCGGAGTTGTTCATACTCCAATCAATAGGTGGGAACTCAAACAAAATCCGTAGACTTCAATAAAAACAAGGGATATGGTCTCACAATCATAATCTGACCCAATTCAAGGTTTAAAACGGACTAGAAGGACAAGATCTAAACAAAACCCTCAAAATTCCGAAAAACTAGGGATTGAACAATCTTACCTTGACTTGGATGATACACTGGATGAAATCTTCTTAGATTGAGTCTAGGAACACGAAAATGTTGTTGGATGGTGAAAACTGGTCGAAAACCACGTCTAACTACACTCCAAATCGCCCAGTCGCCGAAGGGAAGAGAAAGAGGTGAAAAATGACGTTTCTGGAACCTGCCCCCCATATATATACTGGGAGGCATTAGCGCACGCTACGGCTACAGGCTTAGCGTGCGCTAACGAGCTGAGGGCGGTGCACTGCTGAAGAAAAGGCAGTCCAGAATTTTCTTCCAGACTCCAGTAGCGTACGCTGAACTATCTGTTAGCGTGCGCTATCGATTGCCACTAGCGCGCGCTAACTCCATACAGTAGCGTGCGCTACCTGCAAGTACCTGCAGTCCAGACACGTTTCTATCCTCACTGACCTGACATCCTAGCGCACGCTATCCTACAAGTAACGTGCGCTAGTACATCGAAATAGCATACGCTAGTTCTTCCATAGCGTATGCTAGCGCTCCATTCCAGAGTCTAAAAAGTTCACTGTCCAGCGGGCCTAACGCACGCTATTGCACAAGAGTAGCGTGCGCTACTCGAACCTGGTTAGCATGCGCTAGACATACAGTCTTAGCGTGTGCTAACTGCTATTTTCCAAAATTAAATTTGCAAAAAGTCCGGCTAAAACGAGCACAATCCGAGAATCACAAAACCCAACAATTATCAGCCATGAATATACCAAGGTCAATCATCAATATATACGGTCCAAATAACCACAATACCACAAAATACATCCAAAACAACACTCATAAAATACACGGGTATTACACCCTTACCTCCTAAAAAGAAGTTTCGTCCCGAAACTTAAGATACAAAAAGTCCGGGGTATCGAGCACGCATACTATTCTCGGTCTCCCACGTGGCGTCCTCAATTCCATCCTTAGACTATTGGACCTTTACTAACAGGATCACTTTCCGTCGCAATTGTTTCATTCATCGCTCTAGTATGGTTACCGGTTGTTCTTCATACGTAACATCGTCACTAACCTCAATCTCTTGATAATCAATAACATGGCTGGGATCGGGAACATACTTACGCAGTTGTGAAACATGAAACACATTATGAACATGACTAAGCGTCGGAGGTAATGCTAGTCGATAAGCTACATCGCCTACCTTGTCCAGGATCTCGAAGGGGCCAATATAACGAGGACTAAGCTTCCCCTTCTTACCAAACCGAAGAACTCCACGAGTCGGTGATACTTTCAACAACACATGGTCTCCCGCCTGGAACTCTAACGGTCGACGACGAACGTCGGCATATGACTTTTGTCGACTCTGAGCAGTCAACAACCTTTGCCGAATAATTGCGACTTTTTCTCGAGTATGAACCACCAAGTCCGGTTCTACTCCAAGTAACTCGTATGGTTCGTCCCAACATATTGGCGATCTACACCATCTTCCATATAATGCTTCAAACGGAGCCATCCCAATCGAACTATGCCAACTGTTATTGTACGCAAATTCAATCAATGGTAAATGAGTCTCCCAATCTTCTTTCCAATCCAACGCGCAAGCCCTCAACATGTCTTCCAGCGTTTGAATCATCCTCTCCGACTGTCCGTCCATCTGGGGATGATAAGCGGTGCTGAAATTCAATTTGGTACCGAGTGCTCGATGTAATGCTTGCCAGAAATGTGACACAAAACGCCCATCGCGATCAGACACTATACTTTTTGGGGTACCATGGAGTCTCACAATCTCCGCAATGAATAACTGAGCCAACCTCTCCGATCCCCAAGTATCTCTAATGCCCAGAAAGTGTGCGGATTTGGTTAGCCGATCAACAATTACCCAAATCATATTCACTCCAGTTCGCATCTTTGGCATTCCCACAATAAAATCCATCGCTATATCTTCCCACTTCCATTCCGGAATTGGTAGCGGTTGCAATTTACCGGAAGGTCTCTGATGTTTCGCTTTAACCTGTTGACAAGTCAAGCATTTCAACACAAACTCTGTACATCTTTCTTCATGTTTGGCCACCAAAAATTTTTCTTCAAGTCCTTATACATTTTACTCATACCCGGATGAATCGAGTATGGAGTAGAATGTGCTTCATTCAAAATCACTTGTTTGAGATCATCCCGATTAGGTACACAAGTTCTGCCTCGAAATCGAAGAACTCCATCTTCATCGATTAAGAATCCAGGAGCTTTTCCTCTAACACTGTCTTCCCGAAGCTGCACAATTGAGAGATCATCTAACCGGCTGACTTAATATCTTCCATCACGGAGGACGTAATCTCAAGGAAACGCAATCGCCCTGAGTTCTGTGAGGCCAAACTTCAATTTCCAGATTAATCAACTCTCATCTAAGCTTCGGTTGAATGGTAAGTAGTTCCAACTTCTGCAACACGACTGACTTGCGGCTTAACGCATCGGCAACGACGTTCGCTTTACCTGGATGGTAAAGAATGTCAAGATCATAATCATTAAGCAGTTCCAACCATTGCCGATGACGCATATTTAGCTCCTTCTGCGTAAATATGTACTTCAAGCTCTTATGATCCGTATACACTCGACAAGAAGAACCATACAAGTAATGCCTCTAAATTTTCAACGCAAACACCACAGCGGCTAACTCAAGATCATGAGTAGGATAATTCATCTCGTATGGCTTTAATTGTCGAGATGCATAAGCCACTACTCTCTCATTTTGCATCAATACACATCCCAATCCTTATTTAGAAGCATCACTATAAATAACGAAACCTTCCATTCCTTATGGTAAGGCTAGGATCGGAGACGTAGTCAACCGCTTTTTCAACTCGTCAAAACTCTTCTGACACTCATCACTCCACTCAAATTTATGTGTCTTCTGCAATAATAGGTTGAGCGGTCGAGCAACTTTCGAGAATCTTTCAACAAATCGACGATAATTGCCCGCTAATCCTAGAAAACTCCGAACTTCCTTAACATTCCGTGGAGGCTCCCAAGCTAAGACTGCTTCAACCTTTTGAGGGTCTACTCGAATACCATCTACGAGATGATGTGTCCTTAAAAGAAACTTCTCTAAGCCAGAACTCGCACTAAGAAAATTTAGCATAAAGCTTATCAGCCCTCAAAATACTCAACGCGATTCTCAAGTGTTCGGCATGCTCCGTCTCACTTTTGGAATAGATTAATATATCGTCGATAAACACCACTACAAATTTATCGAGATATTCAATAAAAGTTTTGTTCATAAGCTGCATGAAGGCAGTCGGAGCATTTGTTAAACCGAATGGCATAACTACGAATTCATAATGCCCATACCTCGTTCGAAATGCTGATCTGGGGATATCCGAATCTCGAATTCGCAGTTGGTAATATCCTGACCTCAAATCAATCTTGGAGAAAACTGTAGCCCCTTGTAATTGGTCAAATAGATCATCGATTCTTGGCAACAGATACTTGTTCTTAATAGTGAGTTTATTCAACTCACGATAGTCAATACATAGCCGTAAGGACCCATCTTTCTTTCGTACAAACAATACCAGTGCACTCCATGGAGACACGCTAGGCCGAATATAACCTTTGTCCAACAATTCACCCAATTATTTCTTCAATTCTAGCATTTCCGATGGGGCCATTCTGTACGGTGCCTTGGATATTGGTGCCACATTGGGCTCTAGTTTGATGACGAACTCCACTTCACGATGTGGTGGCAATCCCGGCAAATCATCCGGAAATACGTCTGGAAATTCATTCACAACTGGAACAGAGGATAACTATACCTCTCCAACTTCCGACTTCAATGCGTAACACCAATAACTAGTACAACCTCGTCGCAATAATTTCATCGCCTTCATGGCTCGAATAATCTTCCCAGAAGTACCAGGTTTTTGCCCTTCAAAAACGTGTTCAGTACCATCCGGCGCGACTATCGAAATTATTTTCCGACGATAATCTACTATCGCTCCATGCCGATTAACCAATCATCACCGAGGATTAAATCCTCTCCCATCATATCGATCACAATCAAATCGGATGACCAATCTTTACTGCCAATGGTTACAGGAAAATTGGCAATCTCTTGATCCCCAACTATCCTTTCTCCACTTGGCAGCCCAACAATAAAAGGTTCACATGTAGAGAGACCGTCTAGGCCCAAACGATTCACACAAGACAATGATATAAAAGAATGAGTAGCTCCATAATCAAACAATACATCTACCGGGTGCATCGAAATATAAACAATACCTGACGTAGTGGCAGTCCATACGTCATCAGTCCGCCTCATCTCATACAATCGGGGTGGGGCTGATCCAATGCTAGATGCATCCTTATGCTCGGTTTTACCTCTACCACTGCCACGTCCGACAGTCGGAGTTGGCTGACCCGTAACTGTGCCAGCCGGAATAGGGGACTGTTTAGAGAAGATTCTGCCCACTGACTCACAATATAATGCGCGATGACCCTGCTTCCCACACTTAAAACAATCAATGGGGCGAGAAGTGCAACGAGAACTGACATGTCCCGGATTTCCACAATTAAAACAAACTCTCAGCACTCCTCCACTAGGCTGAGGGGAACCGACAGAAGATTGCATATAAGATTGAGGCCTACGCGATCCACTGCCTCGGAAACTACCAGAAAATTTCGGTTTCTTCGAGCTCGAAACTGCTGGAACCGGAACTGACACCATTTCGTAAGCAAGTGCTCTGTCCTGATATTCTCTCAAAGTAGTACACCCAAGGCCCGCCATATACTTTCGGACCTCCGGTTTCATCCTTGCATCGAAATAAAGTATCTTGCCTATCTCATCCTTAACCCGATCTTGGACATACACTAACTGCTTGTTGTATGTCCTGATTGCCTCAGAAATAGGAACATCTTCGGGTTGAGCTCTGAAGAACTCACTGACTCTTGCTAGCTGTACCGGCGTTGGACAATACTGAGCTTCCATCAATTCTTTAAATTCTTCCCAAGTTACATCACGGTCCTTGGGCTTAACAGCTCGCCACCAGTCTGAAGCGTCATTAACTGTCAGATATTGAGCAATCGGAACTCTCTTGGCTTCAGGACAACCAATACCGTCAAAGATCTTCTCCATCTCAACTAACCAATAATCTCAGTTGTTCGCATCACCGTAACCATCGAATCTGGGAGGGTTCATCTTCATAACTTCTTGAAGACATCGATCCTCAACCGTCCTGCCAGTATTAATATTTTGCACCACTTGTGCCAGTTGGTGCACTTGTGTTACAACTTGTTGAAGAACGTTAGGCACTTCGGCCTCCGAGCCTCCACCTCCCGAAGGGATCGGGTCCGACCTAGTTGCAGAACGAGATGCCGATTCTGAAACGGACCTCTTGGACTCAGACACTACCACTCTGTCATGGCCTCTACCACGACCGCATTGACGGATAGCTCTACCCCTCGGCATACTGAAGAATAAGAATAATTCAACAAGGAAATGATTACAATAATAGATTGCACAATATTAAGGTAATTATTTTCGAAGGAAAGAAACAACCAACATCCGAAGAGTCTTCCAGCACAGGCAACACGAGGTGGTAGCATGACAATGATATCATAGACAACAACTGACTCAATTTAATAGACCCAAAACACCGACAACCTAGGTATCCATAAACCTAGGCTCTGATACCATATTCTGTAACATCCCCGTGATTTACAGGAATATTACAGCGCCGTAGATCCTTTTTGGAGAACCTACCAGGCTTAGACCCAAATAAAACACATTAAATACAACAAACATAAACGTTCATACAATCAAAACCAACTTCAATTTCAACATGACAGACATCACAATACCAAACAACATATCATCTCGTGGGATCATAACCAATACAACCGTTCACAACTGGAATACAACAACATCATTAACCATTAATAATGACATGACATACAACACCGGATAGTACCCGCGTGAGTACAAAACCAAAACACGACTTTGACCATGACCATATGACCACCAACTCAAAATGATGCACGATATCAATGCTGCCCACCAAGCTCGTGTCCGTCCAGTGCTAGACCTCCCACTGGACCTGTACCTGAATACACAAAAGTATATCCACCTCAGAAGGGGTCAGCAAGAATCCGGTGCAAGTACAATGATTCTAGAATATGTACAACAAGTGAATAATCAACAAAAACCACAGAAATCATAGTACCATCACAGATATTCCGGAATACCACATCACAGTCATCATCACAAAACAACCTCCCGAGCTATACTGGCCCTGTACCTCTCAAGCAAGATACACACCCCAGACACACCTCGTCAGGCCCTCCCTGGTGTATAGCCCAACTGAGTGATCCGTAGGGATACGCGGCCTACCGGACCCCAGGGGACCCTCACTGGTTTTACTCGGCTCACACACACTCGTTCAACAATTTGGCACAAATTCCATTTTTACATATTCACACGATGTACATTAAACACAATCAAAGTACTTGCCTCAATTTGAACCACACGAGAAACGGAGAACGGATGAATGTACGGTCCGAACTTCCTTCAACGATTCGATCCTAACATATCGAAATACCGAATTAAAACACAACACCACGGAAAAGGAAGGATTCCCTTCAAATTCTACTCTTAGGGACAAACTATCAAACACTACTAAGGCGGAGTTGTTCATACTCCAATCAATAGGTGGGAACTCAAACAAAATCCGTAGACTTCAAGAAAAACAAGGGATATGGTCTCACAATCATAATCTGACCCAATTCAAGGTTTAAAACGGACTAGAAGGACGAGGTCTAAACAAAACCCTCAAAAATTCCGAAAAACTAGGGATTAAACAATCTTACCTTGATTTGGATGATACAGTGGATGAAATATTGTTAGATTGAGTCTAGGAACACGAAAATGTTGTTGGATGGTGAAAACTGGTCGAAAACCACGTCTAACTACACTCCAAATCGCCCAGTCGCCGAAGGGAAGAGGAAGAGGTGAAAAATGACGTTTCTGGAACCTGCCCCCCATATATATACTGGGAGGAATTAGCGCACGCTATCACTACAGGCTTAGCATGCGCTAACGAGCTGAGGGCGGTACACTGCTGAAGAAAAGGCAGTCGTAACTTTCTCGCTGCATCGTAGCGTACGCCGAACTATTCTCTGCGCGGCGCTATCGATTGCCACTAGCGCGCTAACTCCATACTGAGCGCGGCGCTACCGCAAGTACCGCACCCGTAAACGCTTCGCCCTAATCGACTCGACATCCTAGCGCACGCTATCCTACAAGTAACGTGTGCTAGTACATCGAAATAGCATACGCTAGTTCTTCCATAGCGTACGCTAGCGCTCCATTCCAGAGTCCAGAAAGTTCACTGTCCAGCGGGCCTAACGCACGCTATTGCACAAGAGTAGCGTGCGCTACTCGAACCTGGTTAGCGTGGGCTAGACATACAGTCTTAGCGTGCGCTAACTGCTATTTTCCAAAATTAAATTTGCAAAAAGTCCGGCTAAAACGAGCACAATCCGAGAATCACAGAACCCAACAATTATCAGCCATGAATATACCAAGGTCAATCATCAATATATATGGTCCAAATAACCACAATACCACAAAATACATCTAAAACAACACTCATAAAATACGCGGGTATTACATACGCAATGTATAATAGCAGTGTAATAGTTCATAGTCGAAGTACAGAGTAAAAAAGGACAATGGAACATTGGTCTTATGGGCTTATTGCATTTCTACTATGTGTTTGATATACTATAATTTTGAATTTATCACACTGCTATTATGTGTGATATATACTATTGCGATGGATATTTGACATTCATTTGTTTTTTTCAAATTTTCAGTGTTTCTATTGTAGGCCACTAAGTATACAGTATACATCTTGGAAAAGTGTTAGTACAACAAGTTGTAGGATTTTCGAATGTGAGTGCGTAGCGGAAGTTCGTTTAAGTGAGTTGCTGGAAATACAGTAACTAGGCTTTCTCTTGTTGGCTTAGTGCATACAGGGTTTTGCAATGTATACTTGTATAAATCACAGTTATGAAAACAATAGAGGCAGAAGGTAAATAACACAGAGTTTAAAGTGGTTTGAGGTAAACCCCTCTACGTCCACTGGTCCTCCACACATTAGTAAAACGTTTATTACAATCACTACGTACACAACTACGTGACTATAACTAAACCTCCCAATGTATCGTTCACACAGATTGATACAAAGGCTGAAGCTATTCGCCGTTCACACAGATTGGATAGAACTTGTTCTTGATGCTTCTTCACACACATTTCGAAGCTTCGTCTACAATACTTATTCTTTACACACAGTTCCGAATGAGCAAAGCTTCTTCAGTCCACACAGGGCTGATGGATTTCTTCAACGGTAATGGTAAAATCATAGTTTTGAACAGCAGCTTGAATGCTTGATGAGCTTAGGCTGATGATGTGCTGTTCTCATTGAGGACTAGTATATTTATTCTCTCAGGTATTGCAATATGCTTGAAGAAATATGTTTGCTCTTGCAAGCTTGATATACTGTTCTCTGTGTTTGTTCACGTATGAATATCAGTATTCAATCTTTGATTGTTGATACTTGTATATCTCATTGAATGTATCGTGTGTTCTTATTGTAGTTTTCATTACTTGCAATGTCCTCTTGCATGGACTATTTATAACTTTGGAATAGATCCATTATAAATATGTCCGTTGGCTGGTTGGTGAGCAAAAGTCCATTCTGATTGGCTGATTGACTTTCAAGATGCTTGATCTGGATTTTGCTCCTTGTCTGAAGATTCTTTTTCGGTTGGATTTAAATACTTTATCCAATCAATATTTAAATACTTCTTTCAAAATGGTGTTTGGACTTTTGTGAATAAAGTAGATTCTATCACGACGGTCTTCAGTCCTGTTGGATACGTATTTGTTTTCCCAACACTTTCAGCATGTATGTTGTATCCAACATGTTACGTCTTTATTGCTGTAGCTGTAGACTCTGTAGAATAGACTATCTTCAATGTTGTATGGAAGGGGCTGTATGGAGATTCCAGACAGCTTCCATACTTAGCGGCATTTCGACTCTTTTGTTGTATGATGGATATTATCAAAACATGATACAAGATTGTTTATCCCAACAATTATGTATTATCATATTGTTTGTAATATTCGTGTATTCTGAGTGTATTTTCTTTCCATAATATCATGTTAAAAGAGATATTGTACTAGAATGTAATATTGTGATGTCAATGACTATGTTTTCTGAGATTGAGTATCGAGCATTGTATGTGGACAACATTTGAGAAAACAAAATTTGACTAAGTATGACATCCTTTACATGCACAATTTCACACGTTAACGTACATAAAGCTGCCATATTAGCATACGCAACTGGGGTATTCTAACATACGTTAAGTATAGATCGGGTCAAGAGTCGACAGATGCATGATTCCACTTTAGACTGAGTCGGGCCAAGTACTTTAGACGCATGGATAATTGAGTCAACATCGATTGTGTATGTTACCAATGAAACATACATGATGCAGTTAGCAGCTGTGATGTGTTTGCTATGTACATTGTTAGAATACAGCTAAGACAGTAGCTACTGGAATTGCATATCATTCGGTATTAAGGAGTAAGACTGTACGTAACATTATGTAGCATACATTACTGTCCGAGCATAGCGTACATTATGGTCCTTTAAGTTTTTAAAATGAGAATGGGCCTTTCATTTCCGTACAAAACTTCTTTCATCCAAACACTTAGAAAACACTCCTTGGCTCCGAAAATCATGATTTTAGCTTCACCAAAGTATGGTAATTGCAGTAGGCTTGGATTACTCGACCTTTTAAAGTTCTTGAAGTTTGTATAGGGTGTTCTTCATCCAAGTTCTTCATTTAAGGTAGCATGGTTGATCCTTACTCATATTGATCTTATGGACAATTGTATCACGTTTCCAGTAGCATTTAATGATCATGTTGAAGATAGGCTTTTGGATTTATGAGTATTCTGCATAAGAAATCAACATATCATGATGAGTATGTCATTTAAACGGATTAAATGATAAGAGAACCTTGTTGTTGATAATGATTATGAGCATGATGATGATGCTTGGGGTTTTTTACGGTTGATTCATATCGTTGAGATGATTCTTGAACTTACTATCATGTTAAGAGGTTTTAGAATTCTTGATGATTAGTGATTTGTTGAACTTTTTGAATCTTAATATGGACTCGTTAAACCTTGTTCGTGGAGATTTTTGGATTTATGATATCATCTTGAGTATTCGTAAAACTTAAGTTAGTTGATGTTTGAAGGCCTTGATTCTTGACTTGAGTAGAGGTGCCCAAAACGACCCAACCCGCCGGGTCGACCCGCGGACCCGGACCCGGCGGACCCGTGCAAGACCCGGACCCGGCTGACCCGTCGAACCCGTCGACCCGAACCCGTGGTATACACGGGTGGGGTCCGGCTCTAGGTTTTGCCTACCCGGCGACCCGCCGGGTCCGACCCGTCGACCCGGCGGAAATGTAAAAAAAAAAATTGAAAATTAGCCGTTAGACCCAGCGGGTCGGACCCATGACCCGGCGGGTCTAACGGCTAGTGCAGATTTTAAAAAAAAAATAAGAAAAAATTCTATCTATAAATACCTCACTACTCAACACATTTTTTTCACACCTTCAATATTATCTATCTCTCAAACTCTCATTGCTAATTGCTATACTACTTAATCTCTCTCTCTTTTTTTCGCATTTAATCATTATGTCGAGTTCTGACAAGGGAAAGGGTATTGCTACATCTCCCAAAAAATCCAAAATGTCCAAGTTCGAGCGAATGGGTCTTTGGGGCAAATCGAAGAAACCATCTGGAATAATTACTCGGGAGCCCCAAAATCAAACTCCACCCGGTTTTGAAAATGAAAGTCAAGAAGCTGAATATGATGCTATACATGAAAGTATATATTACGGTAGTACAACAACTACCAGTGAAGAAGAAGTTGATCTCCTGGGATTTCGACGTGTCTCGAATCGTCAACAACTGCAAAACATTGACGAAGAAATGGACCATGAAATCGATGAAGCTATGTTAAATCAAACATATGCAACATTCGAGCGCACTCTTCATGGCGTACCAACTCCGACGTAAAAATCAAAGTCGAAGCGTCCTGCGGCAAGACAAGCTGAAGAAGAACCTCCTTATGTTGAAGAGTTATCGTCCGAGGAGGAAGAAAATGTGAAAGGCAGAGGAAGCAAGAAAGAAGTATGCCCCTGTTGCAGAAAAGAAACTGGTATCCGAAATTTTTTCAAAACACTTTAAAAAGGAAAAAATGTTGGATGGTTCGATGAAGGTATCTTGCAACTACTGCTCGAAAGAGTATCCATATAAAGCCGGGGATGGATATGGAAATTTTAAAAGGCATTTTGAGAATAACCATCCCTCGGTCCACGGAGAACAAAAGTTACAAAGTCAACTCAACTTCCAACCTTGTACTGGAGTCGGGCCAGTCGGCAATCAAGGTATGTCTGAATCTCAACTTTATAAATATAACGAAAAAATTGCTAGAGAACAAATGGCAAAATTATGTGCACAAGAATCTTTATCTTTTAATTTTGCGGATAGTACGGGTTGGGAATACAGGATGCAAAATGCCTATAATCCTGCTATTAAAAGAATTCCACGTACCACAATGACTAGACAAGTAGTATACTTAGCCAAAAAAAACATAAACTTGCACTACAAGCTTATTTTAGATCTATAAATCATAGAGTTTCTTTAGCTGCAGATACTTGGGCAGATTTTAAACAAGAAAATGATTATATGGAAATAACTGTAACACCCCCAAATTTAACTGGAAATATTACAGCGCCGTGGGCCCCGAGATGGAACCCACAAAGCTAAAAGAAATTTCGCAAACATTTACAAATGCCCAAGAGGCCAACAACGGTACTATCTTTAAAAATTCACAACGACATATAAAATCCATTTATCAAAAACCGTCGTAAAAACTCATTTGAAATCGCAAGGCCAAACAGCCGACACTCAAAAATTTAGAAAACGATTTCCAAAGTAACCTCAGTTACTAGATACCAAAAGAGCGTCTCAAAATACTCACGCAGCGGAAAAAGGCCAACCAAAAAGATACTCTAGCAGCGGAATACAAGAACCAATCAAGAAACTCAATGCACACAACATGTCCTAGCCAGTATCCTCCGGGAAGCTCATCTCTTCACGACCGCTACAAGCTCGATACTCCAAGAACCTAAAAAGAAATCCCACGACGGGGTCAGCCATGATATCCAACAATGATAACCGTCACATCACATTAATAATAACATACCAATGAGAATACAACATAAGAATACGACCAATGTAATCTTACCGCCATAACTTTACTTACTCAAGTGATTCTCATCAGAGTAACCATTATCACATTTCACATCCTCTACTCGATTTACCAATAAACTCGAACATAATATAAGTACTGTACCTCAAACAATACTCAAGGTTATCAAACTATCATAACCAACTCACGATACGGAAATATACCATTTCTGACCAATACGATCCATCAAATAACATCATCAAATCATAAGACGATAACCGATCGTCCATCAAGACAAATACCAAAGGAAATACGGAACATACCTCGAGATATGAAGTGCCACGACAATCATACCAGTCTAATCCGAGATCAGATCAATGCAATACGGACAAGGTCCTAACACAAGATCTTCAAATGCATACTCATATGACCACGTCAATATGATCACAACAATAACAATCATGTATACTCAATGGAAATCCGACGATCCAGCTTCTCAAAGATAGATCCCTTTGTTGATCCTACCAGATCAACATAAGGTGGATAACCAACAATACACATATAAACAACAACAACATATGATACAATCAATGATGCGAATTCACAAGATTCCATCAACACAATACTGGTAATCCAACGATCCAGCGCCCTCAGCATAGATCCCCATGATGATCCCGTCGAACCAACGCATGGTGGAAAACCTGTCCAAAGATCCAGCGCCCTCAGCATAGATCCCCATGATGATCCCGTCGAATCAACGCATGGTGGACATCCGATCCAGCGCCCTCAGCATAGATCCTCATAATCCCATCGGATTATTTACACAATATGATCAACACAATATGCATACACATATGCAAATCAACACGTTCATCAACATGAACAACATGACATTTACTAGGACGACTTCATGTTCAACAACATGAAAGAAAATGTACGAGGCCAAAATAAATAACATTAAACCATAATCAATATGGAATACTTGCCCCGAGTCCCTCAAGAGCAACCTCGATGTCCAATCATCACCGAAGATTATCCTCAATGCTCGGCGATCCAAATACCCAGAGTTCACAATAATAATAATCATCGCTATATGCATTATAAATGAAATGAAACTGAAACCATTCATTAAATATTGTAACTGAGCAAGTAATAACTTGCCTCGATACCGATACCACGAAGCTGCTGTCGAACACGTTGCCTTTGTCTACGAGTTCCTCAGCCCCGATCAAGAGCAATACAATGGACATACTCGAACACGACCGAAATATCCGGTTATAAACACCGATCGATAAACTTGACCTATAACAATAATCGATTAAACAACAATCACATAATAATCAACAACCGCCAAAACCAATTCACAAACACAACGGCTCAACAATATCTCAGTTAACCACAAGTCTGATCAAACCAACTTAAACGATCACGAATTCATAACCAAAACAGAATATATTACCCTGCCTGTTGACTTAGCGCACGTTAATCTTTAACCGTAGCATACGCTAAGTTGTTCCCGATAGCGTGCGCTAGCCAGTAGGTTTAGCGTGCGTTAATAACGTGCAGTTTCATGCATTTCGGATACCGATCAACATCTGGCGATTATCAAAAACTCTAAGTGACTCTGAATCATGTTCATAGCTATCAAACAACGAAATCCAATATCCTTTAACATATAGGTAATCATCCGACTTTTAATTCAAGTCATATATTCATATATCATCTCTCTTAATATCAACAACCTAAACACCAAGAACTCATAATCATGCCATGTTTCACAATCATATGAAGGAACCAACAATAACAACATCACAGGTCCGAATTGAAGGAAGACATTATCCAACATATCCCTTTGAAGATAACAACACATTTGAAACCATCCAATTCATATCAATATCTTCATATCAACAATAACATTATCATAATCCGGTAATCCAACTCATAATCATACTTATGAACTTGTTTACATGATAATCATCACCAAGAACATCATATACAATCCAAAACGAAATCTCAAAGTGAAGAGTAATTACCTTTTGAAGGAATGGATTGATTTCAAGGTTGAATCCATTTCCAAGAATCACCCATGATTTCAAGCTTCAAACGCGTTGCTATGGATGATTAACTTCACCTTAATCCAGTGTATTGAACCTCAAATATATCCCAACTCTCTCTCTCTACCGAAAGAAGGAAGAATGACGAAATGTTTAATAACACCCTTCTGTCCCTTTTTATAATATTCATTATTAGCGTGCGCTAACATCTCATGTTTAGCGTGCGCTACCGCCTTAGCGTGCGCTAACTGACTTTGTTAGCGTGCGCTATCGAGGCCCAGAGGCTACTGTCTTGCTTCGCAAACTAACTTACGTACGTAATGCCTATGCATTAACGTACGTAAATCATCCTGCTTAGCGTACGCAAGTCATTTACCTTAGCGTGCGCTAATACCAGTTGACTTGCTACAGTCTACACCTACCACGAAGATGCTCGCGACCCCACAAGCCGAAATCGACCAATAAAGCCAAGATTCCCTATTGACCGATATATAGTTAGCGTGCGCTAATCAACATGCATTAGCGTGCGCTAACACTACATTACAACATCCGTTGACTTATCAGAACGTGCGCCGAAAGTGGCCTGGTTCACGCGTAGATTCCTTCTGATCTGACTGCATTAGCGTGCGCTACATTCTGCCTCTAGCGTGCGCTAACCATGAACGATAGTGTGCGCTATACTTGACCATTAGCGCGCGCTAGTCAGGCTATACTTAGCCATTTCCAACTCTTCTCGTCCAACGTCTCAACATACAGAATACGAACATACGGCATACTGAATACATATACTTCTTAAATGTAATTGTCAACCAAATATGACAATTATACCAATATAGATGTCTCAGTCCTTTATTTATTTTATCCCTACTGTACAGATTCCACGCTGTACAATATAACTCGGATAAAATAATATCAAACAACAGTAGTAGAATTTCCGGATATTACATTCTACACCCCTTAAAATAAGTTTCGTCCTCGAAACTTGCAATCCATCATAAAACAAACAAACATACCGTTTAACCCAAAATATCCCAAAGCCATCACGACACTGATCAATCATCATTATTCTGAATAGCCAAAACTGCATACTTACAAATACGCAGGTCGACGATCTCCGAGATACTAGCCGCCGATCTCACCGCATGCCTCAATACGCTTACGATCACAATTCCCCGAGTCTCAACAAAATATATCATCTTCGGATCAAACAATGCCCGGATCAAATCACATCACTTTGATTACATAATCAAGTTCCAATCGAATAATATCCGATATATCCGTGAAACAACCGCCCCAAACGACACGAATCCCGAGACACCGACACAAAATCCGAGCGCTCGATGATCACCAACAATGATCAACCAATAAGTCGACCGAATTTTATCATCGACATGATAAATTCCCATCGACCAACCAGAGGTCAAAACACCATCGAGAATATCATCAACATGATAAACTCCAATATGACCAACGAGCGGTCATCGATAATCGAGAATACCTTCAAACGGTAAGCTCCAACACGATCAACACGGAACCACGTAAACCGATATACGAACGAATAAAGTTCTCAAAACGACACACCAATCACAAACCGACGAACATATCCAATCATACAGGGAGTGGGAACGACCAATCGATACTCAAAACAACCAGCATGAGGTCAACAACCCCAAATCCACAAGAGAAATCATTCAAAAATCACTATGGTAAAAATCGCGCTACTACCATACCAATGGAATTACATAGCACATATGCCCCGATTTCGCAAAATCCAAAGTTCCAAAATTACATCATGTGCATGAATCTACAACACACGACATATTTCTCTTATCCGATAAATCAATCGATCATCCTTGCATAACCAAACGACCATACCAAAGTTCGGATCCATATTCCTCGTTCCACATTGATATATTACCCAGTTCGTGAGTCACACTCACAACTTCATCATGATATGTAATATACACTAAATGCGTATGGTTATTAATCACATTTTCAAAAACCGATTTGAAATCATATATTCTTGTCACGAAGACAATTTTCGAAAGTTCTTTCAAAAATTTCAAAACTAAAAACATAAATTTTGGTAAGACCACAAAATCAATTTTCGAAAAATTAACTTGGCTCGATGGTGCCAAGTATTCGATAACAGTTTCCTTCGAATCCACACGATTTCGACGTTTTAAAATGAAAAGTATGCAAATGCTCGACTATATCCATACTCCTGTATACCACTTCGGCTCGTCACCAATATCCACTGATATTCCATCGGAAAACCACACGATAGAGTTCCAAAATCTCAAATATATAGACCCTGATAAAAAGTCCTCTCTACATACTACTCGCAACGTCTTCTTAATCCATCCTGGATCACCTCAAATATGATATGACAAAACATTGAAACAAATCAATAAATCAAACACAGCGAAAGACTTCCCGAGAAGTTCCATTTGAACAAGTAAACCAAAGCCTCGAAAGGCGGAAATAACTTAGGTAAATGATTGGTAAAGTATTTTACAAATCTCGGGAGTTTTAGAAAACCAGAAAAAGCCTTTTGATACGTTAGGTTCTCGGCCCGTACCTCATTCCGTATTACAAGAAGTTTAAAAAGTAGAAAACCCTTTTTGGACCCCAAGTCCTGAGTTATAAAACCATTTCAAAATCGATTGGGTCTCGGCCCAAAATCATTTTCCGTAAAACATCCGTACAACATTTATTTTGAAAAGTACCCTTTTCAAATGCTCAAAAGCAGTTCATATATCACAAAATGAATTAACATGCTACATGTTCTTCTCAACAATTCACCGTCCTTCTCCCGATTACACAATTTCGTTCTAAAATTTAACCGACATAATGATTTCCAACATTATAGTTCCTTAAAATCATCAATCCTGTCCCACTCTGACATCTCACACTGTGAAGCATAATATCTGCTGAATCTCAAAACATATCCACTTAGAACGGCAATAAATCTCAATGAAATTCAAAAATCCAAATACTTACAGATCGTGAAGCCGACGATTCCCCGTGATACTGCCACATGTCTCGAATCTATAAAATACTCGACACAAATATTTTCAAAACACACGTTTTGCAAACTCAGTGCAACTCGAGAACACAATATATCACGTAAACACCATTTGGAAAAGTTATAACAAGCCCAGTACGATACTGGCAAATCCGTTAACGCACAAGCCTGAGTGAACAACAAAGACTCACGGCTCTAGTATTTGTCAATCGACAACTCGAATGACGCAACAAAAACATGACTCGACCCAAATGCCTAGGTTTTCTCAACCTAAGCTCGATACCATATTCGTAACACCCCAAATTTAATCGAAATATTACAGTAGCGTGGGCCCGAGATGGAACCCACAAGGCTAAAAGAAATTTCGCAAAAATTTACAAATGCCCACTAGTCAAACAACTGTAATATCTTTAAAAATTCACAACGACATATAAAATCCATTTATCAAAACCGTCGTAAAAACTCATTTGAAATCGCAAGGCCAAACAGTAGACACTCAAAAATTTAGAAAACGATTTCCAAAGTAACCTCAGTTACTAGATACCAAAAGAGCGTCTAAAAATACTCACGCAGCGGAAAAAGGCCAACCAAAAAGATACTCTAGCAGCGGAATACAAGAACCAATCAAGAAACTCAATGCACACAACATGTCCTAGCCAGTATCCTCCGGGAAGCTCATCTCTTCACGACCGCTACAAGCTCGATACTCCAAGAACCTAAAAAGAAATCCCACGACGGGGTCAGCCATGATATCCAACAATGATAACCGTCACATCACATTAATAATAACATACCAATGAGAATACAACATAAGAATACGACCAATGTAATCTTACCGCCATAACTTTACTTACTCAAGTGATTCTCATCAGAGTAACCATTATCACATTTCACATCCTGTACTCGATTTACCAATAAACTCGAACATAATATAAGTATTGTACCTCAAACAATACTCAAGGTTCTCAAACTATCATAACCAACTCACGATATGGAAATATACCATTTCTGACCAATACGATCCATCGAATAACATCATCAAATCATAAGATGATAACCGATCGTCCATCAAGACAAATACCAAAGGAAATACGGAACATACCTCGAGATATGAAGTGCCACGACAATCATACCAGACTAATCCGAGATCAGATCAATGCAATACGGACAAGGTCCTAACACAAGATCTTCAAATGCATACTCATATGACCACGTCAATATGATCACAATAATAACAATCATGTATACTCAATGGAAATCCGACGATCCAGCGCCCTCAGCATAGATCCCTTTGTTGATCCTACCAGATCAACATAAGGTGGATAACCAACAATACACATATGAACAACAACAACATATGATACAATCAATGATGCGAATTCACAAGATTCCATCAACACAATACTGGTAATCCAACGATCCAGCACCCTCAGCATAGATCCCCATGATGATCCCGTCGAACCAACGCATGGTGGAAAACCTGTCCAACGATCCAGCGCCCTCAGCATAGATCCCCATGATGATCCCGTCGAATCAACGCAGGGTGAACATCCGATCCAGCGCCCTCAGCATAGATCCTCATAATCCCATCGGATTATTTACACAATATGATCAACACAATATGCATACACATATGCAAATCAACACGTTCATCAACATGAACAACATGACATTTACTAGGACGACTTCATGTTCAACAACATGAAAGAAAATGTACGAGGCCAAAATAAATAACATTAAACCATAATCAATATGGAATACTTGCCCCGAGTCCCTCAAGAGCAACCTCGATGTCCAATCATCACCGAAGATTATCCTCAATGCTCGGCGATCCAAATACACAGAGTTCACAATAATAATAATCATCGCTATATGCATTATAAATGAAATGAAACTGAAACCATTCATTAAATATTATAACTGAGCAAGTAATAACTTGCCTCGATACCGATACCACGAAGCTGCTGCCGAACACGTTGCCTTTGTCTACGAGTTCCTCAGCCCCGATCAAGAGCAATACAATGGACATACTCGAACACGACCGAAATATCCGGTTATAAACACCGATCGATAAACTTGACCTATAACAATAATCGATTAAACAACAATCCGATAATAATCAACAACCGCCAAAACCAATTCACAAACCCAACGGTTCAACAATATCTCAGTTAACCACAAGTCTGATCAAACCAACTTAAACGATCATGAATTCATAACCGAAACAGAATATATTACCCTGCCTGTTGACTTAGCGCACGTTAATCTTTAACCGTAGCGTACGCTAAGTTGTTCCCGATAGCGTGCGCTAGCCAGTAGGTTTAGCGTGCGTTAATAACGTGCAGTTTCATGCATTTCGGATACCGATCAACATCTGGCGATTATCAAAAACTCTAAGTGATTCTGAATCATGTTCATAGCTATCAAACAACGAAATCCAATATCCTTTAACATATAGGTAATCATCCGACTTTTAATTCAAGTCATATATTCATATATCATCTCTCTTAATATCAACAACCTAAACACCAAGAACTCATAATCATGCCATGTTTCACAATCATATGAAGGAACCAACAATACCAACATCACGTATCCGAATTGAAGGAAGACATTATCCAACATATCCCTTTGAAGATAACAACACATTTGAAACCATCCAATTCATATCAATATCTTCATATCAACAATAACATTATCATAATCCGGTAATCCAACTCATAATCATACTTATGAACTTGTTTACATGATAATCATCAGCTCAAGAACATCATATACAATCAAAATGAAATCTCAAAGTGAAGAGTAATTACCTTTTTGAAGGAATGGATTGATTTCCAAGGTTGAATCCATTTCCAAGAATCACCCATGATTTCAAGCTTCAAACGTTGCTATGGATGATTAACTTCACCTTAATCCGAGTGTATTGAACCTCAAATATATCCCAACTCTCTCTCTCTCACCGAAAGAAGGAAGAATGACGAAATGTTTAATAACACCCTTCTGTCCCTTTTTATAATATTCATTATTAGCGTGCGCTAACATCTCATGTTTAGCGTGCGCTACCACTTTAGCGTGCGCTAATCGACTTTGTTAGCGTGCGCTATCGAGGCCCGAGGCTCTTGTCTTGCTTCGCAAACTAACTTACGTACGTAATGCCTATGCATTAACGTCGTCAATCATCTGCTTAGCGTCGCAAGTCATTTACCTTAGCGTGCGCTAATACCGATTGACTTGCTCTGATCAACACCTACCACGAAGATGCTCGCGACCCCACAAGCCGAAATCGACCAATAAAGCCAAGATTCCCTGTTGACCGATATATAGTTAGCGTGCGCTAATCAACATGCATTAGCGTGCGCTAACACTACATTACAACATCCGTTGACTTATCAGAACGTGCGCCGAAAGTGGCCTGGTTCACGCGTATATTCCTTCTGATCTGACTGCATTAGCGTGCGCTACATTCTGCCTCTAGCGTGCGCTAACCATGAACGATAGCGTGCGCTATACTTGACCATTAGCGCGCGCTAGTCAGGCTATACTTAGCCATTTCCAACTCTTCTCGTCCAACGTCTCAACATACAGAATACGAACATACGGCATACTGAATACATATACTTCTTAAATGTAATTGTCAACCAAATATGACAATTATACCAATATAGATGTCTCAGTCCTTTATTTATTTTATCCCTACTGTACAGATTCCACGCTGTACAATATAACTCGGATAAAATAATATCAAACAACAGTAGTAGAATTTCCGGATATTACAATAACTATACACTGGATTGATGAAAATTGGAACTTAAACAAAAGATTACTTGCGTTTAAAAAATTTAATTGTGCACATAGTGCAGATAATATAGCTAGAGCAATTATTAAAATTTTAACTTTTTATTGCTTAAAAGATAAAATTTTCACAATTGGTTTTGATAATGCTAGTTCTAATACTGCAAGTGTACCAGCTTTAATACAAGCTTGCAATCCTGTTTTAGTGGGTCGATTATTTCATACTAGATGTATATGTCATATTCTAAATTTATGTGTACAAGATGCATTAAAATTTGTAGATGTGGCAATAGAACCAATTAGAAAATGTGTCTTGTTTTTACATAATCGTACTAAGTTAGCTAGATAATGGGTAAAATTTTTAAAGTCAAAACAAATGCAACCCAAATTTTTTACTCCAGACGTAAAACATAGATGGAACTCAACGTATGAGATGTTAAATTCAACTAATGAATATAAAGAATTATTGTGTGAATTTTTTGATACGTATTTTCGCGTAGAAGGATTTTATTTATTGCCAATGTATTGGGATGAAACTAAAGATTTAATAAAACTATTAAGGGTTTTTTAAAATGCAACTAAAGATTTAAGTGGTTGCTATTATCCCACGTCTCCTAAAGTTTTATTTCATTGTTGTTTTATTGTATCTGAAATGGATGCTTGTAGTAAATCCAAAAGATTATCGAATGCTATTTACAGTATGTGTTTAAAATGGCTAAAGTACTTTAATCTTATTCATGATCTTTTCTTGATTAGTGCTGTTTTATCTCCCGATTTGAATTTAGTTCAAGTAGAACAATTACTTGAAATATATTATAATATTCTTAAAAATTTGGGTTTTCCAAATATTGTGGATAGTGTTGAAAGTCAAACTTTATTTGAAAATATTCCTGACGTGGAACAAGTAAAAATTGATTTGAAAAATAGTTTAGAAACTGTTTTTTCTGAATATTCTTCTAAATATGGTGATAAGATTCAAACTCAAAAAACAAGAAATAGGACTACAAATACATTTAACATGGAATTCGACAGAACTCCCACTAACCCATTTCAACAACTCTATAATATAGCAAGAAATAGGGGTGGTAGTAACGTCGGTCAAAGAAATGACCTTAGTAGATATTATGCAACTAGTTTTGTGCCGGAGGATGACAATGCAGGTACATTTGATCTGTTGGATTGGTGGAAGAGAAGGGGAACCGAATTTCCCATACTTTCCATTATGGCACAAGAAATTCTTGCAGTGCCCGCATCCACAGTCCCCGTTGAGAGTGCTTTTACTGAAGGAGGCTATATGTTGGACGAGCGGAGATCCCGAATGATGCCAAAAAATCTCGAGGCTCAAATGATACTTAAAGACGCAACAAAAGCCGAGTTACGAGATCAAGAAAATAAGTGGGATGACCTATTAGCGGACCAAGATGCCTATCAAGAAGGCACTACTAAAGGAGAGTCTAGTCAAATGAGTCAAACCGATGATCAAGATGACGACGACATCGACTTCGACTAAAGGTAAGTAAGGTAAGTCAGGTAAGTAAAGAACTACGTAGGGCTTTGATTCCTCACGAGGATACGTAGGCAATTTAATTTTAAGTGAAAACCTAAAATTAAATACAAGCCCATTTTTTTAACTCTTCTCAAGTAAAAGAACTACGTGGAGCTTTGATTACTCACGAGGATACGTAGGCAATTTAATTTTAAGTAAAAACTTAAAATTAAATACAAGCTAATTTTTTCAAATGATTTCCGTGTTCACTTATAATTATTTTTCGTGTATAAAATGATAACAAATAAAAGCTTTATATACTTCAAAAAAAAAATTGAGACGGGTCGGACCCGGACCCGTGGCTGACCCGTCGACCCGCCAACCGTTACACTTCATATGTACGGGTGGGGTCCGGGTCCTGTCCTGCCGACCCGGCGACCCGGCGGGTCCGACCCGGACCCGGACCCGCCGTTGGGCACGTCTAGACTTGAGTAGTATGATGTCTATCGAAGAACTCTTCGTAATAGAATCTGGATGAACTTGAACTCGAATTGGGATTGTGAGTCTCGAGAATTTGATGAACATAATGACATGATTACATTGAGATTGTGATCGTCTTAGAACCATAGACAATAATTGATCGAATTATGTTATCATCGTAGTAATAATCGGTTGAAATGAAAATCCCAGTTGTGCTCATTTTCCAAAATTTTAATTACAGTTCTATACCTTATTCGATCAAGGTTGATATTATTGATGTGAGACTGAAGAGGAGACGATCATCGAAAATTTCACCATTGCATGTTTAAGGCAAGTATTCGAGTACTTGTATTATGATTCATGTATACACACACACACACACAAACAAACACACACACACACACACACATATATATATATATATATATATATATATATATATATACTATGATTGAGAATTTATTTACTATTGTGTAATGAGATTGTGTTTGAGAATTAAATCCGACTAGGGAGGACCCTTTGAGGTCTCTAGTATTTCGTAGAGGCTAGAGTGTAGCAGATAATGGATATAGTATTGAGAGATATGAGGTGTGAGATCTGAGACATAAAGATGAGATATGTGACTGAGATTTATAATCCAACTAGGGAATGTCCTTTGAAGTATCTAGTGTCCTGTAGAGGCTTGAGTGAAACATACATCGGAATATTTGATATGTTTCATTTATATCTTTATTGTGATAATGTTTCGAGGTATGTGTGATTTGACTTATAACATTTGTATTCTCGTACTTGCACTAGCGATTCCAATCTAACCCCTATTGTGCACATTTTTCATACGTGCAGATGTAGGTACAGTTGGAGAGCCATCTCGAAGATGGTACAAAAACGGTGGTAGTCGGACATGATACTAGCGAGAGACGTGGTCATCTAAGTCTTCATGCATGAAATGTCTTTGTACATGTGTATTGATACTTTGAGTATTTAATTATGTAATAATAAATACCAATATAATTGTATTTGTTGAAATGCGCACTTCTCGAAGTGCGTGATAAGATAATATATTATAACATTGAATGACTATTATGTCCCTGATGAAATTATGTAATTATATTTGTGCCATCTGAAATTTTCCTATAAATAAAGCTTTAGTTCTTAATGAAAATTTGATTCCAAGAGAAATATAACACCTCCAAAACCAACCGGGGATATTACAGCGTCGTGGGCCCCACGCCGGAACCCACAAGGCTGAAAATTATTTTCACAATCAACACAAACATGCCAAAGAGACAAAGATGGTATTATTTTACGAACAATTAAATATTTTCCAAAATATAGTTCTCAAATACCGTCATAAAATTTCATTTAAAAGTACAAGACAAAAATACCAGGTTTTAATACAGTAGAAACTCGATAATTTAATACTCAATTATTTAATAAACTCTCTAAGATAATAGTTTTGGCCGGTCCCGACTCAGGGATAGGGTGCTAAATTAATAATTCGCTAAAATTATAAGATAATATATTTTTGATAATTTCTATAGGTCCCATATGAAATATAAATTAATAATTCTTTATATATTGTACATATTATAGGAATAATTTATGAAGGTTTCTTAAAAAATTACTCAATTGTATTTCTTTTTTGTTGGAATCAATTTCATCTTAAATCGCATCTCTAATTTTGCTTATCATCGTAAGAACTTCTAGTGTTGTATTCTCATATAGGCTCAACAATAACTTATTCAATATGATGGCCGCTTTAATGTTCGCATATTTTGATTTTGTATTAGAAAAAATATACACTAATATATTCAACACATGACGCATAATAAGATGAGAGATTGAAGGGTTATTTTAAATTGGACCCTTCATTTGATATGTACATGCATTGTACAATAATTAAGTGAAAGTTTGAAAGTTGTTTGTAAATTAAGTATTTCATTATAAATTAATAAAATATTAATTAATATATAAATTAATAATTATTAATTTGTCAATTAATTAATAACTCTTTTAATTAATAAATTTTGGTTGTCCCAACAGTATTAATTTATAGAGTTTCTACTGTAGTTTCAAAACGTACGTTAAGTCATTACTTACACGCACCGATAATATAGTTTGAGAAAGTTTTACAAAATAAACCCAAGTTTGAAAAATACCAAAAAGACCATTTCAAAAGTATACACGAGTTGGTAAAATACCGGAAGCCATTTTAAAATACACAGCAGCGGATATAAACATAATAAAAATACATTTCCAGCGGAATCATAGCAGTCAGAAAAATACTCAGTTCTCAAATACATGTCACAGCCAGTATCACCCGGGAAGCTCATCCCTTCACGATCGCTACTAGCTCTATCTCTGCGTACCTAAAAGATAAAGCCCACGATGGGGTCAGCCACAATATTCAACAATGATAGCGATCACATCATCATAAACAATTACATATCAATGTAATTACAAAGTGAGAATACTTCCAATGTAATCTTACCGTAATAACCTTAACAATTGGTGGTAATTCATATCAAATCAACCCTTACCTCAATCCACACTTCGCATTCTCAAGTGACGAATGAATTCAAAAATAACCATCTGAACTGTATTCAAACAATGCCAAGATTCTCAAAACATAATTGTATCTCCAATATGGAATAACCTATCCATGTCCAATTCTGTCCGCTGGATCGTACAATTGAATCCCAATTCTGATAAAACCGATAATACACAATACCTCTGTAGATCAACTGCCCCGAAACAATGACAAGTCCCGGATATCGATACAAAGTATGAATGCTCACACAATCAATAGTAATAAACAACCAATGCATCAAACGAGAATATACTCGACATGATAAACTCCAATACTATGAACAATATATCAATGGTAACCGAGCATACCATTACATGATAAACTCCACACAAGATCAACAAAGGACCAACAATGAACGAGAATACCATCGATGTGGTAAACTCCAACAAGATCAATAAAGGACCAACAACGATCGAGAATACCAACGATAAGGTAAACTGCAAACAAGATCAATAGAGGATCAACAACGATCGATAATAGCAACGATATGGTAACCTCCAAGCAAGATCAATAAAAGAACCAACAATGACCAAGAATACCAACGGTAAGGTGAACTCCAAACAAGATCAATAAAAGATCAACAAAGACCGATAATACCCACGATATGGTAATCTCCAAGAAAGATCAATAAAGGATCAACAATGAACGAGAATACCAACGATAAGGTAAACTCCAGGCAGGATCAATAAAGGACCACAAGGACAGATATACGAGAGAATAAAATCGTCAAACATATACAAATCACATATATTGGATCTCGTAAATAAACCTGACTGTCGAACATACCCGACCATACATGGACTATGAACAACCAATCAATATGGCTCAATATGGATGTCACGATACGCCCGATCCGGAAATGTGTCCGTGCACAAGCCACCAACGGGTATCGATCGAATACACGTGTGGTCTTGTACCTAATCAGTCTCACGAAGTACGTCTCGTGTGCACAGCTTAATGTAAGGTCAAAACCAACATATGACTACACGTGCCCGTCCTGAAAATCCTACACATGACCGATCAGTACGTAGATATGACTCCAGATATGTCACGATGCAACATCACAATAAAACTCGAAGAAATGCATATCCAATAAGGATCAAAAGACTCCCCAAGTGAACAACGATAGCTCGATAATGAAAGATCGACACGACCACAATATCGTATTTACGTTGGACAACACTTCACAGAATGCTCAACAATGTATATAATATTAACACATAAACTCCCAAGGTCGCAACCAAGGGTCACGGAAGCATCTACACAGGAATACTCCGGACGTGGGTACCATTCAGGTTTTATCCCTCAACACAGTTCCATTAACACATAAACTCCCAAGGTCGCAACCAAGGGTCACGGAAGCATCTACACAGGAATACTCCGGACGTGGGTACCATTCAGGTTTTATCCATCAATACAGTTTCATTAACACATAAACTCCCAAGGTCGCAACCAAAGGTCACGGAAGCATCTACACAGGAATACTCCGGATGTGGGTACCATTCAGGTTTTATCCCTCAATACAGTTCCATTAAAATTACATATCTAAGAAAGACAGCAACACAAAAATACACCAAACAACGATGCACACTCATTACATGAAACATCATACAACATATACAACAATGCATCAGGATAATCATTCTCATAATTGAGCAATACTAAATTACCTCAAAGCTGAAGACACTAACCTTTCCATGACCAACATCCCTGAACGAGTACACAATTACACGAATAGTCCAGAATGAAGTACAGTTCATCACTATCGATAAACCACCACCACGAGATCAATGTCGGCACGGTAAACTGTCCTCGATATCCAACATTTCATATTATAGACCAAAGATAAATCACATCTCCATTTTCACCAGACATTTTTAAATCATATACATCATGATTTAGCATAATATACATACCATCATCCCGACAATTCATATTCATAATATCATTGCTATATGAATCATAAATGAAATGAAATCAAAACCATTTATTAAACATTATGAACTGAGCAAGCATAACTTGCCTCGATATCGATACGACGAGCCGTTACCAATTCCATCGCCTTCATCTACGAGTTCCTCAGCCCTGACCAAAGCGATCCACGAACTCTCCAATCTCTCTCGCAGCACAATGATTAAAATCAACGATCACTTATCACAACCTAATGCTATAATCAATTAACAACACGCTCGATAGAAATCAACAACCAATATAACCAACCAATCAAACTCAACGATCCAACGATATCTCGGTCATATACAAAACCAAACCATTCAACTCATACAATTACGAATACAAGCCACAATTAGATAATCAATCAATTCTAACAAGTGTCTCAACATTCTCGATTCTGACTTCAATCTCATATTATGATTCGTGTTTCGTCAAGAACATACAAAGTCTACTACTACTACAATCAAGATAATGTCATCTTCCTCATCATACACTTCACATAACATCAAGAATCAAAACTACATCATCATATTTACTTCATGGAATTCCCAAGAACATGAATCAATCCAACCATGTTCAAGTAATATCAACGTACTCATAATCATCAAGACATTATGACCTAATATGTTATCCAAGTTCCAAACTAACATATCCTTCAACAAACACTTAACATAACAACGAGACCACAATAATACTACCATACCCATCATCATAAGTAGTAAACAATGATAACAATACCAAGAATCCGAAATCAAGGTGTAGAGTTCATCAACATACCTCAACAACATGGACAACACCATCAAACACCTCAAGGATCAACAACATCTTCATATCCCAAGCTCTCACCCATGCCATCAAGCTCATAATCGAATTAGAAGAGCCAAAAATCCATCTCATACAGTTGAAGGGCGAAAAATGAAGTGAAATCCTCCGAATGACGAAATGATGGACATCTCATATTTATAAAAACTTCAGTCGTTACGTTTGTTACCTGATCACTTAACGTACGTAACAAGCATTACGTATGTTATCTGACTTCGATAGCGTACGTAACGCTACTCCAGAACCCACTGTCTCATTTCGTATCATATATTACGTACGTAATGTCCATGCCATAGCGTACGTAATATAACTGTTGATTTGCTACAGTAACATACTCGTTTAACGTACGTAATGGGCTATCCTTAACGTACGTAAAGCTCAATGGTGACTTACCTTTCCACAACTGCGTCGAAAGTTATCGTCACTTCGGATCTTGTCCGATTCTCTTCATAACGTACGTTATATAATCAACGTAACGTACGTTACAACTGTGTCTTAACGTACGTAAGCTCCTAGGCGTAACGTACGTAATGCTTTTATATTTAGCCATTTACAACTGCTCATGCCTGTCGTCTCAATATACCGAATACGTACACACGACATACCGAACACATATACTCATTCCAATAATATTCTCATATGATACACCTGATACACGATATCCTCAAATGCAATTGTCAACCAAGTACGACAATTATTCCAACAAAATTGTCTCAGTCCTTAAATTTTATTATCCATAATGTAATATCCTGCATGATGCAATATAACTCGGGTAAAATAATGCGAAAAATTTATACTGAAATTCCAGGATATTACGTACTACATCTCTTAAAATAAGTTTCGTCCTCGAAACTTGCAGCCTTATCATAGACAATATCTCAACCAAATATCCAAACTTATCACGAAGCAGTCAATCGTCACCACAAGCGAATAACTAAAACAATATACTTACAGGTGTGTGAAGTCGATGATCTCCCGTGATACTAGCATACGACTCCCATACGAAGTCTCAACGCAATACCGACACACACCAGCATCGTAAATATAGCAATTTTGAAATATTTCAAAAATTTGGAACCTCCAAAATCGGTTTGACTCAAAAGTCAAAAAAATTGTTTTCAAAAGCCGCGCTACTACCGCACCGATAGAGCCACATAACACACATGCCCGGGTTTTACGAAACCCAAGCTCTGATACTATCTTCTGTAACACTCCCAAAACCAATCGGGGATATTACAGCACCGTGGGCCCCGCACCGGAACCCACAAGGCTGAAAATCATTTTCACAATCGATACAAACACGCCAAAGAGACAAAGACGGTACTATTTTACGAACAATTAAATATTTTCCGAAATATAGTTCTCAAATACCGTCATAAAATTTCATTTCAAAGTATAAGGCAAAAATACCAGGTTTCAACAGTTTCAAAACGTACGTTAAGTCATTAATTACAAGCACCGATAATATAGTTTGAGAAAGTTTTACAAAATAAACCCAAGTTTGCAAAATACCAAAAAGGCCATTTCAAAAGTATACTCGAGTTGGTAAAATACCGGAAGCCATTTTAAAATACAAAGCAGCGGATATAAACATAATAAAATTACATTTCCAGTAGAATCATAACAGTCAGGAAAATACTCAGTTCTCGAATACATGTCATAGCCAGTATCACCCGGGAAGCTCATCCCTTCACGACCGCTACTAGCTTAATCTCTGAGAACCTAAAAGATAAAGCCCACGACGGGGTCAGCCACAATACTCAACAATGGTAGCGATCACATCATCATAAACAATTACATATCAATGTAATTACAAAGTGAGAATACTTCCAATGTAATCTTACCGTAATAACCTTACCAATTGGTGGTAATTCATATCAAATCAACCCTTACCTCAATCCACACTTCGCATTCTCAAGTGACGAATGAATTCAAAAATAACCATCTGAACTGTATTCCAACAATGCCAAGATTCTCAAAACATAATTATATCTCCAATATGGAATAACATATCCATGTCCACTTCTGTCCGTTGGATCGTACAATCGAATCCCAATTCTGGTAAAACCGATAATACACGATACCTCTGTAGATCAACTGCCCCGAAACAATGACAAATCCTGGATATCGATGCAAAGTATGAATGCTCACACAATCAATAGTAAAAAAATAATGCATCAAACGAGAATATCCTCGACATGATAAACTCCAATACTATCAACAATATATCAACGGTAACCGCGCATACGATTACATGATAAACTCCACACAAGATCAACAAAGGACCAACAACGAACGAGAATACCGTCGATGTGGTAAACTCCAACAAGATCAATAAAGGATCAACAACGACCGAGAATACCAACGATAAGGTAAACTCCAAACAAGATCAATAGAGGATCAACAAAGATCGAGAATACCAACGATATGGTAACCTCCAAGCAAGATCAATAAAGAACCAACAACGACCGTGAATACCAACGGCAAGGTAAACTCCAAACAATATCAATAAAGGAACAACAACGACCGAGAATACCCACGATATGGTAATCTCCAACCAACATCAATAAAGGATCAACAACGAACGAGAATACCAGCGATAAGGTAAACTCCAAGAAGGGTCAATAAAGGACCACAGGGACAGATATACGAGATAATAAAATCGTCAAACATATACAATCACATATATTGGATCTCGAAAATAAACCCGACTATCGAACATACCCGGCCATACATGGACTATGAACAAGCAATCAATATGGCTCAAGATGGACGTCACGATACGACCAATCCAGAAATGTATCTGTCCACAAGCCACCAACGGGTATCGATCGAATACATGTGTGGTCTTTTACCTAATGAGTCTCACGAAGTACGTCTCATGTGCACAGCTCAATGTGAGGTCAAAACCAACACATAACTACACATGCCCATCCTAAAAATCCTACACATGACCGATCAGTACGTAGATATGACTCCAGATATGTCACGATGCAACATGACAATGAAACTCGAAGAAACGCATATCCAATAAGGATCAGAAGACTCCCCAAGTGAATAATGATAGCTCGATAATGAAAGATCGACACGACTACAATATCGTATTTCCGTTGGACAAGACTTCATAGAATGCTCAACAATGTATATAATATAAACACATAAACTCCCAAGGTCTCAACCAAGGGTCACGGAAGCATCTACACAGGAATACTCCGGACGTAGGTACAATTCAGGTTTTATCCCTCAACATAGTTCCATTAACACATAAACTCCCAAGGTCGCAACCAAGGGTCACGGAAACATCTACACAGGAATACTCCGGACGTGGGTACCATTCAGGTTTTATCCCTCAACACAGTTTCATTAACACATAAACTCACAAGGTCGCAACCAAAGGTCACGTAAGCATCTACACAGGAATACTCCGGACGTGGGTACCATTCAGGTTTTATCCCTCAACCCATTTCCATTAAAATTACAGTTCTAAGAAAGACAACAACACAAAAATACACCAAACAATGATGCACACTCATTACATGAAATATCATACAACATATACAACAATCAGTATAACCAATCAATCAAACTCAACGATCCAACGATATATCGATCATATACAAAACCAAACCATTCAACTCATACAATTATGAATACAAGCCATAATTCGATAATCAATCAATTCTAACAAGTGTCTCAACATTCTCGATTGTGACTTCAATCTCATATTATGATTCGTGTTTCGTCAAGAACATACAAAGTCTACTACTACTACAATCAACATAATGTCATCTTCCTCATCATACACTTCACATAAATCAAGAATCACAACTACATCACCATATTTACTTCATGGAATTCCCAAGAACATGAATCAATCCAACTATGTTCAAGTAATATCAACCTGCTCGTAATCATCAAGACAATATGACCTAATATGTTACCCAACTTCCAAACTAACATGTCCTTCAACAAACACTTAACATAACATCGAGACTCACAATAATACTACCATACCCATCATCATAAGTAGTAAACAATGATAACAATACCAAGAATCTGAAATCAAGGTATAGAGTTCATCAACATACCTCAACAACATGGACAACACCATCAAAGACCTCAAGGATCAACAACATCTTCATATCCCAAGCTCTCACCCATGCCATCAAGCTCATAATCGAGTTAGAAGAGCCAAAAATCCATCTCATAAAGTTGAAGGGCGAAAAATGAAGTGAAATCCTCCGAATGACGAAATGATGGACATCTCATATTTATAAAAACTTCAGTTGTTACGTACGTTACCTGATCACTTAACGTAAGTAACGAGCATTACATACGTTATCTGACTTCGATAGCGTAAGTAATGCTACTCCAGAACCCACTGCCTCATTTCGTATCATGTATTACGTACGTAATGTCCATGCCATAGCGTACGTAATATAGCTGTTGACTTGCTACAGTAACATACTCGTTTAACGTACGTAATGGGTTATCCTTAACGTACGTAAAGCTCAATGTTGACTTACCTTTCCACATCTGCGCCGAAAGTTGTTGACACTTCGGATCCTGTCCGATTCTCTTCATAACGTACGTTATATACTCAACGTAACGTACGTTACAACTGTGTCTTAACGTACCTAAGCTCCTACGCTTAACGTACGCTACACTTGAATCTTTACGTACGTAAGCTCCTAGGCTTAACGTACGTATTGGCTTTTATACTTAGCCATTTACAACTGCTCTTGCCTGTCGTCTCAATATACCGAATACATACACACGACATACCGAACACATATACTCGTTCCAATAACATTCTCATATGATACACCTGATACACGATATCCTCAAATGCAATTGTCAATCAGTACGACAATTATTCCAACACAATTGTCTCAATCCTTAAATCATATTATCCATAATGTAATATCATGCACGGTGCAATATTACTCGGGTAAAATAATACGAAAAATTTATACTGAAATTTTAGGATATTACATATTACATCTCTTAAAATAAGTTTTGTCCTCGAAACTCGCAATCCTGTCACAGACAACATCTCAACCAAATATCCAAACTTATCACGAAGCAGTCAATCGTCGCCACAAGCGAATAACCAAAACAATATAATTACAGGTGCGCGAAGCCGATGATCTCCCGTGATACTAGCATACGACTCCCATACGAAGTCTCAACGCAATACTGACACACCAGCATCGCAAATATAGCAATTTTGAAAATATTTCAAAAATTTGGAACCTCCAAAAATCAGTTTGACTCAAAAGTCAGAAAAATTATTTTCAAAATTCGCGCTACTACCGCACCGGTAGAGCCACAGAACACACATGCCCGGGTTTTACGAAAACCAAGCTCCGATACCATCTTCTGTAACACCACCAAAACCAACCGGGGATATTACAGCGCCGTGGGCCCCGCGCCGAAACCCACAAGGCTGAAAATCATTTTCACAATCGATACAAACACGCCAAAGAGACAGACGGTATTATTTTACGAACAATTAAATATTTTCCAAAATATAGTTCTCAAATACCGTCATAAAATTTCATTTTAAAGTATAAGGCAAAAATACCAGGTTTCAACAGTTTTAAAACGTACGTTAAGTCATTACTTACACGCACCGAGAATATAGTTTGAGAAAGTTTTACAAAATAAACACAAGTTTGCAAAATACCAAAAAGGTCATTCAAAAGTATACGCGAGTTGGTAAAATACCGGAAGCCATTTTAAAATACACAGCATCGGATATAAACATAATAAAAATACATTTCCAGTGGAATCATAACAGTCAGGAAAATACTCAGTTCTCGAATACATGCCATAGCCAGTATCACCCGGGAATCTCATCCCTTCACGACCGCTACTAGCTCGGTCTCCGAGTACCTAAAAGATAAAGTCCACGACAAGGTCAGCCACAATACTCAACAATGATAGCGATCACATCATCATAAACAATTACATATCAATGTAATTACAAAGTGAGAATACTTCTAATGTAATCTTACCGTAATAACCTTACCAATTGGTGGTAATTCATATCAAACCAACCCTTACCTTAATCCACACTTCGCATTCTCAAGTGACGAATGAATTCGAAAATAACTATATGAACTGTATTCAAACAATGCCAAGATTCTCGAAACATAATTATATCTCCAATATGGAATAACCTATCCATGATTATTAAATACGAATGGAGAAAATTGAGCAAACGATACCAAAAGTTATACTCGATTAGTTAAAGAAAATCCCAGGCAAATACACTGCATGGTATGATGATTGAAATCATATTGATATGACAATATTTATGGAGAAGCATGTCACATATTCGTGAGAATAATGTATTTGCATAAAGACAAAAGATGATCTTATTATTGCTGGAAAAAGCACACAACAGTCGAAATGAAAAATATTGAAACTAGCCGAAAAGGTCATAAAACACTCGACGATATGCGAAAAAAGAAAATACATATGAAATTCATAAAAAAAGAGGGTGCGTCTCGAGAGTATAAAACTCCATAACTCTGCCACCCCTGGCTATAACACCCCAATTCACGACTGGGACATTACACGCCGTAGAACCCTCGTGAGGTCTACCAGGCTAACACATGACATATAAACCACAATGTAATCCCGAATGACGCACTCAAAAGAATACAAGGCCGTGGCCTCGGCCAAAACATTTTTAACGTAATATATGAACAGAGGTTAAATACCAATTCATTGCCCACGCAGGGGACTTAAACCAAGTTTCAAAATAGACAGTCTAACTTCAATACTCGACAATGCAATGACAAAACATAAAAATGCAGACTCGAGCCACATCATCAAGCCAGCCCATCCTTTGCATGCATGTCCCGTGCTTGCTCCTCACCCTCCTGCACAGAAATGCATAAGACGCATTTCCCCCATTTAAGGGGTTAGCATTCGAATAGCTAGTGCAAGTACACAATTACACAATATTATATACATACACGATTCAACGCAAACAAATCATTAGGAAAAATCATTTCAAAAATCAATATTCCGGAATATCACGTTTACACCAAATCAATATATTATCAAGCTTTCCACATCACAATTATCCACGTTTGGTAACTCGCGACCGTACCCATTAGTATCGGCCCCCAGAGGTCCCGTCGGACCGTCCCCAGGTGAGAAACCACTTCCGCGGCCGTACCCATTAGTATCGGCCCCCATAGGTCCCGTCGAACCGTCCCCAGGTGGAAGAACATCAACGCACGCACCCAAGTCCACTTCCGTGGCCGTACCCATTAGTATCGGCCCCCAGAGGCCCCATGCCATCCCCAGGTGGAAGAGTAACCAATACAATCGTTCAATAAACCAGTTTACATCATTCGCATCAAAACCGTACACACATAATGAAATATTGTAATACCCGGTTGTAATTCAGTCATTATCATTCAGTAATTTCATTCGGTGATTGTCACTCAGTGGATTTTCACTCAATTATAATCATTCATCAATCATGTTCATTCACCGTGTTCACCGTTCGGAAAAACTTCGAGTTGTGTATCGTTATTGTTCATTGTTTCAACTTTCCTCATTTGAGTTCGACTTTGTTAGATCACCATTAATTTTTGGTAACTCCAAAAATTCTAAATCTTTGCAATATTATAGAGCATCGAATTAGCTTTCCAATGGTTCAAACGGTGAGTCAATCGGAGTCCGGACGAGAGAGTTATGGTCGTTTTAGCTCAACCGCTCATTGGCGATCAACGCCGAACGAACTTCGGCCGTGTCGTCCGACACGGCCGTGCCGTACTCGTCCGGAAAGTGCCGAAGTGTACGCCTCAGGACCCGGCCGTGTCGTGCAGCGCGGCCGAGTCGAACCCCTTCCGGATAAGCCGGGGCCATTGCCCGGCCACGCGGCCGTGTCGCACGGCACGGTCGAGTCATGCCGAGTCATTTGTCGGACGGAGTCATCATCGGGAGGCCCTCCGCGCCGCGACCGTGTCAAGCGAGGACACGGTCGAGTCGCTGTCGGCCAGCGTCGGCCGGTATGCGACACGGCCGTGCCGATCGGCACGCGTGTCCGTGACGATCGACTCCCTTAAATTCGTTTTTTGACATTTCTTCCATTCCTTTCCCCTTTTTTCACTTGCAACCGAGAGGAAGCTTGAGGGAAGGTTTTTCCTTCACAAATCATTTGGGTGTTTGATTTTCTTCATCTCCTTTCGATCGTGAAGCTTAGGATAATCAATCTAACGCGTATTCTTGGATTAAAGCACTTGGATCATCAAGAGGTAATTCCTTCAACACTTTGGACTTCGATTTTGTGTTGAAATAGGATGTTTTGGACGTTATAATCATGATATATGAAGGGATATGTATATGATTATGAGTTTGTATAAGGATTCATTGGATTATTGAGGGATTATTCAAGAACACCTTGTAAATCGAGTTGGAATTGGGGATTTTCGACTAATTGTTGTTATAATCACATTTTGGATATTCATAACGGATTATTGATCGTATTGGAAATGTTTTATTGGTTTGAAACACTTCTTGGGGATTTGATATTGGTATATTGAAGTTTGATTGTAAACAATCGGAGTTTGGGCCTTAGCGTGTTTGTTTCAATACCTCAATGGACTTAGTTTTATCGTATCGACGTTTTAAGTTCGTTATATTCGTGTTTAATTCGTATATTGATCGGATTGTCGGTAATTGTATTGAATTAAGGTTGTTCGTGCGGCCGACACTTCATTTAGGGCGTTGTTCGTGGACGGACATTCTTCATCGGTGTTGAGTAAGTTAATTCTTACTCGGTTAAAAGGATATTCATACCTTTTGTTGTTGATCATTCATAATCATAACTCATTCATCATTGTATTAATCATATTAAAACTTGTTATTGTCAATTAATCACTTGATCATAAGGAGCAGCGGTTCCAATCTTTTCGTTGAGCTATCATTCATTTCATTATTACTCTCATCTCGGTGAGTCATTCTTGGCCTTGTCTAATTATTATTCATTGATATTCATTATGGTCATTCTCGTTCATGTGACCTTACAGGTTCATATTGCGTGGCGGGTGTGTGCATGTGGAATTTTTAGTCGGGCACACGATGGTTATTGTATTGGGTTCACCGATACATTAGGCCGTGCACACGGGTCATATTGTCTCGTGAGACTAATTAGGTACACGGACGGGTGTTGTACACTTGCACGAGAACATTACGGGCGTACTATGATACTCCTTTTCAGCGTAATTCATAACTAAGAATATTTCTTAACTTGATTAAATCATGATTGTGTATTTTTCAACCCTTGAGGATTGTTGTTCTTTATGTCGACCCCGTTTGGGGATTTTGTTTTTCAGGTCATGGCAAGGCAAACGCACGGGAATAGCATGTTGATGTCGAGGAGTCCTAGTGATACTAGTAGGGGCCCCGATCTTTCGATTATTCATATTATTGTCCTTTATTTTCCATTCTTGATTTTCATTTGGATACTCCGTTTCATTCGGTGTTGTGTATTTTATCTTCATATAAAATACACTAGTATTCGTATTGTCCTGGTATGTTGTAACTAAACTCCTCATCGGAGTAATTATTGTTGTAATGTAGTTCGGTACTACATTTATCTTGTGTAATTCATTCATTTTCATTTGCACAGTAGGTCCCGGTTGGGGATCTACGGCCTTTGTAATATCCGCCGAGTTTGGGGTGTTACGAGTTGGTATCGGAGCGTGGTTTTGAATACTACCTTCCGAGTCATGTCTTATTTGAAATCATCGTCATCGGACTAGTATCATTGGACTTTCGCGTCACGTGTGACTGTGCAAATGCCGAGCCAATTAGACCTAAGAACCGTAAGATTTCTAACGCCATGGTATAATTTACGGCAATAGTCATTCATTCATCATTCATCAATTAACAATCCTCAAACATCATCATTCATTGTGATTAGGACAATCATGTTAACTCATTAATCACTTAATTCATTTCATTACTCGATTAATAATCGGAACGATCATGTTAACTCATTAATTACTCAATTCATTTCATTACTCGATTGTCAATCTGGATGATCATATTATCAATCTTGTTAAGTTATTCAAGATAATCATTTCAAGAATTTCATCGAGATAATCATGTAACTTCAGAAAATCATTCATATAATCATTAAGATAGAGCATGTATACTCATTTTCATCATCTCATGACATAATCATAACGTGCTAATCATGCTGGTAATATAATCATTATGCGACCATCCTACTTCAGTCTGGAGAGAGGCATCGAGGATGCACGGGGAGAGGCGCGGTGCGGACCGAAATCAGAAATAATCACTTCTTTGCCGGGAAATCGTGCCCAGGACTCGGCTCGATCAGAAGATGTTCGGGTTGATCCACTCACTTTTATGCAGGCCATGATGACCCATGTGCAGTTGCTCAATCATCATTGCGCCACTCTGACCGGATTAATCGAGAGAACTCTCCCGTACGAGCCAGCTGCTAAGGAAATTGCTGAGCAGCAACCTGCATATGTCAACAGGAAATCAACGAAGCGTAATCAACCCAAAGGCGGTCAGTCAACCTTCAAGAAGCCTCGTGTGAGCCCTATCGTTTCTGAGCGACCTTCTACGGCGCATAATCGTGCGGGATCTCATTCCCGAGCGGCCAGTTCGGTCATCACCTGTTTCAATTGTGGAACGCCGGGTCATTTCAGCACTGAGTGTCTGAAACCGTCTATCACGTGCTATAATTGTGGGAATTTTGGGCATAAGGCCCGTTTTTGCCGAAAGGACTCCAAGTCGACTCCGGCGGCATCTCAAGCCCCGAAGCAACCAGCGTTTCAGAATCAGACTGCTTTGTCATCGTCGTTTAAGACAATGGAAGCAAATAGAGTTGGAGCTCGTATTTATCAGACGGGAGCGTCCGGTTCGGGGACCAGCAAGTCCCAGATTCATATGATGAGGAGGATCGACGATCCGGTGGTCCGAACGATTTCAGGTATACTCGTAATTTTATTTCAACTTGTGTGTACCTTTTGATGCTGGTACACCGCATTCATTCATTTTCGAATCATGCTTGAATAGACTTATTTCGGGATAGTCCTATTGCTTGTAGACATCATACCATCGGTCTACCTGACGATGGAAGAATTTTCGGAATCATACCGAATTAGCTTAATGACCGCGATTGGTTGATGGATCTAATCGTGGTGAATTTATCTGAGGACGATGTAATTTCGGTATTAGTTGGTCTAACCGTCTTGATACTATCCTCAGTGTTTGTTAGCGTTTGGTCGCTATCTTTCCGTCGTTGGTTGTCGAATGTGTGCTTCAGGGAAGTAATCCCCGTTGTTCCAAAGAGAATTTATATTATGGCGGAAGCAGAGAAATTCCACAATCGAACTATTCAATCATTCTTTGTATCATTTTCATCGATTGGCCTTTCTAAGGCAATCGAGTTATTCAATCATTCCTTGTATCATTTCCATCGATTGGCTTTTCTAAGACAATCGAGTCATTCAATCATTCATTGTATCATTTTCATCGATTGGCCTTTCTAAGGCAATCGAGTTATTCAATCATTCATTGTATTATTTTTATCGATTGGCATTTCAAAGGCAATCGAGTTATTCAAACTTTCATTATATCATCTTCATCGATTGACCTTTCTAAGGCAATCGAGTTGTTCAATCATTATTGGTATCTCTTTTTATCGATTGACCATTCTAGGGCAATCGAAATGTTCAATCATTCGTAGTATCATTGTCATCGGTTGACGATGTATTTCCAGACGAGTTATCTGGTTGCCTTCACATAGAGTGAGGGAATTCAGGAGTGATGTGGAGCCGGTACGTCCCCTTTATCGAAGGCACCGTATCGGATGGCCCCGACTAGAATGCATGAGTTGAAGATTCAACTTGAGGAGTAGTTCGAGAAAGGTCATCTCCGACCGATTGCGTCCCCGTAAGGAGCACCAGTGTGATCTGTCAAGGAGAAGGATGGCTCGTCTCGTGTGTGTATTAATTACCAAGAGTTGAATAGGGCGATGATCAAGAGTAGTATCCTTTACTTCGTATTGATGATCTTTTAGATCAACTTCAGGGAGTTTCAGTATTTTCCAAGATCGACTTAAGATCTGGATATCACCAGTTGCGGATTCGAGAGTTGGATATCGCGAGGACAGCGTTTCATACACGCTATGGTCATTATGAGCTCGTAGTTATGCCGTTCGGGCTAACTATTGCACCTGTGGTATTCATGGAGTTAATGAATCGGGTTTTCATCGACTTTTTAGATCAGTTGTTGTTGTCTTCATCGACGACATTTTGATTTATTCTCTTAGCCGAGAGGAACACGAGGTTCATTTTCTTCAGGTTCTCGACGCGTTGAGGCGAGCAACTTTATGGAAAGTTTTCCAAATGTGAGTTACGGAGGTCGAAGTGACTTTCTCGGGCATGTAATTTCGTCAGCGAGTTCGTGTCGACCCTCGAAGTCGGAGACAATCCGAGATTGGCAACCTCCGAAAGATATTAAGTAAATCGAATTTTCCTCGGATTAATCGGTTAATTATCCAACCCACGACACGGAGCTAGCGGTAGTGGTGTTCGCTTTGAAGATTTGGCGTCATTATCCTTATGTCATTACCTTTATGGAATCACTTGTCGATCTTCACCAATCACAAGAGTTGAAGTATATATTTACTCACAAGGAGTTAAATATGCGGCGAGGGCGGTGGTTGGAACTAATCAAAGATTTTGATATCGAGATCCTTTACCACCGGGCAAGGCGAACGTTGTCACCGACGCCTTGAGTCGTAAGTCCGTTCGGGAGCGGATGCTTGCTCGTTTAACGATTCGAAGGAGCTTCAACAGAATTCCTTAGACCCGAGATCGAGTGCAGCTTCATCAAGTTCGAGACGACTTTGTATGTTAGAGATTTCATCATCTCGAGGATGCAATCGGGGAGAATCGGGGTTCGGACCCGGCATTGTTGCGCATTCGTGAAGATGTGGCTCGGAAAGCCCTGGATTCGTGGTCCACGAGGATGGACTTTTGAGGTTTAAGAACCGGTTGTGCGTCGCGATTGTCGAGTTGAAAAACTCTATTTTGAGAGGAGCTCATGCTACCCCTTATTCTGTTCATCCGGTCGAGAAGATGTACAAGGACTTGAAACAAAATTACCGGTGGAGTAATATGAAGCGAGAAGTCGCAGAATTTGTTTCGAGATGCTTAACCTGTCAACAAGTCAAGATGGAACCTCGGCGACCGCGAGTATGTCGATACCGCTCCCTATTCCAGAATGGAAGTGGGAAGACATTTCTATGGAATTCATCACGAATTGCCGACGAGTCATCGTGGCATAAATACGATCTGAGTGATCGCGGACCGCTTAACTAAATCAACTCATTTCCTTGAGATCAAGGATTTGTGGAGTCCCAAGAGACTGGCCCAGTTGTTCATCAAGGAGATAGTGAGACTACACGGTACTCCTAAAAAGTATTGTTTCCGATCGTGACGGACGGGTTGTGTCACATTTTTGGAAATCAGTTCATCGTGCTATGGGAACTCAGCTTAATCTCGATCGCCTTTCATCCTCGGTCATACGGACAATCAGAGAGAACTATTCAGACATTAGAGGACATGTTGAGGGCATGCGTCCTGGATTGGAAGGACGATTGGGAAGCCCAACTACCGTTGATCGAGTTCACGTATAATAATAGTTGGCATGCTTCCATTAAGATGGCAGCTTACGAGGCCTTGTACGGTCGTCTTTGTCGATCTCCTTTGTGTTAGGATGACTTGTTAGAATCAATCGGCACCGAGCCCGATATGCTTATAGCCGTCCGGGAGAAGGTAGCTTTGATCAAGAGTCGTATGTTGACATTTCAGTCGGCGTAAATCGTATGCGGATAATCGTCGTCAACCACTAGAGTTCGAGACGGGTGACCAAGTTTTGGTCAAGATATCCCCGAGTCGAGGTATTTTTCCGTTTCGGAAAACGGGGGAAGTTGAGCCCAAGATTCATTGGACCGTTTGAAATTTTGGATCGAGTAGGCGAGTTAGCTTATCGATTGGCGTTACCTCCGGCGTTGAGCCGAATTCGTAATGTGTTTCGTCTCTCAGTTGCGGAAGTATGTTGCCGACCCGAGTCACATACTTCAATTCGACGAAATCGAGATCGCGGATGATCATTCGTACGAGGAGCGTCTGTCATGCAGTGTTAGAGCGGCGAATCAAACGGTTGAGGAACAAGACGATCCCTTTAGTCAAGATTCGGTGGTCTAGACGGAGTCGAAGAGGCCACTTTGGGGAAACCGAGGAGAATATGCGGGAGAGTTATCCCGAGTTGTTTGACCCTTAGTTTCGGGACGAAACTCTTTTAAGGGGAGTATGTAATACCGGTTGTAATTCATCATTATCATTCAAGAATTTCATTCGGTGATTGTCACTCGGTGGATTTTCACTCAATTATAATCATTCATCAATCATGTTCATTCACCGTGTTCACCGCTCGGAAAAACTTCGAGTTGTGTATCGTTATTGTTCATTGTTTCAACTTTCCTCATTTGAGTTCGACTTTGTTAGATCACCATTAATTTTTGGTAACTCCAAAATTCTAAATCTTTGCAATATTATAGAGCATCGAATTAGCTTTCCAATGGTTCAAGCGGTGAGTCAATCGGAGTCGGACGAGAGAGTTATGGTCGCTTTAGCTCAACCGCTCATTGGCGATCAACGCCGAGCGAACTGCCGTGTCGTCCGACACGGCCCGTGCCGTACTCGTCGGAAAGTGCGAAGTGTCGCCTCGAGGACCCGACCGTGTCGTGCAGCACGACCAAGTCGAACCCTTCCGGATAGTCGGGACGACGCCCGGCCGCGCCGACCGTGTCGCACAGCACGGTCGAGTCATGCCGAGTCATTGTCGGACGGGTCATCTGTCGGGAGGCCCTCGGCGCGCGACCGTGTCAAGCGAGGACACGGTCGAGTCACTTGTCGACCAGCTGTCGGCCGGTATGCGACACGGCCGTGCCGATCGGCACGGGCCGTGTCCGTGACGATCAACTCCCTTAAATTCGTTTTTTTCAGCATTTCTTCCATTCCTTTCCCATTTTTTCACTTGCAACCGAGAGAGGAAGCTTGAGGGAAGGTTTTTCCTTCACAAATCATTTGGGTGTTTGATTTTCTTCATCTCCTTTCGATCGTGAAACCCGGATAATCAATCTAACGCGTATTCTTCGGATTAAAGCACTTGGATCATCAAGAGGTAATTCCTTCAACACTTTGGACTTCGATTTTGTGTTGAAATAGGATGTTTTGGACGTTATAATCATGATATATGAAGGGATATGTATATGATTATGAGTTTGTATAAGGATTCATTGGATTATTGAGGGATTATTCAAGAACACCTTGTAAATCGAGTTGGAATTGGGGATTTTCGACTAATTGTTGTTATAATCACATTTTTGGATATTCATAACGGATTATTGATCGTATTGGAAATGTTTTATTGGTTTGAAACACTTCTTGGGGATTTGATATTGGTATATTGAAGTTTGATTGTAAACAATCGGAGTTTGGGCAACGTGTTTGTTTCAATACCTCAATGGACTTAGTTTTATCGTATCGACGTTTTAAGTTCGTTATATTCGTGTTTAATTCGTATATTGATCGGATTGTCGGTAATTGTATTGAATTAAGGTTGTTCGTGCGACCGACACTTCATTTAGGGCGTTGTTCGTGGACGGACATTCTTCATCGGTGTTGAGTAAGTTAATTCTTACTCGGTTAAAAGGATATTCATACCTTTTGTTGTTGATCATTCATAATCATAACTCATTCATCATTGTATTAATCATATTAAAACTTGTTATTGTCAATTAATCACTTGATCATAAGGAGCAGCGGTTCCAATCTTTTCGTTGAGCTATCATTCATTTCATTATTACTCTCATCTCGGTGAGTCATTCTTGGCCTTGTCTAATTATTATTCATTGATATTCATTATGGTCATTCTCGTTCATGTGACCTTAAGGTTCATATTGCGTGGCGGGTGTGTACGTGTAGAATTTTTAGTCGGGCACACGATGGTTATTGTATTGGGTTCACGATACATTAGGCCGTGCACACGGGTCATATTGTCTCGTGAGACTAATTAGGTACACGGACGGGTGTTGTACACTTGCACGAGAACATTACGGGCGTACTATGATACTCCTCTTGCGTAATTCATAACTAAGAATATTTCTTAACTTGATTAAATCATGATTGTGTATTTTTCAACCCTTGAGGATTGTTGTTCTTTATGTGACCCGTTTGGGGATTTTGTTTTTCGTGTCATGGCAAGGCAAACGAACCGGAAAAGCATGTTGATGTCGAGGAGTCCTAGTGATACTAGTAGGGGGCCCCGATCTTTCAGTTATTCATATTATTGTCCTTTATTTTCCGCTGCAGATTTTCATTTGGATACTCCGTTTCATTCAGTGTTGTGTATTTTATCTTCATATAAAATACACTAGTATTCGGTATTGTCCTGGTATGTTGTAACTAAACTCCTCATCGGAGTAATTATTGTTGTAATGTAGTTCGGTACTACATTTATCTTGTGTAATTCATTCATTTTCATTTGCCTGGTAGGTCCCAGTTGGGGATCTACGGCACTGTAATATCCGCCGAGTTTGGGGTGTTACAAATATAATACATGTACTTGCCTTGGATAGTACGACGCGAAGGAAACGACGAAGGAATAGGTTACGGTCCGAACAATCCTCTCAAATCCGACCCTAACACAATAATGATATACAACCAATCTCAACATCATGAATACGAAGAAATTCATCCTAGTTCTACCCGTTGGGACAATTCATCGGACACCAAGAGCGCATAAGGAAATGAAATCGGTCAACGGTGTAATAACGGGATTTCATCCCAACCAATAACAAGAAAACAAAGGGTCAAGAGTATACTATCAAAATCTAACAACAACATCGGTTAAATCGGATTAAAATACAAGATCATCACCAAACCCTCCCCAAAATCATACTAGGGTTAAAGGAGTTCTTACCTCTTGAAGATTCAAGCCCTATAATCCGAAGAACACGTGCTAGGTCCACAATCCGAGCTACACGATCGAAGGAAGATGAAGAAAAACACACAATCAAATGGTAGATGGAGAAAAATCCCCCTCTCAACCCTCTCTCTCTCGCGTACGGTGGAAGGAAAGAAGAAATGACTGCATCCGCTGAAAAGAAACGCTAATATAGCGCTGACCGCATTGTGTGCCGCGGCTCAGCTAAACTGTGCCGCGGCACAGGGCCAAAAATTGCGCCCAGTGATCGGCTGACCGCTCGTTGTGCCGCGGCTCATTCGAAGTGTGTCGCGGCCCAGACTCGGCATGTGCCGCGGCCCTGCCGGACTGTGCCGCGGCACGCGGTACAGTAGGTTTTGGCTGGCAAGTGCCACACGGGTGTGCCGCGGACCGGACAAGTGTGCCGCGGCACTGACTCGGCTGTGTGCCGCGGCGCACAATCCTTGTGCCGCGGCACACGGTACAGTCGGCTCGGCCAACAACTGGGTAATGTGTGTGCCGCGGCGCACAATCCTTGTGCCGCGGCCCACACCCCATCCGGGTCCCAAAATGACGAAAAATGATCCGGAAAGAGAATAAAAGCAATAGGAATCGATATTTGGGCAACAATAACACGAACTGGAAGTACGGAACCCCAAAACGATCCGAGGTACACAACCAAAGTCGAACAAGGAACAAATTCCCTAAACTTCCAGGAAATTACAAAAACGGCCCAAACATCCGAAAATCACGATACAACGTCGGATTAACAATCCGAAACTCACAACATGCTCTACTCAATCATACTAACTCATGGAAGTAAGAAAATGATAAAATCGAACGAGTTTAACGAGAATCGAATACACATGAGACAAAATATAACACAAGATGAAATTACGTAAAAACATCATCGAGACCCGTCTAAGCGGAGAAACTCCAAGAACAAAATAGGTTCAGAATTCCAAAACAGTGCCAAGCGAGTTGTCCGAAACGAATATACACCAAAAATAAAAATTACTAAAAATGGAAAACGCGGATATTACATTATCTCCCCCTAAAAATAAGTTTCGTCCCGAAACTTACAACACGAATAACTCGGGGTATCTCGACCTCATACTCTCCTCCGTTTCCCAAGTGGCTTCCTCGGATCCATGCCTCGACCACTGCACTCTGACCAAAGGAATGGTTTTGTGCCTGAGTTACTTCACTCGACGCTCTAAGATCTGAACCGGCCTCTCCTCGAAGGTAATGTCGGGCCCCAACTCGATCTCTCCAAAATCAATAATGTGGCTAGGGTCCGATACGTACTTCCTAAGCTGGGAAACATGAAATACATTATGCACGTGGCTCAGGGACGGCGGCAAGCCTAACCGATACGCAAGCTCTCCAACTCTATCTAAAATCTCGAATGGCCCAATAAACCTCGGACTAAGTTTACCCTTCCGACCGAAGCGGTAAACTCCCCGTGTCGGCGACACCTTAAGCAACACATGGTCTCCCACCTCAAACTCCAACGGTCGGCGACGGGTATCGGCATAAGACTTCTGCCGACTCTGGGCCATCAACAATCTATCGCGAATCAGGCCAATCTTCTCTCTCGTCTCAACTATCATGTCGGGCTCGGTACCAATCAGCTCGGACGCATCGTTCCAACACAACGGCGATCTACACCTTCTCCCATATAATGCCTCAAATGGTGCCATTTTAATCGAGGCGTGCCAACTATTGTTGTACGTGAACTCAATTAACGGCAAGTGCGACTCCCAATCATCCTTCCAATCTAAGGCACAGGCTCTCAACATATCCTCCAACGTCTGGATCGTCCGCTCTGACTGTCCGTCAGTCTGAGGGTGGTAAGACGTGCTGAGTCTCAACTCAGTCCCCAAAGCTCGATGAACGGCCTGCCAAAAATGTGATATGAATCGGCCATCACGATCCGAAACAATACTCTTAGGGGTCCCATGTAATCTCACGATCTCCGCAATAAACACTCGTGCAAGCCTCTCTGGTCCCCAAGTGTCCTTAATACTTAGAAAATGAGCTGATTTGGTTAGTCGATCGACAACGACCCAAATCATATTCATTCCAGTCCGAGTCTTAGGCATACCGGTAATGAAATCCATAGAAATATCCTCCCATTTCCACTCCGGAATAGGAAGTGGTCGTAACAGCCCCGCGGGTCGCTGATGCTCGATCTTAACCTGCTGACAGGTCAGACACCTCGACACAAACTCGCTAACGTCTGTCTTCAAATTACTCCACCAGTAGTTGCTCCTCACATCCTTGTACATTTTACTCGTACCAGGATGTATGGAGTAAGGTGTAGCATGAGCTTCACTCAAGATCTTCTGTCTCAGCTCAACAACACTCGGTACACAAAGTCTGCCGCGAAACCTCAAAACTCCATCATCGTGAACCGCAAATCCAGGGGCTTTCCCCTTCCTCACATCCTCCCTTAGCTGGACTAAAAACGGATCATCATACTGTAATACCCAGTAATTATCATTCAGTAATTATCACTCAGTAATTATCATTCAGTATTTATCATTCAGTAATTGGTACTCAGTAATTTCATTATTGATCATTTGTCACTCATATTCAGTCATGGTATTTATCATTCAGAGTAATTGTATCGTGTATCAATCGTCATTCATCACTAATCTGATTGGAGTTTCGTGCCGTGTTTATCATCATTGTCATTTTCGTTGCAAGTTGTGCTTGAGGAGTAGCGCACGCTACATACTCCTTTTAGCGTACGCTAATTGGGTATAAGTAGCGCACGCTACTGCTCAGCTTTAGCGCACGCTAAGGCTATCTTGGGCTGCGATCCGGAAGGTACCGACCGCGGTGAGAATAATGTAGCGCACGCTACGAGTGGTAAGTAGCGCGCGCTAACGGGTTGTAGTAGCGCACGCTATATGTGTGGAGTAGCGCGCTAGGGACGGATCGAGTTGAGTCCGGTGGCTCTTTGGGCGCCGGATTAATTCATAGCGCACGCTATGAGTTATGTTTAGCGTCGCAATCAATATTATAGCGCACGCTAATCGGTTGTTGTAGCGCACGCTATCGAGGTTAGATCGGAGGGCGACGGTTTTCTCGACTCCAGATCGGGCGTCGAATATTTCGCTAGCGCACGCTAACAATGGATATTAGCGCACGCTAGTAGTATGGCCGTAGCGCACGCTACAAATAGGTACGTAGCGCGCTACCGTGTTCGGACGAAGTCTTGGACTACCCAAATTACACGTTAGCGCACGCTATGCACAAGAGGCTAGCGCACGCTAACCTGGGTAGTATAAATTGGACAGTTTAGTCAGAGTTCGTCATTTTTCATCTCATTTCATTCCTTCGGTAGTTTTGGGCGATTTCGAGCGATTCGGAGAGGATTCTTCGAGGTGTAATCATCAATCATCATCTTCAAGCTCATATTTCGGATTGATCATCATTTCATCATCTTCATCACATCGAATCAAAGGTATTAAACTCTTGGATCTAGAATTTCGATTTTGGGTTTTCCTTCCGATTTCTTCGTGTAAGCTTGGATTATCATTGGAATATGTTAGTTATGGATTATCTAACTTGGATAAATATATTCCTACGGATTTAAACGGTTATTTTCGGAATTATTCCAAGAACCCTTGGGGTTGACTTCGGTTAATTGGGGATTTTCCGATTGATGTTGTTGTAATCATGAGTTATGGATTCCTAATGGATTATTGATATCCTTGAAAGTGTTTTGATGGTTGGAAATACTCATCTTGGAGTTGGTTTCGATTCATTCGAACTCGGATATCGTTGTGGCGATGTTTGAGTCGTTTATGATCGTTTTTGATTTGCGTAATGATCGGATTATTGGTAATTGTGTTATTCAAGGTTGTTCGGCGACCGATATTTCATTTAGGACGTTGTTCGTGGACGGACATTCATCATCGGTATTGTGTAAGTTAATTCTTACTCGGTTAAAAGGATATTCATTCCTTTTGTCGTTGTTCATTCATAATCATAACTCATTCATCATTGTATTAATCGTATCAAAACTCGTCATTGTCAATTAATCACCTCAGTTATAAGGAGCAGCGGTTCCGATCATTTCATTGAGCTATCATTCATTTCACCATCATTCAATCTTGGTGAGTCATTATTCATTGTCATTGTCACTTTTGTCATATTGTGGCATTCCGGGTCATACTGGCGTGCGGTTGGTATGTGTAGGATTTTCATGTCGGGCACGTTATAGTCGTGTGTTGGTTGGTGGCCTCACATTGGGATGTGCACGAGTCGATTGCTCGTGAGGCGATTAGGTACAAGACCACGCGTGTTTGATCGTTGGTGGCTTGTGCACGGACACATTTCCATCCGGGCGTAGTGTGGCGCCATTCCTTTGAGCCGTCTTGATTAGTCGATTCATATAGCATGTTTGATTGCGTATGTTTGTGAGAATAATTCATAATTTCGGATATATCATGATTGTGTATTTTCAACCCTTGAGGATTGTTGTTACGTATGGCGGCCCGTTGGGGATATTGTTTCGTGTCATGGCAAGGCTAAAGCACGGGAGAGCACGGTGGCGAGGAGTCAGTGATACTAGTAGGGGCCCGATCATTCGATCATTTATTCAGTCATTTGTGTTTCCTTTATTCATTCCGTCGCAGACATTTCCGTTTGAGTGTTCATTTCATTCGGTGTTGTGTATTTTATCGTCATATAAAATACACATGTATTCTATTTTATCACAGGTGTGTTGTATAAAACTCCTCGTCGGAGTAATTGATGTTGTAATGTGGTTCGGTACTACATTTACCGTAATTCATTCATTTTCATTCGCCTGGTGGGTCCCAGTCGGGGTCCACGGCACCGTAATATCCGCCTAGTTTGGGGTGTTACGAGTTGGTATCGGAGCGTGGTTTTGAATACTACCCTCCAAGTCATGTCTCATTTGAAATCATCGTCATCGGACTAGTATCATTGGACTTTCGCGTCACGTGTGACCTGTGCAAATGCCGAGCCAATCGGACTAAGAATCAGAAGATTTCTAATGCCATGGTATAATTTCTCGCATTAATCATTCATTCATAATTCATCGATTAACAATCCTCATTCATCCATTTCAATTGTGATCAAGTCGATAATGTTAACTCATTAATCACTCGATTCATTTCATTTCTCGCTTGTTGATCTTGAAGATCATATCATCGATCTTGTTAAATTGTTCAAGATAATCATTTTGATAATTTCATGAGAAATCATGTCACGTCAACTAATCATTCATGTAATCGCGTATTTGAGCGCGTATGCTCATTTTCATCATTTCATAATATAATCATAATGTGATACTCATGCGAGATGTATAACCATCATATGACTTTCCACTTGATATGGAAAAGGGGCGGAAGGACGTGGAGGACGAGGCCGTGGAGCGGGCGAATCCCGAGAACTCGTGCGAATACCGTGCAAATGCCGGGAATAATGCTAACTCATCGAGCGGTGATCGCCACTCACTCACACGGACGCGATCATTCACCGTCAGGAGTCGTGCAGGACACGGCTCGGTCGGAGGGTGTTCGGGTCGACCCACTCGCATTTATGCAGGCATGATTGCCCAAATGACCCGGATGGCTCGGTTGATGGAGACGATGCATAACTCCGTCAATCGAGAATCAGCAGCTCCTCCACCGCCACCTCGCAGGCAAGAGAGGGTGTAAGCAATATCATTAGCGATATCTCTCGCGGCGACCACCTATTTTTGAGGGCTCATCGAGCCGGCGGATATTGTTCATCGGCTTGAGCATTTTGAGAAGTTATTTGCTATGGTGGATTGTCCCGAAGGGCATAAAGTTTCGATTGCGGCTTACTATCTCGGTAAGAGCGCTCATTCATGGTGGTTATCGTTGAGGCCTGAGGACGGAACATGTACTTGGGATCGATTCAAGACTCTCATGATGGAGAGGTACTATCCGGCCCCACTCGGGAGGCCAAGTTGTCGAATTACTCACTCCCGACCTTTCGGCGGATGATGACGTTCTCGCCATCGCCGAAAAATTTCGAGAACTTCTTAGTTCGCCTCATCTATCATTCACTCGAAGCGGACAAGATCAAGTATTTCAAAGAAAGGTGAAACCCCGTATGAGACTTCATTGCTTAATCATAACTGTACCACTCGCCGAGTTCATTGAGAAAGCTCTCACTTACGAGCTTACGGCTAAGGAAATTGCTAAGCGGCAACCTTCGTCTCGCTAGCAAAAAGTCCAAGAACCGTAATCGATCGACGGAGTCGTGCCACGTTCAAGAAACCACGTGCGGGCTCTACTTTTTCGAGCGACCTCCCGGCGTCTAAACCCGCGGAATCTCGATCGCGGCGGCGATTCGGCCATCACTGTTTCAGCGTGAGAGCAGGTCATTTCAGCACCAAGTGTCCGGCGATGCATCACGTGCCACAACCGTGGGATTGCCGGGCATAGGGCCCGTTTTGCCGTAGGGACTTTAAACCCACTCCGGCGTCATCTCGTGCCCCGTGTCATTCGGGTGCGTAATCGGGCTACTCGGTCGGCGTCGTTCAAGACGACAGAGCTAAAGGCGGAGCTAAGAGCTATCGAGGCAGGGCGTCGGTTCGGGGCGGCAAGCCCGAATTTATGCGATGAAGAAGACCGATGATCCGAGGCTCGGATGATCTCGGTACACTCGATATTCTATCTCAACCTGTGTGTACCCTTTTTGATCTTGGTGCATCTCATTCATTCATTTCCGAGTCATGTTTGAGTAGACTACGTGCGGGTAGTGCTACTAGTTGTGAGCCATATGTCATTGGCCTACGATGGTAGACGCATTATTATCGTGAGTGAGATTCGGGTGTCGATTCGGTTCATGGTCGTGTATGGCCGGACCTAATCGTAGTAGATTTACCGAGGGACGACATCATCTTGGGTATTGATTGGATGGATCGTCATGATGCCATCATTAGTGTCCGAAAGCGTTTGGTCACTATCATTTCGACGATGGAGTTGAATATGTGTTTCAGGAGGTAATCCCTACTGCTCGCAAAGTCATTAATTTGATGAAAGCGGTGAGATTACTCAATCGGGGATGTGTCGGTTATTGGTGCTTTATGGCCAAAACCGAGAAGTCATCGATAATGTTAACGGATATTCCGGTGGTGAGGGAATATGCCGATGTTTTTCCAGACGAGTTACCTGGTTTGCCTCCACAGAGGGATGTGGAATTCACGATTGAGTTGGAGCTGATGCGTCCCGATATCGAAGGCACCGTCGGATGGCCCCGACCGAAATGCAGAATTAAAGAACCAACTTGAGGAGTTGTTCGAGAAAGGTTATATCCGACCGAGTGCGTCCCGTGGGAGCACCGGTGTTGTTTGTCAAGAAGAAGGATGGTTCATTCCGCTTATGTATTGATTATCGGGAGTTGAACAGGTGACGATCAAGAATAAGTATCCCTTACCCCGTATTGACGATCTCTTAGATCAACTTCGGGAGCTTCGGTATTTTCCAAGATCGACTTAAGATCTGGATATCATCGATTCGGATTCGAGTCGGATATCGCGAGGACGGCGTTGAACACGCTATGGTCACTATGAGTTTGTGGTTATGCCGTTTGGATTGACTAATGCACTGCGGTATTCATGGAGTTAATGAATCGGGTCTTCATCGACTTTTTGGATCGGTTTGTTGTTGTCTTCATCGATGACATTTTGATTTATTCGTGACCGGGAGGAACACGAGTTTCACCTTCATCAAGTGCTCGACGTGTTGAGACGAGAACAACTTTATGGGAAGTTTTCTAAATGTGAGTTACGGATGTCCGGTGACTTTTCTCGGACATGTAATTTCATCGAGACGGAGTTCGTGTCGATCCTCGAAGACGGAGGCTATTCGAGATTGGCTACCTCCGAAGAACGTTAAGGAAATCCGAAGTTTCCTCGGATTAGCGGGTTATTATCGGCGATTTGTAGAGGATTTTCTCGAATCGCTCAACCCTTAACGAACCTTTTGCGGAAGGATAAGAAATACACGTGGTCGACGCGTGTCAACGGAGTTTTGAGTAACTCAAGCGTCGGTTAATGTCGGCACTGTACTTTCCTTGCCGCAGGGACGGAAGGATTTGTGGTCTATAGTGATGCGTCGGACAGGTCTCGGATGTGTGCTCATGCGAGCAGGAAAGTTATTGCCTATGCTTCACGGCAATTGAGGCCTTACGAGGTTAATTATCCGACCCACGACCTGGAGTTAGCAGCCGTGGTGTTCGCTTTGAAGATTTGGCGTCATTATCTTTATGGCGTTACCTGTCAGATATTCACCGATCATAAGAGCTTAAAGTATATATTTACTCAGAAGGAGTTAAATATGCGCCAGAGGCGGTGGTTGGAATTAATCAAAGATTATGATATCGAGATCCTATACCACCCGGGCAAGGCGAATGTTGTCGCCGACGCCTTGAGTCGTAAGTCCGTTCAGGAGCAGATGCTTGCCCGTTTAACAATTCAGAAGGAGCTTCAACAGGAATTCCTTAGACCCGAGATCGAGTGCAGCCGTGAGTTCGAGCGGCTTTGCATGTTAGAGATTTCATCGTCACTCGAGGAGGAAATCCGAGAGAATCGTGGTTCGGACCCATCATTGTTGCGCATCCGAGAGGATGTGGCTCGAGGAAAGCCTGGATTTGTGGTCCACGAGGATGGACTTTTGAGGTTTAAGAATCGGTTGTGCGTATCGCGAATGACGAGTTGAAAAACTCGATTTTGAAAGAAGCTCATGCTACCCCTTATTCTCGTGCATCCGGGTCTAGTAAGATGTACAAGGACTTGAAACAAAATTAATGGTGGAGTAATATGAAGCGAAGTCGCAGAATTTGTTTCGAGATGCTTAACTCACAACAAGTTAAGATTGAACATCGGCGGCCGTGGGTATCTTTGAAACCTCTTACAATTCCCGAGTGGAAGAGGGAAGACATTTCTATGGATTTCAACACGAGTTTCCCGACTATTCGTCTTGTCATGAACACGATATTGGTGATCGTGGACCGCTTAACCAAATCAGCTCATTTCCTTGAGATCAAGTATACGTGGGGTCCCGAGAGTCTTGCCCAGCTTGTTCATTAAAGAGATAGTCGATCGCGGTACTCCTAAAAGTATCGTTTCCGATCGTGACGGACGGTTTGTGTCGCACTTTTGGAAATCGTTCATCGCGCTATGGGAACTCGGCTTAATCTCGATCTGCTTTTCATCCTCGGTCCGACGGCAATCGGAGAGGACCATTCGGACATTAGAGGAAATGTTTATGGCATGCGTCCTCTTTTGGATAGACGATTGGGAAGCCCAACTACCATTGATCGAGTTCACGTATAATAACAGTTGGCATGCTTCGATCAAGATGGCACCTTACGAGGCCTTGTATGGTCGCCGTTGTCGATCTCCGTTGTGTTGGGACGACTTATCGAATCATTGGGCACCGAGCCCGATATGCTTATAGCCGCCCGTGAGAAGGTAGCTTTGATCGGAGTCGTTTGTTGTATTTCAGTCGGCGAAATCATATGCGATAACCGTAAATCGACCATTAGAGTTCGAGGCTGGTGACCACGTGTTGGTCAAGGTATCCCCGAGTCGTGGTATCTTCCGTTTTGGGAAGAGAGGGAAGTTGAGTCCGAGATTCATTGGACCGTTTGAGATTTTGGATCGAGTAGGCGAGTTAGCTTATCGATTGGCTTTACCTCCGGCGTTGAGCCGAATTCATAATGTGTTTCATGTCTCCCAGTTGCGGAAGTATGTTTCCGACCCGAGTCACATACTTCAGTTCGACGAAATCGAGATCGCCGACGATCATTCATATGAGGAACGTCCTATACGCGTTTTAGAGCGGCGAATCAAGCAGTTGAGGAATAAGACGATTCCTTTGGTTAAAATTCAGTGGTCTAGACACGGAGTCGAAGAGGCTACTTGGGAAACCGAGGATAGTATGCGGGAGAGTTATCCCGAGTTGTTTGACCCTTAGTTTCGGGGACGAAACTCTTTAAGGGGGGGTGTATGTAATACCCAGTAATTATCATTCAGTAATTATCACTCAGTAATTATCATTCAGTATTTATCATTCAGTAATTGGTACTCAGTAATTTCATTATTGATCATTTGTCACTCATATTCAGTCATGGTATTTATCATTCAGAGTAATTGTATCGTGTATCAATCGTCATTCATCACTAATCTGATTGGAGTTTCGTGCCGTGTTTATCATCATTGTCATTTTCGTTGCAAGTTGTGCTTGAGGAGTAGCGCACGCTACATACTCCTTTTAGCGTACGCTAATTGGGTATAAGTAGCGCACGCCATCGCTCGCCTTTAGCGCACGCTAAGGCTATCTTGGCTGCAGTCCAGAAGGTACTGGACTGCAGGTGAGAATAATTGTAGCGCACGCTACAAGTGGTAAGTAGCGCGCGCTAACGGGTTGTAGTAGCGCACGCTATATGTGTGGAGTAGCGCGCGCTAGGGACGGATCGAGTTGAGTCCGGTGGCTACCGGATCGCACCGGATTAATTCATAGCGCACGCTATGAGTTATGTTTAGCGTCGCAATCAATATTATAGCGCACGCTAATCGGTTGTTGTAGCGCACGCTATCGAGGTTAGATCGAGGGCGACGGTTTACGGACTCCGATCGGGCGTCGAATATTTCGCTAGCGCACGCTAACAATGGATATTAGCGCACGCTAGTAGTATGGCCGTAGCGCACGCTACAAATAGGTACGTAGCGCGCTACCGTGTTCGGACAGGGTACTTGGACTACCCAAATTACACGTTAGCGCACGCTATGCACAAGGGCTAGCGCACGCTAACCTGGACTGAGTATAAATTGGACAGTTTAGTCAGAGTTCGTCATTTTTCATCTCATTTCATTCCTTCGGTAGTTTTGGGCGATTTCGAGCGATTCGGAGAGGATTCTTCGAGGTGTAATCATCAATCATCATCTTCAAGCTCATATTTCGGATTGATCATCATTTCATCATCTTCATCACATCGAATCAAAGGTATTAAACTCTTGGATCTAGAATTTCGGATTTTTGGGTTTTCCTTCCGATTTCTTCGTGTAAGCTTGGATTATCATTGGAATATGTTAGTTATGGATTATCTAACTTGGATAAATATATTCCTACGGATTTAAACGGTTATTTTCGGAATTATTCCAAGAACCCTTGGGGTTGACTTGATTAATTGGGTATTTTCCGATTGATGTTGTTGTAATCATGAGTTATGGATTCCTAATGGATTATTGATATCCTTGAAAGTGTTTTGATGGTTGGAAATACTCATCTTGGAGTTGGTTTCGATTCATTCGAACTCGGATATCGTTGTGGCGATGTTTGAGTCGTTTATGATCGTTTTTGATTTGCGTAATGATCGGATTATTGGTAATTGTGTTATTCAAGGTTGTTCGAGCGACCGATATTTCATTTAGGACGTTGTTCGTGGACGGACATTCATCATCGGTATTGTGTAAGTTAATTCTTACTCGGTTAAAAGGATATTCATTCCTTTTGTCGTTGTTCATTCATAATCATAACTCATTCATCATTGTATTAATCGTATCAAAACTCGTCATTGTCAATTAATCACCTCAGTTATAAGGAACGACGGTTCCGATCATTTCATTGAGCTATCATTCATTTCACCATCATTCAATCTTGGTGAGTCATTATTCATTGTCATTGTCACTTTTGTCATATTGTGGCATTCCGGGTCATACTGGCGTGCCGGTTGGTATGTGTAGGATTTTCATGTCGGGCACGTTATAGTCGTGTGTTGGTTGGTGGCCTCACATTGGACTGTGCACACGAGTCGATTGCTCGTGAGACTGATTAGGTACAAGACCACGCGTGTTTGATCGTTGGTGGCTTGTGCACGGACACATTTCCATCCCGGGCGTAGTGTGGCGCCATTCCTTTGAGCCGTACTGATTAGTCGATTCATATAGCATGTTTGATTGCGTATGTTTTGACAGAATAATTCATAATTTCAGATATATCATGATTGTGTATTTTCAACCCTTGAGGATTGTTGTTCTCGTATCACTTCCCTGGGGATATTGTTTTTCGTGTCATGGCAAGGCTAAAGCACGGGAGAGCACGGTGACGGCGAGGAGTCCCAGTGATACTAGTAGGGGGCCCGATGCTCGATCATTTATTCAGTCATTTGTGTTTCCTTTATTCATTCCGCTGCAGACATTTCCGTTTGAGTGTTCATTTCATTCAGTGTTGTGTATTTTATCGTCATATAAAATACACATGTATTCTATTTTATCCTGGGTGTGTTGTATAAAACTCCTCGTCGGAGTAATTGATGTTGTAATGTGGTTCGGTACTACATTTACCTGTGTAATTCATTCATTTTCATTCGCCTGGTGGGTCCCAGTCGGGGGTCCACGGCACTGTAATATCTGCCTAGTTTGGGGTGTTACACATACTATTTCGCCTTGATATCATCAGTCAAGGACGAAGTGATCACATAACTGGCCTTGGACTCTCTGAACCCAAACCTCAATATTTTGGCAAATAAAATCTCGCTGGATCCTACTCTGTGGTGTAAGTACCTCTAACATCTGTAATGCCATCGGCATCCGGCTCAACGCATCAGCCACTACGTTAGCCTTACCCGGATGGTAAAGTATCTCGAGGTTGTAATCTTTAATTAACTCCAACCACCTGCGCTGTCTCATATTCTACTCTTTCTGACTGAAGATATACTTCAGACTCTTGTGGTCCGTAAAATCTTACAAGACGATCCATAGAGATAATGCCTCCATATCTTTAAGGCGAAAACGACCGCGGCTAACTCCAAATCGTGCGTGGGGTAATTCGCCTCATACGGTTTCAACTGGCGGGACGCATAAGCAATAACTCTATCTCTCTGCATCAAAACGCATCCGAGTCCGAGGCCCGAAGCATCACTGTATACTGCAAAATCTTCGTTCCCCTGAGGCAATGCTAACACGAGTGCGGTAGTTAGTCGTCTCTTCAACTCTTCAAAACTACTTTGTCTGACTGCGGTCCACTCGAACTTCTGGGTTTTCTGGAGTAACTGAGTGAGTGGTCTAGCGATCTTAGAAAACCCCTCGAAAAATCTACGGTAATAGCCTGCAAGCCCCAGAAAACTCCTCACCTCCTTCACATTCTTAGGCGGCTCCCAAGCCAACACTGCCTCTATCTTCTGCGGATCTACCCAAACTCCTTCTGCTGAAATCACATGCCCGAGGAACATCACCTCCTTGAGCCAAAACTCACACTTAGAGAACTTCGCATACAACTGCTCCGCTCTCAAGATGTCTAATACAATCCGGAGATGTAAGGCGTGCTCCTCACGACTCCGTGAGTAGATCAGAATGTCATCGATAAAGACGACTACGAATTTATCTAGATACTCAATAAAAACTTTGTTCATTAACTGCATGAACACTGCTGGGGCATTAGTTAGCCCGAAAGGCATAACCACAAACTCGTAATGGCCATATCTCGTCCGAAAGGCAGCTTTCGGTATATCGATGTCCCGAATCCTCAACTGGTAGTAACCCGATCGCAAGTCGATCTTCGAAAAGACCGTCGCCCCCTGAAGCTGATCAAACAAGTCGTTGATCCGGGGCAAAGGGTATTTATTTTTGATGGACAACTTGTTTAATTCTCGATAATCGATGCATAAACGAAGCGACCCATCCTTTTTCTTAACAAAGAGTACGGGCGCGCCCCAAGGCGATGCGCTCGGTCGAATATACCCTTTATCTAACAATTCTCCCAACTGATTCTTCAGGTCTAACATCTCCGACGGTGCCATACGGTACGGTGCTCGAGATATAGGGGCTGCATTCGGCTCAAGATCGATAGGAAACTCCACCTCTCGCTGTGGTGGTAATCCCGGCAAGTCGTCTGGGAATACGTCAGGATACTCACTAACAACTGGAATTGACGACATGTCAACCCCGCCATCCTCCGCCTGCAGAGCGTAACACCAAAAGCCGACACAACCCTGGTTCAGAAGTTTCATCGCCTTCAAGGCGCTAATCACACTCCCCGATCTACCCGGCTTACAACCGACGAGGGTATGCTCGGTGCCATCCTCGGCCACTATTGAGATGGTATGAGTCCGATAGTTCATGATAGCACCGTGACGATCCAGCCAATCGTCCCCGAGAATCAAATCCTCACCCTTAAGGTCTATAACAATGAGATTCGAGGGCCAATCTCGGCTCCCGATCCTCACTGGGCAATCCCTAACTTCCCGATCCCCAACCATACGATCCCCGCTAGGCGTACCCACCACAAACGGTTCACACTCAAACAAGCAGTTAAAGCCAATACGATTCACACAATCCGAAGCAATAAAGGAGTGGGTAGCACCCGAATCAAAAAGCACTGAAACTGGATGAGAAAGGATCTGAGTGGTACCTGACGCCACCGGAACGTCCGCCTTCTCTGTGCACCTCATCTGATACAATCAGAGGTGAACTGAACCCGAACTCGACGCTGTACGGCGATCCGGCTGACCCCGACCCCTACCACGGCCCGAACTCTGCGGAACATGAGTAGATGGAGAGTTGTGATCCCTCTGATCGGCAGTGGTAGTCGGAACTCTAGCGGCCCTGATGGCCCTCTCACAATGAGCTGCCCGATGCCTGGTCTGTCCGCAAGTAAAGCAAGCAACTAACGGAAATGGGCAATCCTTCATAACGTGTTTCGCCGATCGCAATTAAAACAAACTCTCCCGCCAGTGCCACAGATCGACCGAGCAGTTACCCAGGATCCACCGGCCTGATGAAACGGCCTCTTCCCTGGTGTAGGAGCAGAACGAGACCTTGAAAACTGTCCACCTTTACCGGCCGAGAACCCGCCGGTAGTCTTCGGCTTCTTAGCTTCCGAAACCGACTCTGATTCCGAGACAGCCATCTCGATCGCCAGAGCTCGATCCTGGTATTCCTTCAAAGTGGCACACATGAGCGGTGCCATACTCTGCCTGATATGCGGCTTCATGCGCATATTGAAGTAGCGGATTTTATCAGCCTCCGTTCTCACTTGATCTCTCACGAAACCCAACTGCTGATTGTAAGAAATGATGGCCTGAGAAATAGGCACATCCTGAGGTGTAGCGGTGAAGAATTCCACAATTCTGCGCTCCTTCACTGGCGGCGGACAATACTCTGCTTCCATAGAAGCCTTGAATTCCTCCCAAGTAGCTCGACGGTCTCTGGGCACAACGGCCTCCCACCATTCCGCAGCTTCCTTATCCAGGAGATACTGGGCGATATGTACCCTCCTGTCTTCAGGACAAGCTACGGCATCAAAGGTCCTGGATAACTGAAAGAGCCAATTCTCCCAACCGAGGGAGTCAGAAGCTCCGGAGAAACGAGGAGGGTGCATCTTAGTCACCGTCTGAAGCCATTTACTAGCCTCCTCTTCAGGTGTCGGGGGCGGATTCTGGCGTCCGCCCTGAGCTATCTGAGTAATCTGAGCTACTAACTGCTGAAGTAAGGCAGTAGCCCCGGCGTCGGCATTATTACCCGACGGCACTGAGTGAGAGGCTGAGTCCGCAGAGGACTGAGAAAGTGAGCCCTCTTCATTATCAGCACCCCGACCATGGCCTCGGCCGCGTCCCCTAGCTGGTCTACCACGACGACCTCTCAACATACTAGAGGAAGAATGAAAAGGACAAAATCAGAAAGATTCACAATTGACAAAGTTGGTATCACAATTCACAATCCCGAACAGCGCAAGAAAACGAATTACAGGAATATAAGAGTTCGAGGAGACTTGCAGCCACGGGTCGCACGAAAAGACGGTAGCATGATGATATTAGGCTCAACGACTGACTCTAAATGACGCCACTAACAGACCCAAAATTAACCGAAAGCCTAGGTATTCAAAACCTAAGCTCTGATACCATAAATGTAACACCCCAATTCACGACTGGGACATTACACGCCGTAGAACCCTCGTGAGGTCTACCAGGCTAACACATGACATATAAACCACAATGTAATCCCGAATGACGCACTCAAAAGTATATAAGGCCGTGGCAAAAGATTTTTAACGTAATACATGAACAGAGGTTAAATACCAATTCATTACCCACGCAGGGGACTTAAACCAAGTTTCAAAATAGACAGTCTAACTTCAATACTCGACAATGCAATGACAAAACATAAAAATGCAGACTCGAGCCACATCATCAAGCCAGCCCATCCTTTGCATGCATGTCCCGTGCTTGCTCCTCACTTCTCCTGCACGAAATGCATAAGACGCATGTCCCCCATTTAAGGGGTTAGCATTCGAATAGCTAGTGCAAGTACACAATTACACAACATTATATACATACACGATTCAACGCAAACAAATCATTAGGAAAAATCATTTCAAAAATCAATATTCCGGAATATCACGTTTACACCAAATCAATATATTATCAAGCTTTCCACATCACAATTATCCACGTTTGGTAACTCGCGACCGTACCCATTAGTATCGGCCCCCAGAGGTCCCGTCGGACCGTCCCCAGGTGAGAAACCACTTCCGCGGCCGTACCCATTAGTATCGGCCCCGCAGGTCCCGTCGAACCGTCCCCAGGTGGAAGAACATCAACGCACGCACCCAAGTCCACTTCCGTGGCCGTACCCATTAGTATCGGCCCCCAGAGGCCCCATGCCATCCCCAGGTGGAAGAGTAACCAATACAATCGTTCAATAAACCAGTTTACATCATTCGCATCAAAACCGTACACACATAATGAAATATAATACATGTACTTGCCTTGGATAGTACGACGCGAAGGAAACGACGAAGGAATAGGTTACGGTCCGAACAATCCTCTCAAATCCGAACCTAACACAATAATGATATACAACCAATCTCAACATCATGAATACGAAGAAATTCATCCTAGTTCTACCCGTTGGGACAATTCATCGGACACCAAGAGCGCATAAGGAAATGAAATCGGTCAACGTTGTAATAACGGGATTTCATCCCAACCAATAACAAGAAAACCAAGGGTCACGAGTATACTATCAAAATCTAACAACAACATCGGTTAAATCGGATTAAAATACAAGATCATCACCAAACCCTCCCCAAAATCATACTAGGGTTAAAGGAGTTCTTACCTCTTGAAGATTCAAGCCCTATAATCCGAAGAACACGTAGTCCACAATCCGAGCTACACGATCGAAGGAAGATGAAGAAAAACACACAATCAAATGGTAGATGGAGAAAATCCCCTCTCAACCATCTCTCTCGTACGGTGGAAGGAAAGAAGAAATGATCGCATCCGCCAAAAGAAACGCTGATATAGCGCCGACCGCATTGTGTGCCGCGGCTCGGCTAAATCAGCGGACACGGGGCCAAAATTGCGCCCGATGATCGGTTGACCGCTCGTTGTGCCGCGGCTCATTCGAAGTGTGCCGCGCCTGACTGCATGTGCCGCGGCCTGCCGGATCGTGCCGCGGCACGCGGTCAAGAGGTTTTGGCCGGCAAGTGCCACACGGTGTGCCGCGGCCGGACAAGTGTGCCGCAGATCGACGGCCAGAAGCCGCGGCGCACAATCCTTGTGCGACGGCACACGGTACAGTCGGCTCGGCCAACAACTGGGTAATGTGTGTGCCGCGGCGCACAATCCTTGTGCCGCGGCCCACACCCCCACCGGGTCCCAAAATGACGAAAAATGATCCGGAAAGAGAATAAAAGCAATAGGAATCGATATTTGGGCAACAATAACACGAAATGGAAGTACGGAACCCCAAAACGATCCGAGGTACACAACCAAAGTCGAACAAGGAACAAATTCCCTAAACTTCCAGGAAATTACAAAAACGGCCCAAACATCCGAAAATCACGATACAACGTCGGATTAACAATCCGAAACTCACAACATGCTCTACTCAATCATACTAACTCATGGAAGTAAGAAAATGATAAAATCGGACGAGTTTAACGAGAATCGAATACACATGAGACAAAATATAACACAAGATGAAATTACGTAAAAACATCATCGAGACCCGTCTAAGCGGAGAAACTCCAAGAACAAAATAGGTTCAGAATTCCAAAACAGTGCCAAGCGAGTTGTTCGAAACGAATATACACCAAAAATAGAAATTACTAAAAATGGAAAACGCGGATATTACACTGGCATCAGGGTTTATAATGAAAGATCTAAAGGATCTAAACTTCTTTTTTCGTTCAGCAACTGTATTGTAATATTCCTACTTTCTATCTTTAGCAATTTCTATTTTTTTGAGTATGTCTATTTTTAGCGACTCGCTTGTAACTGTTTTGAAACTATTTTGTTCTTGGTGTTTTTCCATTTGGTTGAGTTTTGGAGGTGTATTTACGTATTTCGCTTCATGTTATGATGTTCGTCGCATGTACGTTCGATTCACATAAAACTCATTCGAATATATTGTTTCTTTGTTCTTACAAGTTCGTAAGGTAGAATTATTCGTGTTGTGAACTTCGGTTCAGCATTTTCGATGTCGTATCGTGATTTTCGGACGTTTTGGCTGTTTTGTAATTTCCTAAGGGTTTAGGGAAATTACTTCCATTGTCGTATTCCAACCTTCGGGTGGTCGGAATAATGCTTCCTTTTAGCGCTTAGGTTCGTCGCCGCGAATACTTCGTAAATGTGTCTTTGGATCCCATCTTATGTTGCGTTTCGATTTCGTGACTTTTGGAATAGTGGACTGCACTCAGCAGTACTAGACTGCTTCATGCATAACGTACGTTATGCGTGCTCCCTTACGTACGTTACGGACACTGTTAACGTACGTAAGCTCTTGACAATAACGTACGTAATCGTCTTCAGCGTTTTAGGCAGTGAGTTCTGTCGAGTCCTTACGTACGCTAAATCCGGGTGTTACGTACGTAAACACCTTAACGTACGTTAACCCCACTCATTAGCGTACGTTAATGTCTGTCAGATATTTAAAAACCTGAACAAACCCCATATGCGTCATTTTCTTTCTTCTTTCTCCCTTGTCCGTGATTTGAGTTCTTTTGAGTGTTTTGGAGCGATTTGTGAAGATCAATCTGTGGAGTTCCTCAATAGATCGATTATTGTGCTCTAAATGAATTTATCCATCATCTTAATCCATCTCTTCCGTCCTAATCCAAGGTAATTGGATAGAACCCTAATCTTTGTAATTTTGGGGGGTTTCTCGGGATTTGTCCAATTGTGTGTGAATTGTCCGTTGATATTGTAGTATACTACTTCGATTAATGTTTATTGGTGCTTCCCAATTTGTTTCCATCAAAATTCAACCCGTGTGTAGTTGTGAATGGTAGTTGGGGTTGTGGGAGTTTTTCACTCGATTATTGGCGTCGTTTAGGACTGATTCGTGTTAACCTTTCGTCTAGGAACGGACGTTGTCATTCCGGTCATTCCTAGTCCTCGTAGATCTTCTGTTCCGATCACAATGTCTCAAATGCAAGTACTTTACATTTGCTTGCATATTCTAGCATAGATTTATGGCTTTGCGTGTATGTGTGGATGTGAATGCGTATGTTCACCCAGGGATGGTCCGACGGGGCCTCTGGGGATACGTAGTGCCGTGTGTGCGTATCATGAACTTGGGTTGACCACCCCTCGTACCAACAGTTAACCTTTGAAATGTTTTGTTGGAGAACAATATATTGTGCATGTGCACTTTAATATTCCGGAATATAAATGTTTTTTTGAAAATGTTTTTGGCGCATATATCATGTGTATAGAATGGTAGTTCAAATGTTATTGTACTTGCACTAGCAGTTGGCGCTAACCCCTTAAATGGGGGAAATACTTTTGTATTTCAGGTACAGGTCCAAGGGACGAGCGAGCACACGGTCAGTATGAGGGAGATGGGCAAGAGTGACACTGTTCAGTTGGTCGACTGAGTCATGTCCTGTCGCTTGGGTTTTATTTATTGTATTATTGCTTCAGTACTCGAGTACTTCCTTCATTTTATTATGTTTGTTTTCGGACCCAGTTTTGGGAAGACATTTGATCGTTGAGTTAATGTTGTAAGATAGTCTGTTTGTTATCGTTGTCTTTATTTAGTATCGGTGTATTTATATCGTAGTGTTTGTCGTTGGTTGGGTGGTCAAGATGTGTGTTGCCTTGTAGACTCAAAGGGTTGGGTCCACGGCGATGTAATGCTATGAACGTCTTGCGGGTGTTACAGAAAATGGTATCGGAGCCTAAGGTTTATGGATACCTAGGCTGTCGGTTATTTAGGTCTAGTTGAGTGTCGTTTCTAAACGGTATCACTGCTACGCCATCATCTCAGTATGCCGGTGCTCGTAAATTTTTCTAACTTGACTCGTTGCGTTATCATGTGTTGTTTATTCTTAGTATCGTGATGTGTTTTGTGTTTGAACTGTACTCACTAGTTACTTCTTCAGAGTGCCTGTTGGTAGAGGACGCGGACGCGGTATGGGACGTGGCGCAGCCGGCGGGGCGGCCATATCCAATAGCTCTGAGGCTGATTCGGCAGTGCCGTCTTTGTCGAGCAGTGTCCAGCCTAGTGTCGAAGGTCATCAGGACCAGTATGCTAGCCTCGGTAATGCTAATGATAACATCGGGGTAGCTAATATTCTACAGCAAGTATCGAATCAGATGGCACTACTAACTCAGGCGGCCCTGGTTAATCAAGATAATGCTACTCCGGACCCGCCTACTGGTCCTCGTACCGACAAGTTGCTTCAGGATGTGATGCGTCCTCCGCAGTTCGATGGTACTTCCGACCCTTCTAGTTGGGAGAGTTGACTATTTGAGTAAGGTATTCGAGGCAGCAAACTGCTCTGAGGCGAGGAAAGTACCAATTGCACAATACTTTCTCGTCAAGGAGGCGGCGACTTGGTGGCAGGCGGTGAAACCGCGCGACCGGTCAGCTACGTGGTATGAGCTCCAAGAATTGGTGAAGGCTGAGTATTGTCCATGGCCGGTGAAAGAGGGAAGGATTCGAGCCTTCTTTGAGGCAAAACCCCAGGACATTCTCATCTCACAAGCAATTAAGGATTATAATCAGCAGCTACATTACGTGAGGAATCAGGTCCGAGATGAACAAGACAAGATCTGCCACTTCGACATGCGGATGAAACTGAGGGTTCGTCACTATATGGCAGGCCTCGGGTGTACGACTCTAAAAGACTATCAGAATAAGGCAATGGCCTACGAGATGTTTTTTCTGATATGGAGGTGGCATCGGAGGGTAAAAAGCAGAAGACTTCCGATCATTTTTCGGGAAGTAAGTTTAGCGGACATCAGAAGACTCAATCCGGATCGCGATCTATGGGGGGGTTCATTCCCGATCTTTTAGGGGAGGCCACGGTTCTAAATCTGCTCCTATTGTTCCTACTCGTGGTCATACTTGTTTTAACTGTGGTCATCCAGGAGATATGATGAATGAGTGTGACAAGCCGCTGCTGCAGTGTCATAATTGTGTTCGTCTGGGTGATCGTGCTGCGTATTGTGGAGATGCGAGTCGGGTACCAGTTACTCAAGTGTCTGCCCCGGCTACGAGGGAACCGAGCGTGAATCAGGCTTCGACAGCTAATCAGCCTCAGTAGAGTTTCAGCAGGGGTCGAGGACGTGGGCAGCCTTCTAGAGGGGGAGCATCTAGTGCAGTGTCTGTTCCACCCCGTGTGTATGAGATGAGACGAGCTGAAGATCCTGACGTGACAGTGGCTACAGGTACCGTCCACATCTTTGACCATCCTGTTTCTGTGATTTTCGATTCCGGTGCTACACATTCTTTCATTTCTTTGGATTGCATGCATTGTCTGCATGTTGATTGTTTGGTTGCATGTGAAGCATTTATCGTTAAAGTGCCTAGCGGAGATAGTATCGTGGGGGATCGTGAGATTAGAGATTTTCCGGTAAGTATCGTGGGGAGGGCTTGACCTTCTAATCTGATTGTGGTAGACATTAAGGGCGAGGATTTGATCCTTGGTGAGGATTGGTTAGACAAGCATGGGGCGATCATGAATTATAGAGCGAGGACCATTTCAATGTTATCCGCTGACGGTACCGAACACACTTTTATGGGACGCAAACGGAGCAGTCAGAAATTCTTGATCAGCGCACTGAAAGCGGTGAAATTTCTTCGAGGAGGGTGCATTGGTTATTGGTGCTACGCCATGAGGTCGGAAGAGGGGAAATCAACCTTTCGTTTATTCCGATAGTAAATGAATATCCTGACGTTTTTCCAGACGAGTTGCCGGGTTTGCCACCGAACCGTGAGGTTGAGTTCACCGTTGATTTAGAGCCGGGTGCGGCTCCGATTTCTGAAGCACCGTACCGCATGGTGTAACATCCCGAAAACAATGGCTATTACAGTGTCGTGGACCCCCTACCGGGACCCACCAGGCGATATCACGATATACACTTACAACCTGACAACGTGGCACCATACCACAATATTTATCAAAACCCCGATGTGGAGTATGAGTTATACATGTCTTTAATACGAGCAAATGTACACAGGATCCAAATTCGGTACAGACCATATGACGATGGGCGGTACCTAACAAATTATAGTACATTCATCCGACACAAAGAAAAATGAAATTCATAATAAAACATAACCGAACATCAAAAGACTCGGGGGGCCCGAAATAGCATAATTCAAAACCCTCCGTCGCCATTGTGCTCCTTCTGTGCCTTGCCTTTTCCTCGCCCTGAAATACAAGTATTTCGCCCCAAACCACAGGGTCAGCTATACATGATAATAATTCTCATGACATTATACAATTCATATATATACGGATCTCAAAGTAAACAATCGACTACTGAATATACCCCGCAGGCGTATAAACAGTCAGTCTCAACTGTCGAACATAACCAAATATACGAACGACCATATAATATGGCTCAAGACGTACGTCACAGTACGCCCGATCTGGAAATGTGTCCGTGCACATGTCCACTCCGTATACGGAATCCAGAATATACGTGGGACGATGTACCTAATTAGCCTCACGAACTACGTCTCGTGTGCACGATCTAAATGCGGAAAACATCCACGCATGATCATCAAGTGCCCAGCTAAAAATCCTACACATAACCAATCGGTACGCAGATATGACTCCAGAGATGTCACGATACAACATGACAACGAAACTCAACGAATTATACCTTAATCAAGGAATCGAACGACTCACCGAAGTGTCAACAAAGCTCAAAAGGACCAACGGTAACAAGAATGGTAATTTCGGGTATATCATCCCAACACCATGATAATACGATCAAGGGCATCACCATATCACGAATCATAGATTATCAGTACATTTCATACACACGAAACGCATAATAGTCACAAGAATTCAACCATCATTATAACCAAGCAAGATAACTTGCCTCAATTCCGTAGATGAATAATCCTTCTTTGAATGATCAAACGAACGGTATCCTCGTCTAACAATACTCACGTGAACAAGCAACCTTGAATGAAATGTAATTCATTCAACGACACATTCGTACGATAACAGTATTATAAACAATATTCGTAAATTTACTTGAATAAATCAATTATCCTATTGATCACTTTAATGTTCCAATTATAAATCATCATATGTTTATCATGTTCATTCACATATTCTAACATTAATGTCAAATACTTGAAGTCCAGTTTATTACCAATGTAACATTGTGAAAACATCTTTTCAAATCATCGGCACTTCCGATTACGATATAAGTTTGTGTTTAATTACGTTCTTCATTATTTTACCAACGATTACATTAAAACTGATTACTATATGAAGCATAAGTTCAAGTTTTTAGTGAACTAAGAATATCATCTTAATTTACGTCTCTTAACACACGGATTAATGAAATGGAATTCGGCTACTCATCTACCGCATTTGTATCACCATATTCACTACAATCCTCTTAAGAACATTATTAACATATTAATGTATCGATTAACACCTTTTTAAGTTATCAACGAAATCGATTAACTTGATCATATGAAGATTACAACTTCCTTCTATCAAAATCCATTGTTTTACTTTTGAAGAATTTATTAAAAGCCTAGTTATATCATTGGATACTTGGAATTCTAAAAGTAACTTCATCACATCTTGTGAAGATTACCTTCAAAGGGTTAACATAATTCTTCCAACAATTTATTACAAAGGTGTTGGTTTTAGAAGCCAAAATTATGGTTCCATATTACCTTCAAGAATCAATTGAATGTTCAAGACAAGTTTAGTATCTCTCACCTCTAATCATTAAGGATTTCATCCTTAACATGTTCCTAGTGTTGAGACTATAACCAACTTCCGATTATCATGTTATACATCTGGTTTTATATATCATTATCAACACAACCATATTATGAAGTTATTGTCCAACAAAAAGTAATACTAATACCCTTAACGTTAATCTTCACTTAGTTTGAGCATGATTCAATTAACTTATCATGTTTACACTAGCCTAAACTAACATTATGTAAATTGATTATATACTAACATCATCATAAGCATAGATTTAATATGAGTTAAGGAAAGACCAACCTCAAAATGAAGAACAACACCAACACTTCAAGGGATACACTTCAATCTCCAATTCTCCAAGTCACAAACCAAGTGCTGAAGCTCCAACACAAGTTAGAAGGGCTAGAAACGGAGTTGGCAGGGAAGGGAATCGTTTTTCTCAGTTGGGAGGTTGAATGGGTCGAGCAGGAAATGAATGGCAAGTCATATTTTTATAACCTGAACTCGGCATTACGTACGTTAAAGAAAGGGGTTAACGTACGTTATAGTCCTTACGTACGTAATCTCATGAACATTACGTACGTAATCAATTTCATCAGATCTTTCTGACTTAAAACACGCAAATCGTTACGTACGTAAATATATAGCTATTACGTACGTAATAGCCGTTGACTTGGCTGTCGCGATCGACTCCCGACCACCTACCCCCGCTCGGTCCCACCCGCCGAAAGGTGGGCTGTTGATGGATCTCTCGCATTACGTACGTTAACATTGTAACACCCCAAACTAGGCGGATATTACAGTGCCGTGGACCCCCGACTGGGACCCACCAGGCTAATGAAAATGAGTAAATTACGCAGGGTAAATGTAGTACCGAACCACATTACACAATTAATTACCCCGATAAGGAGTTTCATACAACACACCCAGGATGATACTGAATACAAGTATATTTTATATGGAGATAAAATATACAACACTGAGTGAAATGAATATTCAAACGGAATATCTGCAGCGGAATAAATGAAGGAAACATAAATGACTGAATAAATGACTGAAAAAGACGGGCCCCCTTCTAGTATCACTGACTCCTCGCCGTCACCGTGCTCTCCCGTGCTTTAGCCTTGCCATGACACAAAAGCAGTATCCCCCAGCGAATCGATTACTGAACAACAATCCTCAAGAGTTGAAAATACACAATCATGAGTTATCCACGGTTATACAATATCTCAGCCGAAACATACGCAATCAAACATGCTATATGAATCAACAAATGATACGGCTCAAAGGAATGGCGCCACACTACGTCCGGGATGGAAATGTGTCCGTGCACAAGACACCAACGAGTATCGATCGAATACACGTGTGGTCTTGTACCTAATCAGTCTCACGAAGCCATCAACTCGTGTGCATAGTCCAATGTGAGGCCACCAACCAACACACGACTATAATGTGCTCGACATAAAAATCCTACACATACCAATCGGCACGCCAGTATGACCCGGAATGCCACAATATGACAAAAGTGACAATGAAAATGAATCATGACTCACCAAGATTAAATGATGGTGAAATGAATGACAGCTTAATGAAATGATTGGAACCGTCGTTCCTTATGACTGAGGTGATTAATTGACAATGACAAGTTTTGATACGGTTAATACAATGAGGAATGAGTTACGATTATGAATGAACAACCTCAAAAGGAATGAATATCCTTTTAACCGAGTAAGAATTAACTTACACAATACCGATGAAGAATGTTCGTCCACGAACAACGTCCTAAATGAAATGCCGGTCGCTCGAACAACCTTGAATAGCAATAATTACCAACAACCGTTCAATACACGTATCAAGCAACTAAACACGACTAACCCAAAGGTCGAAAACAACGATAATCAAACTCATAGGGGCATTCCAACGAATACGTAACCAACCACACAACTTCGAAAATATCCAATCCTGAATATATCGAAACCAACACCAAAATGAGTATATCGAACTAACAAAACACTTCAATGATATCAATAATCCATTAGGAATCCACAATTCGAGATTACAACTACATTAATCGGAAAATCCCCAAATAACCGAAGTCAACCCCAAGGGTTCTTGAAATAATTCCGAAAATAACCATTAAATCCGTAAGAATATACTTATCCAAGGTAGATAATCCATATCTAACATATTCCAAAGATAATCCAAGCTTACACGAAGAAATCGGAAGGAAAAACCCAAAAATCCGAAATTCTAGATCCAAGAGATTAATACCTTTGATTCGATGTTAAGGAGATGATGAAGTGATGATAATCCAACTCAAAGACTTGGAGATGATGATGGATGGTAGAAGCTCGAAGAGAACTCTCCAAAATGCCCAAAATCGCCCGAAACCGATGAGGGAATGAGAAAGGATGATAAAATGACGAACTCAGGCTAACTGTCCAATATATAGCCATTCCAGGTTAGCATGCGCTAGCCCTTGTGCGTAGCGTGCGCTAACGGGTAATTTGGGTAGTCCAGTACCCACTGTCCGAACACGGTAGCGCGCGCTACATACCCTTTTGTAGCGTGCGCTACGGTCATGCCATTAGCGTGCGTTAATACCCATTGTTAGCGTGCGCTAACGAATTCTGTGATGCCCAGTACTGGAACCCAGAAACCTTCTGTCCTCTTATCTGACCTCGATAGCGTGCGCTACAACCAACGATTAGCGTGCGCTATAATATCGATTGCGTACGTTAAATATCACTCATAGCGTGCGCTATGAATTAATCCAGTGCAGTCCAGTAGCCACTGGACTCAACCTGATCCGTCCCTAGCGCGCGCTACTCCACATATTTAGCGTGCGCTACTACAACCCGCTAGCGCGCGCTACTTACCACTCGTAGCGTGCGCTACAAGTGACTCACCTGCAGTCCAGTACCTTCTGGACTGCAACCAGGGTAACATTAGCGTGCGCTAATGCTGAGTGGTAGCGTGCGCTACCTGTACTCAATTAGTGTACGCTAAAAAGAGTACGTAGCGTGCGCTACTCCTCACGCACAGCCCACAACGAAAAATGATAACGATGATAAACACGGCATGAAACTCCAATTAGATTAGTGACGAATGACGATTGATACACGATACAATTACTCTGAATGATGAATACCATGATTGAATATGAGTGACAATTGATCATTAATGAGTGATATTACTGAGTATCAATTACTGAATGATAAATACTGAATGATAATTACTGAATTACAACCGGGTATTACATACACCCCCCCTTAAAAGAGTTTCGTCCCCGAAACTAAGGGTCAAATAACTCGGGATAACTCTCCCGCATACTATCCTCGGTTTCCCACGTAGCCTCTTCGACTCCGTGTCTAGACCACTGAATTTTAACCAAAGGAATCGTCTTATTCCTCAACTGCTTGATTCGCCGCTCTAAAACTCGTATAGGACGTTCCTCATATGAATGATCATCGGCAATCTCGATTTCATCGAACTGAAGTATGTGACTCGGGTCGGCAACATACTTCCGCAACTGAGATACGTGAAACACATTATGAATTCGGCTCAACGCCGGAGGTAAAGCCAATCGGTAAGCTAACTCGCCTACTCGATCCAGAATCTCAAACGGTCCAATGAATCTCGGACTCAACTTACCCCTCTTCCCAAAACGGAAGATACCACGACTCGGGGAGACCTTGACCAAAACATGGTCACCCGCCTCGAACTCTAACGGTCGACGACGATTATCTGCATATGATTTCTGTCGACTCTGAGCGGTCAACAAACGACTTCTGATCAAAGCTACCTTCTCACGGGCGGCTATAAGCATATCGGGCTCGGTGCCGATTGATTCTGATAGGTCATCCCAACACAAAGGAGATCGACAACGACGACCATACAAGGCCTCGTAAGGTGCCATCTTAATCGAAGCATGCCAACTATTATTATATGTGAACTCGATCAATGGTAGTTGGGCTTCCCAATCGTCTTTCCAATCGAGGACGCATGCCCTCAACATGTCCTCTAAGGTCTGAATAGTCCTCTCAGATTGTCCGTCGGACTGAGGATGAAAAGCGGTACTGAGATTAAGCTGAGTTCCCATAGCACGATGAACTGATTTCCAAAAATGAGACACAAATCGTCCGTCACGATCGGAAACGATACTTTTAGGAGTACCGTGCAATCTCACTATCTCCTTGATGAACAACTGGGCCAGTCTCTCGGGACCCCACGTATCCTTAATCTCAAGGAAATGAGCCGATTTGGTTAAGCGGTCCACGATCACCCAGATCGTATTCATGCCACGACGACTCGTCGGCAAACTCGTGATGAAATCCATAGAAATGTCTTCCCACTTCCATTCGGGAATAGGAAGAGGTTTCAGCATACCCGCCGGTCGCTGATGTTCAATCTTAACTTGTTGACAGGTTAAGCATCTCGAAACAAATTCTGCGACTTCTCGCTTCATATTACTCCACCAGTAATTTTGTTTCAAGTCCTTATACATCTTACTAGACCCCGGATGAACAGAATAAGGGGTAGCATGAGCTTCTTTCAAAATCGAGTTTTTCAACTCGTCATTCGCCGGTACGCATAACCGATTCTTAAAACGCAGAAGTCCATCCTCGTGAACCACAAATCCGGGGGCTTTCCCCTGAGTCACATCCTCTCGAATGCGTAGCAAAAATGGGTCCACACCCTGATTCTCCCTGATCGCCTCCTCAAGTGACGATGAAATTGCCAACGTACAAAGTTGCCCTTGTACTCGTTGTAACCAGACCTCGATCTCGGGTCTCAGAAATTCCTGCTGAAGTTCCTTCTGAACTGTTAATCGAGCAAGCATCTGCTCCTGAACGGACTTACGACTCAAGGCGTCGGCGACAACGTTCGCCTTGCCCGGGTGGTAAAGGATCTCGATATCATAATCTTTGATTAGTTCCAACCACCGTCTCTGTCGCATATTTAACTCCTTCTGAGTAAATATATACTTTAAACTCTTATGATCGGTGAATATCTGACAGGTAACGCCATAGAGATAATGACGCCAAATCTTCAATGCGAACACCATGGCTGCTAGCTCCAGGTCGTGGGTCGGATAATTAACCTCGTAAGGTCTCAATTGCCGTGAAGCATAAGCGATAACTTTCCCGTTCTGCATGAGTACACATCCGAGACCCTGTCCGGACGCATCACTATAGACCACAAATCCCTCCGTCCCTTGCGGTAAAGAAAGGACAGGTGCTGAAGTTAACCGGATCTTGAGTTCCTCAAAACTCTGTTGACACGCGTTGGACCACGTGTATTTCTTATCCTTCCGTAAAAGGTTCGTCATGGGTTGAGCGATTTTAGAAAATCCCTCCACAAATCGCCGATAATAACCCGCTAATCCGAGGAAATTTCGGATTTCCTTAACATTCTTCGGAGGTAGCCAATCTCGAATAGCCTCCGTCTTCTGAGGACCGACACGAACTCCGTCTGATGAAATTACGTGTCCGAGAAACGTCACTTCGGACATCCAAAACTCACATTTGGAAAACTTCCCATAAAGTTGTTCTCGCCTCAACACGTCGAGAACTTGATGAAGGTGAGACTCGTGTTCCTCCCGGTCACGAGAATAAATCAAAATGTCATCAATGAAGACAACCACGAACTGATCCAGATAGTCGATGAAAACCCGATTCATTAATTCCATGAATACCGCAGGTGCATTAGTCAACCCAAACGGCATAACCACAAACTCATAATGACCATAGCGTGTTCGAAACGCCGTCCTTGCGATATCTGACTCTCGAATCCGCAACTGATGATATCCAGATCTTAAGTCGATCTTGGAAAATACTGAAGCTCCCTGAAGTTGATCTAAGAGGTCATCAATACGGGGTAAAGGATACTTATTCTTGATCGTCACCCGGTTCAATTCCCGGTAATCAATACACAAGCGGAACGAACCATCCTTCTTCTTGACAAATAACACTGGTGCTCCCCACGGGGACGCACTCGGTCGAATATAACCCTTCTCGAACAATTCCTCAAGTTGGTTCTTTAATTCCTGCATTTCGGTCGGGGCCATCCGGTACGGTGCCTTCGATATCGGGGACGTACCAGGCTCCAACTCAATCGTGAATTCCACATCCCTCTGTGGAGGCAAACCAGGTAACTCGTCTGGAAAAACATCGGCATATTCCTTCACTACCGGAATGTCCGTCAACATTACTGATGATTTCTCGGTTTTGGTCATATAGCACCAATAACCGACACATCCCTGATTGAGTAATCTTACTGCTTTCATCAAATTAATGACCTTTCCAGAACAGCCGGGATTACCTCCCAGAAACACACATTCAACCCCATCGTCTGAAATGATAGTGATCATACGCTTACGGACACTAATGATGGCATCATGACGATCCATCCAATCAATACCCAGAATGACGTCGTCTTTCGGCAAATCTACTACGATTAAGTCTACTAGCCATGCACGGCCATGAAGCTGAATCGGACAATTCTGAATCTCACGATTTCCGATAATTCTTCTACCGTCAGGTAGACCAATGACATAAGGCTCACAACTAGTAGCACTACCCAGACGTAGTCTACTCAAGCATGACTCAGAAATGAATGAATGCGATGCACCAGTATCAAAAAGGGTACACACAGGTTGAGATAGAATATCGAGTGTACCTGAGATCATCCGGGCCTCCGGATCGTCGGTCTTCTTCATCTCATAAATTCGGGGCTTGCTGCCCCGAACCGACGCTCCGTCTCGATAGCTCTTAGCTCCGTCTTTAGCTCCTGTCGTCTTGAACGACGCTGACCGAGTGGCTTGATTCTCGCACCGCCAATGTCCTGGGCCTGAGATGACGCCGAGTGGGTTTAGAGTCCTTCGCAAAACGGGCCCTATGCCCGGCAATCCCACGATTGTGGCACGTGATGCATCGCCGGACATTTGGTGCTGAAATGGCCCTGTTCCTCACAGTTGAAACAGGTGATGGCCGAACTGGCCGCTCGCGACTGAGATTCCGCGGGTTTAGACGCCAGGGGAGGTCGCTCAGAAAAAGTAGAGCCCGCACGTGGTTTCTTGAAAGTGGCCTGGCTCCCGTCAGACTGATTACGGTTCTTGGACTTCTTGCTAGCAGATGAAGGTTGCTGCTTAGCAATCTCCTTAGCAGTAAGCTCATAGGTAAGAGCTTTCTCAATGAACTCGGCCAGAGTGGCACAATTATGATTAAGCAATTGTAGCCGCATACGAGGTTTCAGCCTCTTGCTGAAATACTTGATCTTGTCCGCCTCAGAGTGAATGATAGATGAGGCGAACGGAAGAAGCTCTTGAAATTTTTCGGCGATGGCGAGAACATCATCATCCGCCGAAAGGTCGGGAGTGAGTAATTCCGATAACTTGGCCTCCCTGAGTGGGGCCGGATAGTACCTCTCCATCATGAGAGTCTTGAACTGATCCCAAGTACATAATCCGTCTGTGGGCTTCAACGATAACCACCATGAATGAGCGCTCTTACCAAGATAGTAAGCCGCAACTGAAACTTTATGCCCTTCAGGGCAATCCACCATAGCAAATAACTTCTCAAAATGCTCAAGCCAATGAACAATATCCGCCGGCTCATATGAGCCCTCAAAGGTAGGTGGTCGCTGGCGAGAGATATCGCTAATGATATTGCTTACACCCCTCTCTTGCCTCTGAGGTGGCGGCGGAGGAGCCTGTTGATTTTGAGTAGTGGAGTTATGCATCGCCTCCATAAGTTGTGCCATCTGCGTCATTTGGGCCATCATGCCCTGCATAAAAGCGAGCGGGTCAACCCGAACACCCTCTGACTGAGCTGTGTCCCGAGTACGACTCCCTGAGAGTGAATGATCGCGTCCAGGTGAATGAGTGGCAGCGTCACTGCTCGATGAGTTAACATTGTTCCTGGCATTCGAACGTGTATTCACACGAGTTCTCGGAATTCGGCCCGTTCCACGGCCTCGTCCTCCACGTCCTCTGCCAGCCCTTTCCATACTGAAGTGGAAAGTCATATGATGATTATATATCTCGCATGAGTATCACATTATGATTATATTATGAAATGATGAAAATGAGCATACGCGCTCAAATACAGCGATTACATGAATGATTAATTGACGTGACATGATTATCTGATGAAATTACTGAAATGATTATCTTGAACAATTTAACAAGATTGATGATATGATCTTCAAGATCAACAACTGAGTAATGAAATGAATTGAGTGATTAATGAGTTAACATTATCGACTTGATCACAATTGAAGATGATGAATGAGGATTGTTAACTGATGAATTATGAATGAATGATTATTGCCGAAATTATACCATGGCATCATAAATCTTACAGTTCTTGGTCTGATTGGCTCGGCATTTGCACAGGTCACACGTGACGCGAAAGTCCAATGATACTAGTCCGATGACGATGATTTCAAATGAGACATGACTCGGAAGGTAGTATTCAAAACCACGCTCCGATACCAACTCTGTAACACCCCAAACTAGGCGGATATTACAGTGTCGTGGACCCCCGACTGGGACCCACCAGGCTAATGAAAATGAGTAAATTACGCTGGGTAAATGTAGTACCGAACCACATTACACAATTAATTACTCCGATAAGGAGTTTCATAAAACACACCCAGGATGATACTGAATACAAGTATATTTTATATGGAGATAAAATATACAACACTGAGTGAAATGAATATTCAAACGGAATATCTGCAGCGGAATAAATGAAGGAAACATAAATGACTGAATAAATGACTGAAAAGACTGGGGCCCCCTTCTAGTATCACTGGGACTCCTCGCCGTCACCGTGCTCTCCCCGTGCTTTAGCCTTGCCATGACACAAAAGTATCCCCAACGGGCCGCCATACGTAACAACAATCCTCAAGAGTTGAAAATACACAATCATGAGTTATCCACGGTTATACAATATCCTATCAAAACATACGCAATCAAACATGTTATATGAATCAACAAATGATACGGCTCAAAGGAATGGCGCCACACTACGTCCGGGATGGAAATGTGTCCGTGCACAAGCCACCAATGAGTATCGATCGAATACACGTGTGGTCTTGTACCTAATCAGTCTCACGAAGCCATCAACTCGTGTGCACAGTCCAATGTGAGGCCACCAACCAACACACGACTATAATGTGCCCGACATGAAAATCCTACACATACCAATCGGCACGCCAGTATGACCCGGAATGCCACAATATGACAAAAGTGACAATGAATATGAATCATGACTCACCAAGATTAAATGATGGTGAAATGAATGACACCTTAATGAAATGATTGGAACCGTCGTTCCTTATGACTGAGGTGATTAATTGACAATGACAAGTTTTGATACGGTTAATACAATGATGAATGAGTTACGATTATGAATGAACAACCTCAAAAGGAATGAATATCCTTTTAACCGAGTAAGAATTAACTTACACAATACCGATGAAGAATGTCCGTCCACGAACAACGTCCTAAATGAAATGTCGGTCGCTCGAACAACCTTGAATAGAAATAATTACCAACAACCGTTCAATACACGTACCAAGCAACTAAACACGACTAACCCAAAGGTCGAAAACAACGATAATCAAACTCATAGGGGCATTCCAACGAATACGTAACCAACCACACGACTTCGAAAATATCCAATGTAATACCCGGCTGTGAATTCATTTATTATCATTCAGTAACTGTCACTCAGAATTTTTTTTTTCACTCAGTAATAATCATTCATCATTCATATTCAGTCAACTATGTTCACCATTCGGCGTATTTTGGGATCATCACTGTTTGAGATCGAGCCGAAATTGTTGTCGTCATCATCATCATGTTTTTATTTGCAGTTTAAGAGGTAGCGCACGCTACACATTGTAGTTAGCGCGCGCTAATAAGGTGCATGTAACGCACGCAATGATTCAGTATTAGCGCACGCTAGCGCAAGTGAGGCGCATACCCGTAAGGTACCGGGCCGATTTGGGAAATTCGTAGCGCACGCCACGAGTGGTAAGTAGCGTACGCTAATTGTGTTGGCAACGCACGCTAAGTCACTTTAGTAGCGACGCTAACGCGTGCAAGACAGGACGATGAGGTTCGGATTTGATCGTTGGGTATCGAGACATCGCTTAGCGCACGCTAAAAATATGGAATAGCGCACGCTATCGGTAGGTGTTAGCGCACGCTACCAAGTCGTAGCGCACGCTAACGAGGCATTTCGCACTCACCGATCGCCAAGAAACCGCTAGCGCACGCTAAATATCAAGTCATAGCGTGCGCTAAGTCGACAATATAAATAGGACACCGGTCCAACCTTTGTCATTTCTTCATTTCTCCATCATTTCGGACGAGCTCGGGCGATTCGGAAAAGGTCTTTTCGAGCCGCAATCATCTAGCATCATTTTCAAGCTCCTAAGTTGGATTAATCATCATCTAAATCAGTTTCATCACTCCAAATCAAGGTAATGATTCTTGGATCTAGAATTTCGGATCTTGGGTGTTTTGCTTCCGATCTCTTCGTGTTAAATCGATATTATCTTTGGAATATGTTAGATATGGATTATCTATCTTGGATACATGTATTTCTACGGATTCATTGGTGTAATTTTCGGATTTGTGAATAATTGAGGAATTGTTCAAGAACCTTACGGGTTGACTTTGGAATTTTGGGGTTTTCGACTAAATGTTGTTGAAATATCGTTCTAAGTATTCCTATTAGATTATTGATAGTATTCATGAGTTTTTGGTGGTTTTGAATCATTCATTTGGAGTTGGTTTCGGATGTAAATGAGTTTTGGTTGTAAACAATTGGAGATTGTTTACAACGCGTTTGTTTAAATGCCCCAATGAGTTTCGGGTATTGTTGAATCGATTTTGAGTTGGTTGTGATCATGAATGATTCTTGTATAAAGAGAATTGTTGGTATTTGTGTAGTATAAGGTTGTTCGAGCGGCCAGTAATAACATTAAGGACGTTCATAGTGGAAGTACCTTCTCGCCTTCGGTATTGAGGCAAGTTTTATACTTGTCTTTGGTCAATGAGCTAATGTCATCATGTATGTGTATGAATGTGTTGTATCATTCCGAGACTTAGTCTCTTCATGAATTCATTGATATCAAGAGATCGTTCGATACGATACCTTTCGGCAATTTTGCCAAATGTTATTGTTGTTCGTTAACGGCCGATTCAAGGCATTGTGATACTCATTATTAATGTCATTGTCGATAGCCGGTTTGCGGTATCGATGTATCGATTGTTGTTAATATAGATTTCAATTTAAGATATCGTTGAGATCATTGTTATTCCTGTTCGGATTGTCATTAAAGCTGTACAGGCCGATTTAAGGCATTGGCTTACTCATTTCTCATCTTCGTCGTCGGTAACCGATTAAAGGTGCCGAGGCATCCTTCATATCATTGTTATCGAATTGCCGTTCTCAGGTAAATCGAAATGTTCAATCATTCCCTAAATCATTGTTATCGATTGACCTTTCTAAGGCAATCGAGGTATTCACTCATTCATCGTATCATTGTCATCGATTGGCCGTTCTCAGGCAAATCGAAGTGTTCAATCATCTATGGTATCATTGTTGTCGATTGACCGTTTTAGGCAATCGAGGTATTAAATCATCCGCTGCATCATTGTTGTCGGTTGGCCGTTCTAAGGCAATCGAGGTGTTAATTTGGGACTGTCAAGGACGGTGTCTATCCGTGTGTTACTATCATCGTGTTGGCCGACTCAAGGCAGCACACTATCATTCATTGTGATACGGCTGGATGCTGTGGCTTCGGCCCTCATTGTGATACGGCTTCGTGCCGTGGCTTCGGCCCTAATTGTGATACGGCTGGATGCCGTGGCTTCGGCCCTAATTGTGATACGGCTGGATGCCGTGGCTTCGGCCCTCATTGTGATACGGCTTCGTGGCTTGACCCTCATTATTCTGACTTAGTGTTTTGACTTCAGGTGTTTGTGATATTTGTTAATTTCCGCTGAACGGCTTTCAAGCCTTTATTATGGTTCTGGTAATTTTATCGGAGCTTTCGGGCATTTTGATTCATAATTAATTCAGTTCTGGTTTGGTTCATGTCGTTTAATTCATTGTGGTATTCTGTGATTATAATTCGCCGTTGGGCATTTATGTTCTAACCTGTCGAACAGGTATTAATAGTATGCCGTGGGCATAGTATTTCACGAATGCTCAATTCTTACCTTGGTTTGTGAGCATCTCGTATTATTATCATCATTGTACCGTTTCATTCTGCCTTTGGATGCATATCATGTTATACAGGTATTTGATGTTCATTATCTGGATGACTGACCCCGTGGGGGCGGAACATGTTTTCATGTTTTAGGTGCTTGCGAGGAGAGAGTTGAGACACGAGAGGCATGACGTTGGCAACGAGGCATTCGAGCGATACTAGTCCGAGTTGTTCATTGTTGGTCGATTGTTGTCATGTTGTATTACCCAACAGATGTTCGTGGAGGTTGTTGTTTTTCATTTTGGCCATGTAGGCCACTACATCATTAAAAATTCCTTATCGGAATATTGTGTCGGATATCATGGTAGGGACTATGATTTTCCCTTGTTGTGTTAATTAATGTATTTTTAGTCATGTTCGCTGGTGGATCTCTGGCGTGGGGTCCCACCTTTGTAATAACTTGATAGGATTTGGGGTGTTACGAAATGGTATCGAGAGCGCTTTGGGTTGTGAAATACCCGAGATGTGAGTTATGTGGTCCTACCGCGGTAGTAGTGGGATTGTCGGGTTATGACAATCTAGTCGATCTGGTTTTGTGAGTCGTAATATTAGTACGACTGCACGAGTCATTCATTCATCGAGTCGTCGTCAGTGAAGACTAGTATCGCGAGACCTCGAAGCTTCGTATGACCTGTGTAAGGACTCGATTCTCTTTATGTTCATACATTCATCATGTCATTAATTGTTCGTGCCTTGTTGAAACCTATATGTGATATTAGTGTTATGATTGATTCATGACTAATTGTTTTGGGACACGTGTGGCTTGTGTAAGCATTAAGGATCAACTCATTCATCGGTTAATAATCCTCAATCGTCATGCCGATCTTGTCGATTATGTTAATTCATTCATTACTCGATCAATATCATTACTCAGTCAATTCATCACTCGGATAATTCATTCATTACTCAATCAATATCATTACTCACCAATTCATCACTCGGATAATTCATTCATTACTCACCGATATCATTACTCACCGATTCATCACTCGGATAATTCATTCATTACTCACCAATATCATTACTCGATCGATTCATCACTCGGATAATTCATTCATTACTCACCAATATCATTACTCGTCGATTCATCACTCGGATAATTCATTCATCACTCACCAATATCATTACCCGGTTAAGTCATCACTCGCTTAACTCATTCATCACTCGCTTAATTCATTCATCATTGATCGATATCAATTACTCGTTGCTTCATTCATCACTCAATTAATCTCATCGAATAGCTAAATCACTCGTCACTCGACCAATCTCATTGCTCGGTTAATTCATTCCTCATTGATCGATCTCATTGTTCGGTTAATTCATTAATCATTCAAATCCCATCTCACGGTTCAGTTGTTGATCTTGAGGATCTAATTTTCAACCTTGTTAACTTGTTCAAGGTAATCATTTCATGAATTTCATCAGGCAATCATGTTACCTCATTTGATGTTTCATACGGTCTTATCATACTCTGACGTAATGTCGATGATCATTTCATTAAATCATTAATGCATTCATTGTGTTAGAGCGTGTATGCTCATTGTTGTCACTCTGTAACGTAATCATAATACGATATTCATGCGGAATCTATAATCATGGGACTTTCCTACTTCAAGATGGATAGAGTCGAGAGGACGCGGGGAAGAGGCGCGGTGCGGGCCGGAACCGGGATCTCGTGTGCATGCCCACACGAACGCGAGGGATATCATTAATTCATCAAGCAATGAGGCTACTCATTCATCGGCCAGATAATCATTCACTGTCAGGAGTCGTACTGAGAGGCATCTCACTCGGAAGGTGTTCGGGTTGATCCATTCATATTTATGCAGGCATGATGGCGGATGACTCGGATGACGCGGATAGTGGAGACCATGCAGACCTCGATGGGTTGTGGTCCACCGCAAGGGGATACCAGTGCCATTTCATGGACAGATGGAGGAGTGAATCAGTTGTTGGCGATATCTCTCGTCCGATGCCGCCTACTTTTGAGGTTCGTCGAGAACAGTGATATTGTTCATTGGCTCGAGCATTTTGATAAACTCTTCGACATGGTTCGGTGTCTGAGGAGAGTAAAGTGGCGAGCGGCTTATTACTTGAGTAAGGGCGCTTATTCGTGGTGGCTTTCAGAAACCCATCGATCGTGATTGTATTTGGAGCGAGTTCAAGACTCTCATGTTAGAGAGGTATTATCCGGCTCCACTTCGTGAAGCTAAGTTGTCGAGGTTTTGAACCCCGAACCCGATGGGGACGAGGGTGTTATTGTCATCGAGAAGTTTCAGGACTACTTGATTTGCTTCGTCAATTATCCGTACCGAGGCGGATAAAATTAAGTATTTTAGCAAGAGGCTAAATCCAGATTGAGGATGCGTTGTTCAACCACAATTGTAATTCACTTAGTGAGTTCATCGGGAAGGCTCTTGGGCAGAGCTTTTGATCAAGGAGCTTACTCGAAGCATCCTTGATTTCTTGAGTAAGAGGACTAGAATGCCGGCTCGTTCGGAGGGACATCGGGCTCCGCCATCCAAGGGGTCGTTTTCTAGTCGTCTTCGTCTTTGGAACAACATCTTCCTCTCGGCGACGAGTTCGACCGTTGTTTGCTTTAATCGTGATTCGGCGAGTCACGTTAGTACCGGTGCACGGTGCCGGCTATTGTTTGTTTTACGTGTGGGAGGCGGGGACACCGGCGAAATCTGCAGGGTTCTAGCGCCATAAATCTCAAGAGAGCTCGAGGGCCTCGAGAGACTTCTTTACTTCAGCCCGTGCATCATCCAAGGGACCCTATCAGGCCTCGAGGGCCAGAGGTAAGGACATTCATCACCGGTTTGAACAAGTTAATTCTTGTGCGTTAATAGTATAATCATTCATTTCAGTGTCGTTCATTCATTCATATAATTCATTTATCATATATATCAATCATATGGGGACTCATAATTATCGATTAGTCATTCAATTCACGAGGCAGCGGTTCCAATCACTTCAGAACTATCACTCATGACATTAGTAATTCACCTTGGTGAGTCATTCTAAATCCGTGTCGGATTTGTAGTCATTTATCATTCATCATTCATTTTTGTCACTTTCATTCTCGTGACCTTCTGAGGTCTTAGTTAGCGGCGAGTTCATCGTCAGATATACCTTAAATCGTTGAGATAGAGGAAATCGAGGATATGGAAGGATATCGATGTTGGGTACATTTGAGATGTAACCTTGTTTTGGATGATTGTGTTAATCTATCGGTAATAATGTATCGTATTTGTGGATCATTTATTGTTGATCTATCTTATTATGATTATATTTGAGAATCTTGAGATTTGGATCATTTGTTGGGAGTTCATACCTCCGGCGTTGTGCTCGAGATTTCGTGATAATTTGAGAAATCGTTCACGTGTTTCGAGACATCAAGTCTTGGGGACTTGGGCTTGCGGTTGATTTGGTCGAGGACTATTTGGGCGTTATTGTTTTCGGATCGTGATGGATAGTTCATATCCCGAGTTGTTTACCCTCGATTTCGAGACGAAACTCTTTTTAAGGGAGTATGTAATACCATTTGTGAATTCATTTATTATCATTCAAGAATCGTCACTCAAATTTTTTTCACTCATTAATAATCATTCATCATTCATATTGATCAACTATGTTCACCATTCGGCGTATTTTGGGATCATCACTGCTTGAGATCGAGCCGAAATTGTTGTCGTCATCATCATCATGTTTTTATTTGCAGTTTAAGAGGTAGCGCACGCTACACATTGTAGTTAGCGCGCGCTAATAAGGTGCATGTAACGCACGCAATGATTCAAGATAGCGCACGCTAGCGCAAGTGAGGCGACGATCCGTAAGGTCGGGCCGATTTGGGAAATTCGTAGCGCACGCTACGAGTGGTAAGTAGCGTACGCTAATTGTGTTGGCAACGCACGCTAAGTCACTTTAGTAGCGCGCACGCTAACGCGTGCAAGGCAGAGAGACGATGAGTTACGGATTTGATCGTTGGGTATCGGACATCGGTTAGCGCACGCTAACAATATGGAATAGCGCACGCTATCGGTAAGGTGTTAGCGCACGCTACCAAGTCGTAGCGCACGCTAACGAGGCATTTCGAACCTCACCGATCGCCCGAGAAACCGCTAGCGCACGCTAAATATCAAGTCATAGCGTGCGCTAAGCCGACAATATAAATAGGACAGTTCGGTCCAACCTTTGTCATTTCTTCATTTCTCCATCATTTCGGACGAGCTCGGGCGATTCGGAAAGGTCTTTTCGAGCTGCAATCATCTAGCATCATTTTCAAGCTCCTAAGTTGGATTAATCATCATCTAAATCAGTTTCATCACTCCAAATCAAGGTAATGATTCTTGGATCTAGAATTTCGGATCTTGGGTGTTTTGCTTCCGATCTCTTCGTGTTAAATCGATATTATCTTTGGAATATGTTAGATATGGATTATCTATCTTGGATACATGTATTTCTACGGATTCATTGGTGTAATTTTCGGGATTTGTGAATAATTGAGGAATTGTTCAAGAACCCTTACGGGTTGACTTTGGAATTTTGGGGGTTTTCGACTAAATGTTGTTGAAATATCGTTCTAAGTATTCCTATTGGATTATTGATAGTATTCATGAGTTTTTGGTGGTTTTGAATCATTCATTTGGAGTTGGTTTCGGATGTAAATGAGTTTTGGTTGTAAACAATTGGAGATTGTTTACAACGCGTTTGTTTAAATGCCCCAATGAGTTTCGGGTATTGTTGAATCGATTTTGAGTTGGTTGTGATCATGATTGATTCATGTATTAAGAGAATTGTTGGTTTTTGTGTTGTTTAAGGTTGTTCGAGCGACCGTAATTTCACTAAGGACGTTGATCGTGGAAGTACCTTCTCGCCTTCGGTATTGAGGCAAGTTTTATACTTGTACTGGTCAATGAGCTAATGTCATCATGTATGTGTATGAATGTGTTGTATCATTCCGAGACTTAGTCTCTTCATGAATTCATTGATATCAAGAGATCGTTCGATACGATACCTTTCGGCAATTTTGCCAAATGTTATTGTTGTTCGTTAACGGCCGATTCAAGGCATTGTGATACTCATTATTAATGTCATTGTCGATAGCCGGTTTGCGGTATCGATGTATCGATTGTTGTTAATATAGATTTCAATTTAAGATATCGTTGAGATCATTGTTATTCCTGTTCGGATTGTCATTAAAGGCATGCGAGCCGATTTAAGGCATTGGCTTACTCATTTCTCATCTTCGTAAATTGGTAACCGATTAAAGGTGCCGAGGCATCCTTCATATCATTGTTATCGAATTGCCGTTCTCAGGTAAATCGAAATGTTCAATCATTCCCTAAATCATTGTTATCGATTGACCTTTCTAAGGCAATCGAGGTATTCACTCATTCATCGTATCATTGTCATCGATTGGCCGTTCTCAGGCAAATCGAAGTGTTCAATCATCTATGGTATCATTGTTGTCGATTGACCGTTTTAGGCAATCGAGGTATTAAATCATCATTGCATCATTGTTGTCGGTTGGCCGTTCTAAGGCAATCGAGGTGTTAATTTGGGACTGTCAAGGACGGTGTCTATCCGTGTGTTACTATCATCGTGTTGGCCGACTCAAGGCAGCACACTATCATTCATTGTGATACGGCTGGATGTCGTGGCTTCGGCCCTCATTGTGATACGGCCGTGCGTGGCTTCCCTAATTGTGATACTGTGGATGCGTGGCCCGGCTAATTGTGATACTGGATGATGCCGTGGCTTCGCCCTCATTGTGATACGGCTTCGTGCGTGGCCGCCCTCATTATTCTGACTTAATTTGTTTGACTTCAGTGTTTGTGATATTTGTTAATTTCATTGACGGCTTTCAAGCCTTTATTATGGTTACGGTAATTTTATCGGAGCTTTCGGGCATTTTGATTCATAATTAATTGATTGGTTTGGTTCATGTCGTTTAATTCATTGTGGTATTCGTGATTATAATTCGCCGTTGGGCATTTATGTTCTAACACATCGAGCAATGTATTAATAGTATGCCGTGGGCATAGTATTTCACGAATGCTCAATTCTTACCTTGGTTTGTGAGCATCTCGTATTATTATCATCATTGTACCGTTTCATTCTGCCTGTGGATTCATATCATGTTATACAGGTATGTGATGTTCATTATCTGGATGGCCCGACCCGTGGGGCGGAACATGTTTTCATGTTTTAGGTGCTTGCGAGGAGAGAGTTGAGACACAGAGGCATGACGTTGGCAACGAGGCATTCGAGCGATACTAGTCCGAGTTGTTCATTGTTGGTCAGTTGTTGTCATGTTGTATTACCCGAACAGATGTTCGTGGAGGTTGTTGTTTTTCATTTTGGCCATGTAGGCCACTTCTGTCGTTAAAAATTCCTTATCGGAATATTGTGTCGGATATCATGGTAGGGACTATGATTTTCCCTTGTTGTGTTAATTAATGTATTTTTAGTCATGTTCGCCTGGTGGATCTCCTGGCGTGGGGTCCACGGCACTGTAATAACCCAATAGGATTTGGGGGTGTTACATCCAATCCCGAATATATCGAAACCAACACCAAAATGAGTATATCGAACTAACAAAACACTTCAATGATATCAATAATCCATTAGGAATCCACAATTCGAGATTACAACTACATTAATCGGAAAATCCCCAAATAACCGAAGTCAACCCCAAGGGTTCTTGAAATAATTCCGAAAATAACCATTAAATCCGTAAGAATATACTTATCCAAGGTAGATAATCCATATCTAACATATTCCAATGATAATCCAAGCTTACACGAAGAAATCGGAAGGAAAAACCCAAAAATCCGAAATTCTAGATCCAAGAGATTAATACCTTTGATTCGATGTTAAGGAGATGATGAAGTGATGATAATCCAACTCAAAGACTTGGAGATGATGATGGATGGTAGAAGCTCGAAGAGAACTCTCCAAAATGCCCAAAATCGCCCGAAACCGATGAAGGAATGAGAAAGGATGATAAAATGACGAACTCAGGCTAACTGTCCAATATATAGCCATTCCAGGTTAGCGTGCGCTAGCCCTTGTGCGTAGCGTGCGCTAACGGGTAATTTGGGTAGTCCAGTACCCACTGTCCGAACACGATAGCGCGCGCAACATACCCTTTTGTAGCGTGCGCTACGGTCATGCCATTAGCGTGCGTTAATACCCATTGTTAGCGTGCGCTAACGAATTATGTGATGCCCAGTACTGGAACCCAGAAACCTTCTGTCCTCTGATCTGATCTCGATAGCGTGCGCTACAACCAACGATTAGCGTGCGCTATAATATCGATTGCGTACGCTAAATATCACTCATAGCGTGCGCTATGAATTAATCCAGTGCAGTCCAGTAGCCACTGGACTCAACCTGATCCGTCCCTAGCGCGCGCTACTCCACATATTTAGCGTGCGCTACTACAACCCGCTAGCGCGCGCTACTTACCACTCGTAGCGTGCGCTACAAGTGACTCACCTGCAGTCCAGTACCTTCTGGACTGCAACCAGGGTAACATTAGCGTGCGCTAATGCTGAGTGGTAGCGTGCGCTACCTGTACTCAATTAGTGTACGCTAAAAAGAGTACGTAGCGTGCGCTACTCCTCACGCACAGCCCACAACGAAAAATGATAACGATGATAAACACGGCATGAAACTCCAATTAGATTAGTGACGAATGACGATTGATACACGATACAATTACTCTGAATGATGAATACCATGATTGAATATGAGTGACAATTGATCATTAATGAGTGATATTACTGAGTATCAATTACTGAATGATAAATACTGAATGATAATTACTGAATTACAACCGGGTATTACAAACATATGAATGTTACGTACGTAAGGCTACGTACATAGCGTATGTAAAGAAGATAGGTTAACGTACGCTAAGTTCTATAGCAAGCATAAATGGAATTCTCCCAATATCACCAAACAATTAATATAGTATGAATGACCATGATTCAAACTTAACATAATTCGTCGATATACTTGCTACAACAATACAGATATGGTGCGAAAATACTTGGTTTAAATCAGAAAATACAATAGTAAAGGCAAGGGTATTACATACTCCCCCCCTTAAAAGGAGTTTCGTCCCCGAAACTAAGGGGTAAACATCTCGGGGTATTTCTCTCGCATGTTATCTTCAGTCTCCCACGTAGCTTCCTCGACTCCATGTCTCGACCACTGAATTTTTAATAAGGGAATCGCCTTGTTCCTCAGCTGTTTAATCCTTCTCTCAAGTATCTGCACAGGCCGTTCTTCATACGAATGGTCATCGGCTATTTCGACCTCGTCGAATTGAATAATGTGGCTTGGGTCAGCAACATACTTCCTCAACTGAGATACATGGAATACGTTGTGAATCCGTCTCAAAGCTGGTGGTAATGCTAAACGATAGGCTAGGTCGCCTACTTTTCCAGGATCTCAAACGGACCAATATACCTTGGGCTCAATTTGCCTCTCTTCCCGAATCGGAAAACACCTCTAGTAGGAGATACTTTGACTAGTACATGGTCACCAGCCTCAAACTCGAGTGGTCGTCGACGATTATCTGCATATGATTTCTGGCGGCTTTGGGCCGTTACTAGGCGACCCTTGATCAGGGAAATCTTCTCGCGGGCTGCCAATAACATATCAGGTTCCGTACCAATAGATTCAGACAAATCGTCCCAGCACAAAGGGGACCTACAACGACGACCATACAATGCCTCATAAGGTGCCATCATGATCGAGGCGTGCCAGCTGTTATTATATGTGAATTCTACCAACGGTAGTTGGGCTTCCCAGTCGGGCTTCCAATCGAGAGCACATGCCCTCAACATATCCTCTAGAGTTTGAATAGTCCTCTCATACTGACCGTCGGTCTGAGGATGAAAAGTCGTACTGAAGTTCAACTGTGTACCCATAGCATGATGAACCGCCTTCCAGAAGTGCGACATGAACCGTCCGTCACGATCTGATACAATACTCTTAGGGGTACCATGTAGTCTCACAATCTCTTTGATGAATAACTGGGCCAATCTCTCGGGGCCCCACGTATCCTTGATCTCCAAGAAGTGGGCTGATTTAGTCAATCGATCCACAATCACCCAAATCGTGTTCATGCCTCGACGGCTCGTCGGCAAGCTAGTAATAAAATCCATCGATATGTCTTCCCACTTCCACTCGGGAATCGGAAGCGGTTTCATCATGCCAGCTGGTCGTTGATGCTCAATCTTGACCTGCTGACAGGTCAAACATTTCGAAACGAATTCGGCAACCTCCCGTTTCATGTTACCCCACCAATAATACGACTTCAAATCCTTATACATTTTGTTCAATCCCGGGTGTATGGAATACGGGGTAGCATGAGCCTCCTTCAAAATAGTATTCCTCAACTCTTCGTCTGCTGGTACACATACTCGGTTTTTAAAGCGTATCAATCCATCCTCGTGAACCACAAATCCAGGGGGCTTCCCCTGATCGATTTCTCCTCGAATTCTGGATAAGAACGGGTCCGTCATCTGTTTCGTCCTGACCATATCATCAAGGGATGATGAAATCTCAAGCGTGCACAGTTGTTCCTGAATGCGTTGTAACCAGACCTCAATCTCTGGTCTCATGAACTCTATTTGAAACTCCTTCTGGGCGGTCAAACGAGCCAGTATCTGCTCCTGCACTGTCTTGCGGCTCAAGGCATCGGCAATCACGCTTGCCTTGCCTGGATGATAAAGGATCTCGATATCATAGTCTTTGATTAGCTCTAACCACCTCCTTTGTCTCATATTCAACTCCTTTTGGGTAAAAATATACTTCAGGCTCTTGTGGTCCGTAAAAATCCGGCAGGTAACTCCATACAGATAGTGGCACCAGATTTTTAAAGCAAACACTACGGCTGCTAACTCCAAATCATGATTCGGGTAGTTGACCTCGTAAGGACGCAACTGGCTGGATGCATAGGCGATCACTTTCCCGTCCTGCATTAATACGCAGCCAAGGCCCTGTCTCGATGCATCGCTATATACCACGAATCCTTCTGTTCCTTTAGGTAGAACCAAAACAGGTGCTGAAATTAATCGACTTTTGAGTTCATCAAAACTTTGCTGACATGCTTCCGACCACAAGTACTTCTTATCTTTCCTTAACAGATTAGTCATCGGTTGAGCATTTTTAGAAAATCCTTCCACGAATCGTCTGTAATAGCCTGCTAGACCCAGAAAACTACGAACTTCCTTCACGTTCTTCGGAGGTAGCCAGTCTTGGATAACTTCTGTCTTCTGTGGGTCTACTCTTACTCCATCTGCTGATATTACAGGTCCCAGAAAAATAACTTCAGACATCCAGAATTCACACTTAGAAAATTTTCCATAGAGTTGTTCTCGCCTTAATGTATCGAGAACCTGGCGGAGGTGACACTCATGCTCCTCATGATCACGAGAGTAGATCAGGATGTCGTCAATAAAAACGACTACAAAATGATCCAGATAATTAATAAAAACTCGATTCATCAATTCCATGAATACTGCGGGTGCATTAGTCAGTCCGAATAGCATGACAACGAACTCATAATGTCCATAGCGAGTGCGAAAAGCTGTCTTCGGGACGTCAGACTCTCGAAACCGCAATTGGTGGTACCCGGATCTCAAGTCGATCTTGGAAAATACAGCGGCTCCCTGGAGCTGATCCAATAGATCATCGATGCGAGGTAAAGGATATTTGTTCTTAATTGTTACTTTGTTCAGCTCACGGTAATCAATACACAAACGCAGCGATCCGTCCTTCTTCCGTATGAATAACACCGGCACTCCCCAAGGGGATGCACTGGGTCGAACATATCCTTTCTCAGTTAACTCCTCAAGTTGTCTTTTCAACTCCTGCATCTCAGTCGGGGCCATACGATATGGTGCTTTCGAAAGAGGGGACGTCCCTGGCTCCAACTCAATGGTGAATTCTACCTCTCGCTGTGGGTGTATTCCTGGAAGCTCTTCTGGAAATACATCTGGATAGTTTTGAACTACCGGGATATCAACCAATTCGACTGATCGGTCAGTTGTCTTGGTCATGTAACACCAATAACCAATGCACCCCTGGTTCAGTAATCTCACAGCCTTCATAGCGCTGATGACTCTCCCAGAATGATTGGGATTATCACCCCGAAAAATACACTCGACGCCATCATCAGATGTGACGGTCACCATTCGCTTACGGACGCTAAGCACGGCATCGTGACGATCCATCCAGTCTGTTGTGTCACGATTTATTCATCCCGACAGGCGATCGACTATAAGGCCGAGCGACCAAGTCAACTCCAGTCAAACTTTGGCTAGCTCGCCTAATCGAAGATATCAGACCACCATCAGGTACCCAGCGATCGACTCCCAAGGCGATCGCCATTTGGGTAGCGGCCGACTCTAGTATCCGGCTAAGGACTGTCGTCCTACGTCCGGCGGGGATGATCGCGGTCAAAGTCATCGAGGCCGGATCTCGTAAAGCACCCACGTGCGAGATCCACAAAAGGCGCCGAGCAAGATCTCATTGGCAGACAAGATCTTTTGTGAGACAAGACCTTTGACCACGGCTGTCACCTACCTCACCTCTCTTGGCGGCGCGCCGAAAGTTGTCGATGGGACCGCCGTGGCAAGAACTCAGATGCGTGTAAGCTCCCATTGGGCCGTCTGATTGACTGCCAGCAACTCCTGCAGACTTTAAGGGAACAAGCCCATGTGCTAAAGGACGATCGCCCGATTATTATAATGCAGAAAAGGCGATCGCCCGGCATACCCAAGTCCTATAAATAGAGAACCTCCTCCTACTGGAAAAAGGTTCCCAATTCATTTGACCTACGGTTCGGAATTCATTTCACCAACAGTTGAGAACTCATTCACTTACGTTCAGAACTCATTCTCTTATATTCCGACTTCATTCACAGAAATACAGTAGAACTCACATATCATCAAGCTCCCGTCTATCTCACCGGAATCCATCTCAGGACTTCTCTCTCCAAATCTCTCGTCGAGAAGATGATCGGCAGGAGCAGCAAGTCTCCACTAGACAGATTCCAAGGGATTCATAAGCCCAGGAGCCCAAGCATCCAGCTAAATACTCGCCGTGAGAGACTGTCGATCTCTCACCGCCGCGACTGTTCATCTCCTTTGTTACAAGAACTCACAGAGCATCAAATCTGGTTCTTCCGGCAATCTACACGCTCACTAGCTAAGATAACAAGAATCTTTACACTCATTGTAATTGTATTCTTACATTAGTACTTGTATCCCCGAATATTAGTATTAATAATATCTCGCGAGAGCATTCAAGCCCGGGACTAACAACCCCGGCAAATCTTGTGTTATTTATCTTTCTCACGGAAGTGCTCTTGCATTTGTTTGCTATCCCATCCATTCCAGCAATATCTATCTCCGGATAATATTTTGGGTAGCAACAATTGGCGCTAGAAGGAGGGGTTCTAACCCTCACATTTTTATTTCTACCGTCCCGAAGAACACTCACTGTTCTCGGGGTATATACTTGAAGTGACACTCACTGCACTTCAAAGAAAACCTTCAGAATCATGACATCCGCCGGTACATCGAAGAAAGCCGCTCTCCGAACCGCCGGACACCATATCCCGGCTCAATCCGAACCCCAGCCGACGACAGGGGGAAGCCGCAGCAACACGAGACTCTCGATCCCACTCCCGAGAGATGGCCCCAACCTCTCACTCGATCAGTTCCAAACCGAGGAACAGATCAAGGAGGCTATGGCCATCCTGGAGGAGCGACGGAGAGCATGCGCGTCGCCCGCGATAACTCCCTCGATCATCCGCCGCATGGGAAAACGGAAATTGACGGAGCTGCGAACGAGCGATCGTCGAAGCCCCAATTCGCGAGAAAGGCTCTCGCACGACCGGACGGATCCATATTCAATCGCTCGGGCGCGACCCATCCTGGCGGCCGGGCATTGTTTCCAACCTCGAAAAGCGGAACCCGAATCCGTCACGGGAGTTCGGCCTACCCACCTCACACGGCGAACGCAGTCGGCCATCGACTCCGCCCGATCGCTGGGATCGTACTCAATCGCCTCGGCTCCGCTCCGAGCGCGAGCCGCTTGATCGAGCCACGGCGATGGCCGCCATACAACGCCGACTCGGCGAGATGAAAGCACTCTTGGACACCGGGGCAAGCGCCAAGGCAAAGATCACTGGGCCGACCGAGCCACTCGCGGTCCACATCGAGCTTGCCCCCATACAACCAACGATCGCTCCTCCCAAAACACCTCTGTATGAGGGGAGATCGGACCAAACCCACCCGAGTAAATTCCGAATCTACATGGTAGGTGTGGGGCATCGATGCAACCAAGTGCGGATCTTCCGTTAACATTGGGCGAGTGGCCCATAGGTGGTACGTCTCACTACCACCACGATCACACACCTCCTTTAAGAATCGCGAATGACTTCACGTCATACTTCGCCCGAGAAGGTCGCCAAACCAGAAGGCCCCCACCGCGTGATGAAAATCAAGCAGGGGAAAGACGAAACCGACGCCGATTACATTGACCGAGTAGACGAAATCATCCTCACCGGCGAACCCGTCAGTGTCGAGCTCGCTCTCTTTTCGGTCATGGGGGGATTCCACGGTCACTCTCCCATGTTTAGACATCTCTCCAAGGATATTCCCCCAACTTACGCGATCTTCCGTGCTAAAGCTGCCAACTTTCTGGCCAGGCAAAGGCTACTCACCCTCCATCTAGGCGAGGGAACGCCACCTCCCGTCCAGAAGATAGCGATCGCCAAAGCAAAGAAGGCGATCGCCAAGCCACCCGGAGATCTCAAGGCCTTCGAGGACATGGAAGCCCATCTCCTCCATACGTTCAACCGAACTCCGGCACATATTTTCTATGCCATCAAGGAGCACGAGAAGCTCAAAAAGCCAAAGGCGATAAGGGACCACGGTCACCTGGACAACAATCAATATTGTGCCTACCATAAGAGTCCCGGCCACAGCACCAACCAATGCCGCGACCTCCTCAAACAGCTCTGGAGATTGTTCGAGGAGGGCAAGTTGGATAGCTTATTGTCTTAGCCGAAGCCCCTACCAATCTCTACACACGATCGTCCGAGTCGAACACAAAACAGGCTGGAAAGCTCATACGAGCCGACCCCTAGATCAACCTCGGCGACCGTCTCTACATGCTTCAATCAAGAGAAGGAGATCTCGGAAGTCTCCTCGATCTCCCTCCTTATTTAAGAAACTGGAGGACTCGATCGCCATCTACGGTTCACCATCTAACATGATGGACTAAGGCACGAGATCGCCTCCCCCGCACAACGTACACCGTCGAAGGTCGGCATCTACATGACGATCCAAGGTGGAAGAGTGCAGCCATGGTCCTGGTGGTCGATGGAACCGACTGCTTAGGCCATGCAAGGTCCCTTTGGGCCAAGATCGCCCGCCCTTCGTTTGAATACGAGGCCGGCGTAGTCTGAGAGCCTTCCAAAGTAAATCAGTGGACACGATCGCTCGCCCTCAAAGGTTCATCATCTAACATGGTGAACCCGGACAATGCGACGTGCCACAACCCCCGTCTCAACGTACACCGTCGAGGTTCGCCAACTTCATGGTGGGCCGAGGTGGAAGCAGAGCTAAACAAGCCGCGGGCGTGGAGTTGAATCATCCGACGCTGCCCCGCGCAAGGACTCCTCTAGACCGAGACCGCACGCCCTTCGTTTAAATACGAGGCGAGGTGCAGCCTAACAGAGGACCCTCATAATAAAGTGAGTCACGATACACTCAATGTCTTCGCGCATCAAGACATGATCAAGGAGTCGGTCCATCGAACTCCGCGATCGTGCATGGTTCCTCAAGACGGACGACCGTCCTCGAGGATTCGACAAAGTTGAAGACCGCTCACTCAACGAATTATTTTCATCCCCTTACTTCCGCTAAGTGAATGAAAACAAGGGGCAATAAGAGTACGGACTACCTATACGACGATCGTCCCTATTCAACAACATACGGAGGTCGTCATTTTCAGCAAGTTGTGCAGCGATCGAATTTGTTGTAAAAGTTATCTTTATGAGTTTATCAATTCATTTGGAACTACCCTCGCAACGATCTCTCCTCACACATTTGTACAAAGTCAAACAAAGACTCAAAAATAACCGTCATTCAAGTAATTGAAGATAAACAAACATTCAGTTCATTGCTTGAGAAGATCAGAGTACATGGTCGCCCGAAGGCCTAAATGCTACAAAAGAAAACTACAAAACTACAAGGAAATAAGCTAAAACATCAAAAATGAAGTGCCTCAGGCCCCTGCCTGGCCTTCGCCATCAGCATCCGGCGCGGTCCCCTCATCTTCCGGAGCGTCGGGATGAGCAAGATTGGCCGGATACGGATACCAGCTCAAATCCACGCCGATGTCCGCAAGGTCCAAGATCGGCAAGGAGAAAGCTGAATGGATAGGATGCTCCAACGCGTACGCCTTGAAGTTCTCGGCAAGAGGCCCGACCTCCAAACCTCCCTTCTTAGCTGCTCGGATCGAGTCGGCGAACGCCAAATAATAGGCGAACTCGCTGACAAACTCCAAGTTTTGAAAGGGGTCAGCCTTGGTCGCCTCAACCTCTCCTTTCAGCTCCGCCATCGCCTGTTGCGACCCCTGGAGCTCAGCCTCCCTCGCAGCAACTTTTTCCCTCGCCTCCGTCAGCTCGCTGGTCAACCGAGCGATCGTCACCTTCTGGCGATCGGCCTCCTCTTCAGCAACCTTCTGCGCCTGCACGGCATTCAGCATCTGGTCTCGAAATCGGTCAACCGCCAGACGATATTGCTCAGTTTCCTTCTTCGCCAGCTCAAGCTCATGGCTCGCCCGCTTGGCCGCCTCCAGAGAGTCCTTCTCCATCGCCGCGATCCTATCAGCAAACTCGGCGTTCTCTGTCTGAGCCGCCTCGAGATCCGTCTGCAGGCGAATAGTGGAGGGCCGCCCCTCAAACTCCTGAGCAGCCTGAACAGCCATGGTCGCCGTCTGCAGAGAAAGGGCGAGAACAGCCTTCATCGAACTCCCCGATCGCTGACGAGCGATCGCATCCAGATCGGTCGTCCATGCCTTCGGCAGAGCAGAAGCAGCCTTGCTAACGTATGGAGGAATGTCGCAGGAATGGCGAGGAGATCGGCTCGCTAGGAAATCCACGACCATCGGCGGGCAAGACGGATCTGCGCGACGGATCCTGCATCAAAACAACTAAGTTAATACAACTCCTTCGCAGTTGCAATTTTCAACACAAAAATGCAATCTACCTCTCAGCCTTCTCGGGGTCCCGACCGAAATACGGTTTCCCTCGAGGGGTCTCAGCATCCGCGATCGCCATCTCCCGCATAAAAGTCGCAGAGGGCGGCTCATTCTCCGGAGCAACGATGATGATCGGAGGCGCGGCGATCGTCACTTCATCGCCGGGCGAGGCAGAGTTTCTTAGGCCTCGGCCTCTTGCGGTCGCTCAAGCCCCTCTTCCGAACTCCTCCTCGGCCACGACTGCTCCATGCGAGGCTCCGCCTCCGAACTATTGGCAGCAATGTGGGGCCGAGACGACCTCTTTTGGCGGAGTCGGCCTAGAACTCCAGGATTCGACATAGCGATCTCCGTCGGGGGCTCCAAAAACCGAGGAAAGCGAACCTCTACGGTTAAGACAATCGACCAACAGTTAAATACTTTCCTCAAGTAAGGCGATCGCCTAGAAAGTGAAGGTCGCAGAAACTCATACCTGGCACCGAGAGATGTCTCGAGAAGCGGAATAGTCGAGCCGACAACCAACGACTCTCCTTATTGATCCGGGTGGCGTCAAGGTCGTCGTCCGACAAGCTCCTTATCCGCTCCAAGACAACCAGAAAGTCAAAAGGCAGCTCCTCGACCGCCGGAATGTGAAAACCTGCAAAACCGAAATCAAATTAGATCAGTCCAAAACGCATCCGAACGAATGGAGAGTCTAAACCCTTACCGGGATTCCTCTCCCGAAACTCAGTGGGGATCTCCAGCTCGCCCGAAGGATTGTCGCTCGCGGAAGCCCTCCACTTGTCGGCGACCCAGAACCACTTCGTCTGATCGCCCCGCATCTTGTTCGGGACTCCGTGAATCACCCGACCAGATCGGCCCTGAATATGGTAACCGCCGACCAACCCTTTATGAGCCGTCAGCTTGAACAAATGGTTCATCTCCAACGGCGACGGGAGGCGGTACAGGCGGTGACCGCCGAAAAGGGTGAGAGTGCAGCCAGGCGTTCGGCGTCAGCTGAAGTGGCGCCACATTCCAAGCGGCCAACAAATGGGAGACAGCAAAGGATAGAGGGAAGCGCATCTCGGCCTCCATAATCGCCTCATTCACGGCGACCATGCCCATCGGAGGCTGATCGGCTCGCTCATTCTCCACCGGCGCGAACATGTCCACATCTGAAGGAATATGGAACCTCGTCCTCCAGACGGCCAGATCTTTCCTGGACGTCGAACTCCGTATTTGGCCAAGCGACCACAACGATCGCTGCGCAGCCCGGTACTGCGACCGTTTGGGAAGCACATAGGGGTAGGCGACCGAGTATCCCCGGAAATCGAATCTCGGAGTAGGACCGGCCAACTTCTCCATTATCTCAGCAAAAGCCTTATAGGCCCGGCCGAAAGCACTATGCTGCTCCCAGTAGGCCCTAATCGCCAGATCTCTCTCAATCTGCGATCGTCTTTCTTCAGCAGCCGCCTCCTTAGCAACATCGGCTTCGTTAAATAAAGCCTCGACTTCAGCAGGGTCGATTCCGGCCCGAATAGCTTCAGCGGCCGTCTCCAGGTGGAAGTCGGAAGAAGGTTCTCCCTGACGATCGATGTCCGTGGCGGTAATCGTACCCACTCCACGTGATGATGAGGTTCTGGCCATTCTCAAAAACAGAAAAGGAGAAAAGGATTTTTCTTACCCTAAAGTGAAATCGAATGACGATCGGCACTAAGATCTTCAGAAAAATCGACAGCAAGTCCTTCTTTCTCCAATAAGTACGCGCGAGTATGAAACTGCAGCACTGCGCCCTTTTATAGGAGAAGGCAGGGACTCGTTTGCAATAAGGGAAAATCCCAGGGGTCGGATCTCAAACGACGCATTAGTTGACTCCCTCGAGACCCGCGTACGCGTCTTTTCAAGGACGCGTCAGCCGAGGAGTCATTAATGACCGTTGGTATCCTCCAATAGAAACCCGGCACGTGCGCGGAGACTTTTCAACGCCCATTGCTTTTTCCCGCGCAGTTTAGCGGCCAACCAGGTCGTCCGAACTCAGGATATATCAGCTCAAAGACGATCGCGATTGATAAACGCAAAGTCGCTCGTCAAAAGTTCAGCGATCGCCAAGAGAGCCACCTCACCCCACATTTCCAACGTATGAGCGAGCTGGGGGGCAATTGTTGTGTCACGATTTATTCATCCCGACAGGCGATCGACTATAAGGCTGAGCGACCAAGTCAACTCCAGTCAAACTTTGGCTAGCTCGCCTAATCGAAGATATCAGACCACCATCAGGTACCCAGCGATCGACTCCCAAGGCGATCGCCATTTGGCAGCTGGCGACCGACTCTAGTATCCGGCTAAGGACGGTCGACCTACGTCCCGAGCAGGGATGATCGCCCGTCAAAGTAATCGAGGACTGGATCTCAGAACAGCACCCACGTGCAGATCCACAAAAGGCGCTGACAGGCAAGATCTCCGCTGGCAGACAAGATCTTTTGCTGACAGACAAGACCTTTGACCACAGCCTGTCACCTACCTCACCTACCGGCAGGCGCGCCGAAAGTTGTCAGTGGGACCGCCCGTGACAGCAACTCAGAACGCGTGTAAGCTCACCATTGGACCGTACAGTTTACTGCCAGCAACTCCTGCAGACTTTAAGGGAACAAGCCCATGTGCTAAAGGACGATCGTCCGATTATTATAATGCAGAAAAGGCGATCGCCCGGCATACCCAAGTCCTATAAATAGAGAACCTCCTCCTACTGGAAAAAGGTTCCCAATTCATTTGACCTACGGTTCGGAATTCATTTCACCAACAGTTGAGAACTCGTTAACTTACGTTCAGAACTCATTCTCTTATATTCCGACTTCATTCACGGAAATACAGTAGAACTCACATATCATCAAGCTCCCGGCTATCTCACCGGAATCCATCTCAGGACTTCTCTCTCCAAATCTCTCGTCCAGAAGACGATCGGCAGGAGCAGCAAGTCTCCACTTGACAGATTCCAAGGGATTCATAAGCCCAGGAGCCCAAGCATCCAGCTAAATACTCGCCGTGAGAGACTGTCGATCTCTCACCGTCGCGACTGTTCATCTCCTTTGTTACAAGAACTCACAAAGCATCAAATCTGGTTCTTCCGGCAATCTACACGCTCACTAGCTAAGATAACAAGAATCTTTACACTCATTGTAATTGTATTCTTACATTAGTACTTGTATCCCCGAATATTAGTATTAATAATATCTCGCGAGAGCATTCAAGCCCGGGACTAACAACCCCGGCAAATCTTGTGTTATTTATATTTCTCACGGAAGTGCTCTTGCATTTGTTTGCTATCCCATCCATTCCAGCAATATCTATCTCCGGATAATATTTTGGGTAGCAACACAGTCGATATCCAAGATTACATCATCTTTAGGTAAATCAACCACAATCAATTCGGACAACCACTCACGGTTGTTCATGTGAATCGGACAGTTCTGTACTTCACGACTCCTAATAATTCTTCTACCATCGGGTAGACCAATTACATAAGGTTCACAATCGGTAACATGATTCAAATGCAAACGACTCAAACAAGAACTAGACAAAAAGGAGTGTGAAGCACCAGTATCAAAAAGAACACAAACGGGCTGAGAGTGGATCTCGAGAGTACCTGCAATCATGCTGGCTTCGGGATCATCTGCTTTCTTCATCTCGTAGACTCTGGGTTTTGCAACCCCGGAAGCAGGTGTACCAGCTTGATTTCCACGGCCCATCCCTTTGTTTGCCCCGGTAGTCTGGTAAGAAGCGGATGGAGGAGCACGTTCCTGAACAGAAGACTGTACTGGAGCAAGAGATGCTACTGGAGCACGCCCGAGTCCACCACTACAATAGCGAGCACGATGACCGTTCTTCCCGCAAGTGTGACAGGCAACGGCCGGCTTCGGACACTTGGAGCTGATATGCCCCTGGTCCCCACAGTTATAATACAAGACAGGTGAGCTGATTGCCCGAGAGTGCGTTCCTGTCGGTTTCGGTGCCATAGGTGGCCGTTCATAAGGATTTGGTACAGGCTGGGGCTTCTTGAACATCCCCCGGTTACTGTCTCCTTGGGTCTGGTTCCTGGATCTCTTGTTGGAAAACTGAGGCTGCTTCTTGGAAATCTCCTTCGCAGTAAGTTCATACTCCAAAGCCTTCTCAATAAACTCCGGTAGGGTCGTACAGTGGTGATTGAGTAATTGCATCCTCATTCGGGGTTTAAGCCTCTTGAGGAAATATTTGATTTTATCAGCTTCCGAACGGACAACTGACGTAGCAAAAGGGAGAAGTGCTTGGAATTTTTCAGCAATCGCTAACACATCCTCGTCTTCCGATGGATCGGGGTTCAGTAATTCGGACAGTTTGGCTTCATGGAGGGGTGTAGGATAGTAACGATCTAGCATAAGATTCTTGAATTCCTCCCATGTACTCGCGCCATCGTCAGGCCTCACATAAAGCCACCAAGTATGGGCACTCTTACTAAGGTAGTAGGCTGCCACAGCAACTCGATTTTCCTCTGGGCACTCCACCATCTCGAACAGTTTCTCGAAATGCTCTATCCAGTGTACAATGTCAGCAGGCTCATATGAGCCTTCAAAAGTCGGAGGTTGCTGTCGTGATATGTCGCTAATAATCCGGCTCACGATCCCGCCAGGCATCAGAGGCGGAGGCTGTTGCCCCTGCTGTTGACCAGTAGTATTCCTCTGCATAGCTTCCATCAGCTGACCCATTTGGGTCATCTGGGCCATCATGCCCTGCATCACGGTGTAAGGATCGACACGTGCATTTTCTCCAGTGTGGTGTGATTGGTCCCTAGAAGGCGAATCACTGCCTACGAAACTCTGTTCCACATTCGTGCGTCTGTTGGCTCGTGGTATCGGGATTCGGCCTCTTCCGCGGCCTCGTCCCCCTCTGCCACGGCCTCTCAGATTCCTTTCCATACTGAAAGAATCAAGTCACAAGTACAGTTCAAGTTATCAATCATAATTCATGCTAAGTTAATGGCAACAGGGAATTTCATATCCAACAAAGCAGTTCGTAAACAATCACTGGCACCGCAGGTGCTACACACTCAATATCAACATCAAGTCGAAACAATTCCAATCACATAATTAATTTAGGTTTTCCTCAAACAGATGAATTTTACCACATGTTAGCAAGATGCCAAGATAAGTAAAGAGACCAATACGTCATCAATATCATGCCAGTAATCAAATTATGGCTCATGAGAACATACCGTATTCGACGGGTCAGGCGCTTGCACAGGTTACACGTGGCACGAAGGTTTCTTGATGCTATTTCGATTCTACAATGACTCAAAAGAAAAACACTCTCTGATACCATCTTACATGTACCAAAACAGATGGCTATTACAAGGTCGTGGACCCCTAAGGACCCACGCGATATCACGATATACACTTACAACCTGACAACGTGGCACCGTACCACAATATTTATCAAAACCCCGATGTGGAGTATGAGTTATACATGTCTTTAATACGAGCAAACGTACACAGGATCCAAATTCGGTACAGACCATATGACGATGGGCGGTACCTAACAAATTATAGTACATTCATCCGACACAAAGAAAAATAAAATTCATAATAAAACATAACCGAACATCAAAAGACTCGGGGCCCCCGAAATAGCATAATTCAAAACCCTCCGTCGCCATTGTGCTCCTCCTGTGCCTTGCCCTTTCCTCGCCCTGAAATACAAGTATTTCGCCCCAAACCACAGGGTCAGCTATACATGATAATAATTCTCATGAAATTATACAATTCATATATATACGGATCTCAAAGAAAACAATCGACTACTGAATATACCCCGCAGGCGTATAAACAGTCAGTCTCAACTGTCGAACATAACCAAATATACGAACGACCATATAATATGGCTCAATACGGACGTCACAGTACGCCCGCTCCGGAAATGTGTCCGTGTACATGTCCACCCCGTATACGGAATCCAGAATATACGTGGGACGATGTACCTAATTAGCCTCACGAACTACGTCTCGTGTGCACGATCTAAATGCGGAAAACATCCACGCATGATCATCAAGTGCCCGGCTAAAAATCCTACACATAACCAATCGGCACGCAGATATGACTCCAAAGATGTCACGATACAACATGACAACGAAACTCAACAAATTATACCTTAATCAAGGAATCGAACGACTCACCAAAGTGTCAACAAAGCTCAAAAGGACCAACGGTAACAAGAATGGTAATTTCGGGTATATCATCCCAACACCATAATAATACGATCAAGGGCATCACCATATCACGAATCATAGATTATCAGTACATTTCATACACACGAAACGCATAATAGTCACAAGAATTCAACCATCATTATAACCAAGCAAGATAACTTGCCTCAATTCCGTAGATGAATAATCCTTCTTTGAATGATCAAACGAACGGTATCCTCGTCTAACAATACTCACGTGAACAAGCAACCTTGAATGAAATGTAATTCATTCAACGACACATTAAATGCGATAACGAGATTATAAACAATATTCGTAAATTTACTTGAATAAATCAATTATCCTATTGATCACTTTAATGTTCCAATTATAAATCATCATATGTTTATCATGTTCATTCACATATTCTAACATTAATGTCAAATACTTGAAGTCCAATTTATTACCAATGTAACATTGTGAAAACATCTTTTCAAATCATCGGCACTTCCGATTACGATATAAGTTTGTGTTTAATTACGTTCTTCATTATTTTACCAACGATTACATTAAAACTGATTAGTATATGAAGCATAAGTTCAAGTTTTTAGTGAACTAAGAATATCATCTTAATTTACGTCTCTTAACACACACGGATTAATGAAATGGAATTTGGCTACTCATCTACCGCATTTGTATCACCATATTCACTACAATCCTCTTAAGAACATTATTAACATATTAATGTAGCGATTAACACCCTTTTAAGTTATCAACGAAATCGATTAACTTGATCATATGAAGATTACAACTTCCTTCTATCAAAATCGATTGTTTTACTTTTGAAAAATTTATTAAAAGCCTAGTTATATCATTGGATACTTGGAATTCTAAAAGTAACTTCATCCCATCTTGTGAAGATTACCTTCAAAGGGTTAACATAATTCTTCCAACAATTTATTACAAAGGTGTTGGTTTTAGAGGCCAAAATTATGGTTCCATATTACCTTCAAGAATCAATTGAATGTTCAAGACAAGTTTAGTATCTCTCACCTCTAATCATTAAGGATTTCATCCTTAACATGTTCCTAGTGTTGAGACTATAATCAACTTCCGATTATCATGTTATACATCATGTTTTATATATCATTATCAACACAACCATATTATGAAGTTATTGTCCAACAAAAAGTAATACTAATACCCTTAACGTTAATCTTCACTTAGTTTGAGCATGATTCAATTAACTTATCATGTTTACACTAGCCTAAACTAACATTATGTGAAGTGATTATATACTAACATCATCATAAGCATAGATTTAATATGAGTTAAGGAAAGACCAGCCTCAAAATGAAGAACAACACCAACACTTCAAGGGATACACTTCAATCTCCAATTCTCCAAGTCACAAACCAAGTGCTGAAGCTCCAACACAAGTTAGAAGGGCTAGAAACGGAGTTGACAGGGAAGGGAATCGTTTTTATCAGTTGGGAGGTTGAATGGGTCGAGCAGGAAATGAATGGCAAGTCATATTTTTATAACCTGAACTCGGCATTACGTACGTTAAAGAAAGGGGTTAACGTACGTTATAGTCCTTACGTACGTAATCTCATGAATATTACGTACGTAATCAATTTCATCAGATCTTTTTGACTTAAAACACGCAAATCGTTACGTACGTAAATATATAGCTATTACGTACGTAATAGCCGTTGACTTGGCTGTCACGATCGACTCCCGACCACCTACCCCCGCTCGATCCAACCCGCCGAAAGGCGGGCTGTTGATGGATCTCTCGCATTACGTACGTTAACATATGAATGTTACGTGTGTAAGGCTACGTACATAGCGTACGTAAAGAAGATAGGTTAACGTACGCTAAGTTCTATAACAAGCATAAATGGAATTCTCCCAATATCACCCAACAATTAATATAGTATGAATGACCATGATTCCAACTTAACATAATTCGTCGATATACTTGCTACAACAATACAGATATGGTGCGAAAATACTTGGTTTAAATCAGAAAATACAATAGTAAAGGCGAGGGTATTACACATGGCACCTGCGGAGATACGAGAGTTGAAGAAACAGCTGGGGGAACTGCTAAACACCAGCTACATTCAACCGAGCGCTTCGCCTTAGGGCGCACCGGTCTTGTTCGTAAGGAAGAAGGATGGGTCACTGCAGTTATGCACCGATTACCGAGAGCTGAATAAGGTAACTATCAAAAACAAGTATCCGCTTCTGAGAATTAACGACTTGTTTGACCTGTTGCAGGGGGCTACAGTGTTCTCGAAAATCGATCTGAGGTCAGGATATTACCAGCTCCGAATGAAGGATTCAGATATTCCGAAAACGGCTTTCCGGATGAGGTACGGCCATTACGAGTTTGTGGTTATGCCATTCGGGCTAACCAACGCCCCAGCCGTGTTCATGCAGTTAATGAACAAGGTCTTCATCGAATATCTCGATAAGTGTGTAGTCGCCTTTAACGACGATATCCTTATCTATTTGAGGAACGAAGAGGAGCATGCGCATCATCTACGCGTAGTGTTGGACATTTTGAGAACTCAGCGCCATTATGCGAAGTTCTCCAAGTGTGAGTTCTGGTTGAGAATGATTATGTTTCTCGGTAACATAATCTCGGCCGAGGACGTTTGGGTGGACCCACAGAAAATAGAGGCAGTTTTGGATTGGGCACCACCCAAGAACGTGAAGGAGGTTCGTAGCTTCCTGGGTCTGGCTGGATAATGTTGAAGATTCGTTGAGGGATTCTCTAAGCTTGCTCGACCGCTTACTCAGTTGTTGCAGAAGTCGGAGAAGTTTGTGCGGTCAGACGAGAGTTAGAAGAGTTTTGAAGAATTGAAGAAGCGGTTGACTACCGCTCCCGTCTTAGCCTTACTGTGCGGTAATGAGGGCTTTTTGGTTTATAGTGATGCCTCGGGCCAAGGAATCGGATGTTTACTCATGCAGCACGGAAAGACGATTGCCTATGCTTCCCGTCGGCAGAAACCGTATGAGTTGAATTACCCTACACACGATCTAGAGTTGGCCGCGGTCGTGTTTGCATTGAAGATTTGGCGTCACTATCTGTATGGCTCTTGTCAGATTTTCACCGATCACAAGAGCTTGAAGTACATATTCACTCGGAAGGAGTTGAACATGAGACAGAGGAGGTGGCTAGAACCGATCAAGGATTACGACCTCGAAATCCTTCATCACCCGGTCAAGGCAAATGTGGTGGCAGATGCCTTGAGTCGGAAGTCAGTATCGCTTCACACACGTGAGTTACTCACGGTTCAGCCAGAGCTCCAGCGAGAGCTGATGGAGTTGGGAATCGAGGTTGTGTTACCGGGGAGCGGGGGACAGTTGTGCGCTCTTAAGATTTCTTCGTCATTGGTCGACGACATCAAATCGAGACAGTTAGAGGATTCGATGTTTATCCAGCTTCGTGAGAATGTAGTTAAAGGAAAAGCCCCAGGATTTGTGATTCATGAAGATGGTGTGCTAAGATTCCAAGGTCGGTTGTGTGTACCAAACGACTTGGAATTGAGACAGAGCAGTATGCAAGAGGCTCATGCGTCACCTTACTCAGTTCATCCGGGCTTGAGTAAAATGTATAAGGATTTGAGGAAGAACTTTTGGTGGAATGACATGAAGAATGAGGTAGTGCAGTTTGTGGCAAAGTGTTTGACTTGCCAGCAAGTCAAAATCGAACATCAGCGACCAACCGGGTTGTTGAAACCACTTCCCATTCCGGAATAGAAATGGGAGGACGTCTTTATGGATTTTGTCACGAATTTGCCGAGGACGAAGACGGAAATGAACATGGTACGGGTGATCGTGGTTCGACTAACTAAGTCAGCACATTTTATGGGCATCAAGGATACTTGGGGTCCAGAAAAATTGGCTCGTATATTTATTGCGCAGATCGTGAGACTTCATGGTACACCGAAAACTATTATTTTGGACATGGATGGCTGGTTTGTATCGCATTTCTGGCAGGCGGTACATAAGGCGTTGGGAACACGTTTGCGTTTGAGCACTTCCTTCCACCCTCAAACCAATGGACAATCCGAGAGTACCATACAAACGTTCGAGGATATGTTACGTGCGTGTGCGTTAGATTGGAGTAACGACTGGGAAGAACACTTGGCTTTGATCGAGTTCACTTACAATAATAGCTGGCATGCCTCGATCAAAATGGCACCGTATGAGGCGCTTTACGTTTGACGTTGTAGATCACCGATATGCTGGAATGAGCCGTCCGAATTAGTTGGCACCGAGCCAGATCTTGTGCTGGAGACAAAAAGGAAAGTCGAGTTGATTCGAGAAAGATTGTTGACTGCCCATAGTCGACAGAAGTCCTACACGAATGTTAGACGTCGACTTTTAAAATTCGAGGTAGGACTTAGGAGATCACGTTTTGTTGAAGGTGTCTCCGTCGAAAGGAGTTTTCCATTTTGGGAAAAAGGAGAAGCTCAGTCCAAGATATATTGGACCTTTTGAGATATTAGAAAGAGTTGGCGAGTTAGCTTACCGTTTGGCGTTACCTCCGTCCTTGAGCCACGTTCATAGTGTTTTCCACGTTTCTCAGTTGCGGAAGTACGTTTCGGACCCTAGTCATATTATCGATTTTGGCGAAGTGGAAATCGAGAAGGATGTCACGTTTGAGGAAAGGCCAGTGGGGATTTTGGAATGTCGGATAAACAGTTAATCTACAAAACCATCCCTTTGGTTAAGGTGCAATGGTCGCGACATGGTGCGGAGAAAGCGACATGGGAATTGGAGGTGAATATGCGTGCGAGATACCCCGAGCTTTTCGATCCTTAAGTTTCGGGACGAAAAATCTTTTTAGAGGGGGACAATGTAATATTCGTACTTTCTATCTTTAGCAATTTTTATTTTTGGTGTATGTCTATTTTTAGCGACTCGCTTGTAACCGTTTCAACGTTTTGAAACTATTTTGTTTTTGGTGTTTTTCCATTTAGTTGAGTTTTGAATAGGGGTGGTATACCGTACCGTACCGATTTTTTTTTGTCGATACCGTATACCGTACCGAAAATTTCGGTACAACAAAATTCATACTGATACCGTACCGAAAGTTTCGGTATACCGAAATCCGGTATACCGAAATTTCGGTATGGCTTTCGGTCCATACCGATACCGTACCGAAATTTCGGTATACCGAATATTATTTCGGTATCGGTATATACCGAACTTATCGAAATACCGAATTACCAAAATATCGAAAAAATCTTGATATACCGATATATACCGAAATACCGAATAAAAAAGATACCGAAAATATCGACATACCGATATATATATTGAAATGCCGATTTTTTTTTGGTATCTCGGTATATACCGAAATACCGGAAATAAAAAAATTTCATACCATTACCGTACCGAAAATTCGGTATACTGAAATTTTCGGCAATTTCGGTAATTTCTTGGTAGGATAAATTTGGTATTTCGGCATTTCGGTATATTTTGCCACCCCTAGTTTACGTATTTCGCTTTAATGTACGATAACCCCACTCATTAGCGTACGTTAATGTCTGTCATGGATTTAAAAACTTGAACAAGCCCGATACGCGTCATTTTCTTTCTTCTTTCTCCCTTGTCCGCGATTTGAGTTCTTTCGAGTGTTTTGGAGCGATTTGTGAAGTGCAATCCGTGGAGTTCCTCAATAGATTGATTATTGTGCTCCAAATGAAGTTATCCATCATCTTAATCCATCTCTTTCCGCCCTAATCCAAGGTAATTGGATAGAACCATAATCTTTGTAATTTTGGGGGGTTTCTCGGGATTTGTCCAATTGTGTACGAATTGTCCGTTGATATTGTAGTATTCTACTTCGATAAATGTTTATTGGTGTTTCCCGATTCGTTTCCATCAAAATTCAACCCATGTGTAGTTGTGAATGGTAGTTGGGGTTGTGGGAGTTTTTCACTCGATTATTGGCGTCGTTTAGGACTGATTCGTGTTAACCTTTCGTCTAGGAACGGACGTTGTCATTCTGGTCATTCCTAGTCCTCGTAGATCTTCTGTTCCGATTACAATGTCTCAAAGGCAAGTACTTTACATTTGTTTGCATATTCTAGCATTGATTTATGGCTTTGCATGTATGTGTGGATGTGAATGCGTATGTTCACCCAGGGATGGTCCGACGGGGCCTCTGGGGATACGTAGTGCCGTGTGTGTGCGTATCATGAACTGGGGTTGACCACCCCTCGTACCAACAATTAACCTTTGAAATGTTTTGTTGGAGAACTATATTTTGTGCATGTGCACTTTAATATTCCGGAATATAAATGTTTTTTTGAAAATGTTTTTGGCGCATATATCATGTGTATAAAATGATAGTTCAAATGTTATTGTACTTGCACTATCAGTTGGCGCTAACCCCTTAAATGGGGGAAATACTTTTGTATTTCAGGTACAGGTCCAAGGTACGAGCGAGCACGCGGTCAGTATGAGGGTGATGGGCAAGAGTGACACTGTTCAGTTGGTCAACTGAGTCATGTCCTGTCGCTTGGGTTTTATTTATTGTATTATTGCTTCAGTACTCGAGTACTTCCTTCATTTTATTATGTTTGTTTTCGGACCCGGTTTTGGGAAGACGTTTGATCGTTGAGTTAATGTTGTAAGATAGTCTGTTTGTTATCGTTGTCTTTATTTAGTATCGGTGTATTTATATCGTAGTGTTTGTCGTTGGTTGGGTGGTCGAGATGTGTGTTAGCCTTGTGGACTCAAAGGGTTGGGCCCACGGCGCTGTAATGCCATGAACGTCTTGGGAGTGTTATAGAAAATGATCGGAGCCTAAGGTTTATGGATACCTAGGCTGTCGGTTATTTGGGTCTAGTCGAGTGTCGTTTCTGAACGGTATCACTGCTACACCATCATCTCAGTACGCCGGTGCTCGTAAATTTTCCTAACTTGACTCGTTGCGTTATCATGTGTCGTTCATTCTTAGTATCGTGATGTGTTTTGTGTTTGAACTGTACTCACTAGTTACTTCTTCAGAGTGCCTGTTGGTAGAGGACGCGGACGCTGTAGGGGACGTGGCGCAGCCGGCGGGGCGGCCATGTCCAATAGCTCTGAGCCTGATTCGGCAGCGCCGTCTTTGTCGAGCAGTGTCCCGCCTAGTGTCGAATGTCATCAGGACCAGTCTGCTAGCCTCGGTAATGCTAATGATAACATCGGGGTAGCTAATATTCTGCAGCAAGTAGCGAATCAGATGGCACTACTAACTTAGGCGGCCCTGGTTAATCAAGATAATGCTACTCCGGACCCGCCTACTGGTCCTCGTACCGACAAGTTGCTTCAGGATGTGATGCGTCCTCCGAAGTTCGATGGTACTTCCGACCCTTCTAGTTGGGAGAGTTGACTATTAGAGATGAATAAGGTATTCGAGGCAGCAAACTGCTCCGAGGCGAGGAAAGTACCAATTGCACAATACTTTCTCGTCAAGGAGGCGGCGACTTGGTGGCAAGCGGTGAAACCGCGTGACCGGGCAGCTACGTGGTATGAGCTCCAAGAATTGGTGAAGGCCGAGTATTGTCCGTGACCGGTGAAAGAGGGAAGGATTCGAGCCTTCTTTGAGGCAAAACCCCAGGACATTCTCATCTCACAGGCAATTAAGGATTATAATCAGCAGCTACATTACGTGAGGAATCAGGTCCGAGATGAACAAGACAAGATCTGCCACTTCGACATGCGGATGAAACTCAGGGTTCGTCACTATATGGCAGCAGGCCTCGGGTGTATGACTCTGAAAGACTATCAGAATAAGGCAATGGCCTACGAGATGTTTTTTTCTAATATAGAGGTGGCATCGGAGGGTAAAAAGCAGAAGACTTTCGGTCATTTTTCGGGAAGTAAGTTTAGCGGACATCAGAAGACTCAATCCAGATCGCGATCTATGGGGGGCTCATTCCCGATCTTTTAGGGGAGGCCACGGTTCTAAATCTGCTCCTACTGTTCCTACTCGTGGTCATACTTGTTTTAACTGTGGTCGTCCAGGACATATGATGAATGAGTCTGACAAGTCGCTGTTGCAGTGTCATAATTGTGGTCGTCTGGGTGATCGTGCTGCGTATTGTGGAGATGCGAGTCGGGTACCAGTTACTCAAGTGTCGGCCCCGGCTACGAGGGAACCGAGCGTGAATCAGGCTTCGACAGCTAATCAGCCTCAGCAGAGTTTCGGCAGGGGTCGAGGACGTGGGCAGCCTTCTAGATGGGGAGCGTCTAGTGCGGTGTCTGTTCCACCCCGTGTGTATGAGATGAGACGAGCTGAAGTTCCTGACGTGACAGTGGCTACAGGTACCGTCCACATCCTTGACGATCCTGTTTCTGTGCTTTTCGATTCCGGTGCTACACATTCTTTCATTTCTTTGGATTGCATGCATTGTCTGCGTGTTGATTGTTTGGTTGCATGTGAACCATTTGTCGTTAAAGTGCCTAGCGGGGATAGTATCGTGGGGGATCGTGAGATTAGAGATTTTCCGGTAAGTATCGTGGGGAGGGCTTGACCTTCTAATCTGATTGTGGTAGACATTAAGGGCGAGGATTTGATCCTTGGTGATGATTGGTTAGACAAGCATGGGGCGATCATGAATTATAGAGCGAGGACCATTTCAATGTTATCCGATTGTGATGCATCAACACACTTTTATGGGGCCTTAACGGAGCGATCGAAATTCTTGATCAGCGCACTGAAAGCGGTGAAATTTCTTCGAGGAGGGTGCACTGGTTATTGGTGCTACGCCATGAGGTCGGAAGAGGGGAAAATCGACCTTTCGTTTATTCCGGTAGTAAATGAATAACCTGACGTTTTTCCAGACGAGTTGCCGGGTTTGCCACCGAACCGTGAGGTTGAGTTCACCGTTGATTTAGAGTCGGGTGCGGCTCCGATTTCTGAAGCACCGTACCGCATGGCACCTGCGGAGATACGAGAGTTGAAGAAACAGTTGGGGGAACTGCTAGACACGAGCTACATTCAACCGAGCGCTTCGCCTTGGGGCGCACCGGTCTTGTTCGTAAGTAAGAAGGATGGGTCACTGCAGTTATGCACCGATTACAGAGAGCTGAATAAGGTAACTATCAAAAACAAGTATCCGCTTCTGAGAATTGACGACTTGTTTGACCTGTTGCAGGGGGCTACAGTGTTCTCGAAAATCGATCTGAGGTCAGGATATTACCAGCTCCGAATGAAGGATTCAGATATTCCGAAAACGGCTTTTCGGATGAGGTACGGCCATTACGAGTTTGTGGTTATGCCGTTCGGGCTAACCAATGCCCCTGCCATGTTCATGCAGTTAATGAACAAGATCTTCATCGAATATCTCGATAAGTGTGTAGTCGCCTTTAACGACGATATCCTAATCTATTCGAGGAACGAAGAGGAGCATGTGCATCATCTACGCATAATGTTGGACATTTTGAGAACTCAGCGCCTTTATGCGAAGTTCTCCAAGTGTGAGTTCTGGTTGAGAATGATTATGTTTCTCGGTCACATAATCTCGGTCGAGGGCGTTCGGGTAGACCCACAGAAAATAGAGGCAGTTTTGGATTGGGCACCACCCAAGAACGTGAAGGAGGTTCGTAGCTTTCTGGGTCTGGCTGGATAATGTCGAAGATTCGTTGAGGGGTTCTCTAAGCTTGCTCGACCGCTTACTCAGTTGTTGCAGAAGTCGGAGAAGTTTGTGCGGTCAGACGAGAGTCAGAAGAGTTTTGAAGAATTGAAGAAGCGGTTGACTACCGCTCCCGTCTTAGCCTTACTGTGCGGTAATGAGGGATTTTTGGTTTATAGTGATGCCTCGGGCCAAGGACTCGGATATGTACTCATGCAGCACGAAAATACGATTGCCTATGCTTCCCGTCGGCAGAAACCGTATGAGTTGAATTACCCTATACACGATCTAGAGTTGGCCGCGGTCGTGTTTGCATTGAAGATTTGGCGTCACTATCTGTATGGCTCTTCTTGTCAGATTTTCACCGATCACAAGAGCTTGAAGTACATATTCACTCAGAAGGAGTTAAACATGAGACAGAGGAGGTGGCTAGAACTGATCAAGGATTACGACCTCGAAATCCTTTATCACCCAGTCAAGGCAAATGTGGTGGCAGATGCCTTGAGTCGGAAGTCGGTATCGCTTCACACACTTGAGTTACTCACGGTTCAGCCAGAGCTCCAGCGAGAGCTGATGGAGTTGGGAATCGAGGTTGTGTTACCGGGGAGTGGGGGACAGTTGTGCGCTCTTAAGCTTTATTCGTCGCTGGTCGACGACATCAAATCGAGATAGTTAGAGGATCCGATGTTTATCCAGCTTCTTGAGAATGTAATTAAAGGAAATGCCTCAGGATTTGTGATTCATGAAGATGGTGTGCTAAGATTCCAAGGTCAGTTGTGTGTACCAAACGACTTGGAATTGAGACAGAGCAGTATGCAAGAGGCTTATGCGTCACCTTACTCAGTTCATCCGGGCTCGAGTAAAATGTATAAGGATTTGAGGAAGAACTTTTGGTGGAATGACATGAAGAATGAGGTAGTGCAGTTTGTGGCCAAGTGTTTGACTTGCCAGCAAGTCAAAATCGAACATCAGCCACCAGTCGGGTTGTTGAAACCACTTCCCATTTCGGAATAGAAATGGGAAGACGTCTCTATGGATTTTGTCACGAATTTGCCGAGGACGAAGACGGGAATGAACATGGTACGGGTGATCGTGGATCGACTAACTAAGTCAGCACATTTTATGGGCATCAAGGACACTTGGGGTCCAAAAAAATTAGCTCATATATTTATTGCGCAGATCGTGAGGCTTCATAGTACACCAAAAACTATTATTTCGGACACGGATGGCTGGTTTGTATCGCATTTCTGGCAGGCGATACATAAAGCGTTGGGAACACGTTTGCGTTTGAGCACTTCTTTCCACCCTCAAACCGATGGACAATCCGAGAGTACGATTCAGACGTTCGAGGATATGTTACGTGCGTGTGCGTTAGATTGGAGTAACGACTGGGAAGAACACTTGGCTTTGATCGAGTTCACTTACAATAATAGATGGCACGCCTCGATCAAAATGGCACCGTATGAGGCGCTTTACGGTCGACGTTGTAGATCACCGATATGCTGGAATGAGCCGTCCGAATTAGTTGGCACCGAGCCAGATCTTGTGCTGGAGACAAAAAGGAAAGTCGAGTTGATTCGAGAAAGATTGCTGACTGCCCATAGGCGACAGAAGTCCTACGCGAATGTTAGTCGTCGACTCTTAAAATTCGAGGTATGACTTAGGAGATCACGTTTTGTTGAAGGTGTCTCCGTCAAAAGGAGTTTTCCGTTTTGGGAAAAAGGGGAAGCTCAATCCAAGATATATTGGACCTTTTGAGATAGTAGAAAGAGTTGGCGAGTTGGCTTACCGTTTGGTGTTACCTCCGTCCTTGAGCCACGTTCATAGTGTTTTCCACGTTTCTCAGTTGCGGAAGTACGTTTCGGACCCTAGTCATATTATAAATTTTTATTTTTGGTGTATGTCAATTTTTAGTGACTCGCTTGTAAATGTTTCGACGTTTTGAAACTATTTTGTTCTTGGTGTTTTTCCATTTGGTTGAGGTTTGGAGGTGTTTTTACGTATTTCGCTTTATGTTATGATGTTCGTCGCATGTACGTTCAATTCGCATAAAACTCGTTCGAATATATTGTTTCTTTGTTCTTACAAGTCCGTAAGGTAGAATTATTCGTGTTGTGAACTTCGATTCAGCATTTCGATGTCGTATCGTGATTTTCGGACGTTTGGGCTGTTTTGTAATTTCCTAAGAGTTTAGGAAAATTACGTCCATTGTCGTATTCCGAACCTTCGGGTGGTCGGAATAATGCTTCCTTTTATCGCTTAGGTTCGTCGTCGCGAATACTTCGTAAATGTGTCTTTGGATCCCATCTTTTGTTGCGTTTCGATTCCGTGCCTTCTTGAATAGTGGACTGCACTCAGCGATACTAGACTTCTGCATGCATAACGTACGTTATGCATGCTCCCGTACGTACGTTACGGACACTGTTAACGTAAGTAAGCGCTTGCCAATAACGTACGTAATCGTCTTCAGCGTTGTAGGCAGTGAGTTTTGTCGAGTCCTTATGTACGCTAAATTCGGGTGTTACGCACGTAAACACCTTAACGTACGTTAACCCCACTCATTAGCGTACGTTAACGTCTGTCGGGTATTTAAAAACCTGGACAGACCCCAGACGCGTCATTTTCTTTCTTCTTTCTCCCTTGTCCGCGATTTGAGTTCTTTTGAGTGTTTTGGAGCGATTTGAGAAGCGCAATCCGTGGAGTTCCTCAATAGATCGATTATTGTGCTCCAAATGAAGTTATCCATCATCTTAATCCATCTCTCCCCGCCCTAATCCAAGGTAATTGGCTAGAACCCTAACCTCTTTGTAATTTTTGGAGGGTTTTCGGGATTTGTCCAATTGTGTACGAATTGTCTGTTAATATTGCAATATTCTACTTCGATTAATGTTTATGGGTGTTTCCCAATTTGTTTCCGTCAAAATTCAACCCGTGTGTAGTTGTGAAGGGTAGTTGGGGTTGTGGGAGTGTTTCGTTCGATTATTGGCGTCGTTTAGGATTGATTCGTGTTAACCTTTCTTCTAGGAACGGACGTTGTCATTCCGGATCATTCCTAGTCCTCGTAGACCTTCCGTTCCGATCACGATGTCTCAAAGGCAACTACTTTACATTTGTTTGCATATTCTAGCATTGATTTATGGCTTTGCATGTATGTGTGGATGTGAATGCGTATGTTCACCCAGGGATGGTCCGACGGGGCCTCTGGGGATACGTAGTGCCGTGTGTGTGTGCATGTCATGAACTTGGGTTGACTACCCATGGATGGTCCACGGGGTCTCTGCGGGTGCGGTGGCTGTGAGTCTCGTACCAACCGTTAACCTTTGATATGTTTTGCTGGAAAACTATGTTTTGTGCATGTATACTTTAATATTCTGGAATATAAATATTTTTTTGAAAATGTTTTTGGCGCATATATCATGTGTATAGAATGGTAGTTCAAATGTTATTGTACTTGCACTAGCAGTTGACGCTAACCCCTTAAATGGAGAAATACTTTTGTATTTCAGGTACAGGTCCAAGGGACGAGCGAGCACGCGGTCAATATGAGGGTGATGGGCAAGAGTGACACTGTTCAGTTGGTCGATTGAGTCATATCCTGTCGCTTGGGTTTTATTTATTGTATTATTTGCTTCAGTACTCGAGGACTTCCTTCATTTTATTTTGTATTGTTTTCGGACCCAGTTTTGGAAGACGTTTGGTCATTAAGTTAATGTTGTGAGATAGTCTGTTTGTTATCGTTGTCTTTATTTAGCATAAGTGTATTTATGTCATAGTGTTTGTCGTTGGTTAGGTGGTCGAGATGTGTGTTAGCCTTGTGGACTCAAAGGGTTGGGTCCACGGCGATGTAATATGCCCTGAACGTCTTGGGGGTGTTACATGTATCAGCACATATAAGAATATCTCTTGATGGCTGAGAGATAAACTTGTGATCTACTCCTTGACCCAGAAAGGCAAGAAAATCGTTGAAGAAAATATTAATATTCAATAAACCTATAGGTTTGGTATGAAAGTCTCGCTCAGCCCATGACGTGATATTGAATATCTCATTGAGTGTGTCACAGCCACCTGGAAGAACAATAAAGGCATCATTATTATTCACCATATACATCAAACTATCATGCACAGACTGTGCTTAAAGCATTAACCCAGTTGAACCTCCTATACTACTAGTTCTAACTGTGGGCAAGTACAAGACACTTGTTACTCTTATTCTCCCATTTTCTGCAGCCTCTAAAAGATAACCCAAATATCTATGATTACTTATATCATACAATATATCGATTTTGTGCTTTCTTAATTCTTTTACCAATTGATATGCCATATCCATATACTGGATATGACCTATCAGTTTGGATCCACATAAAATACATACAGTTTTAATTGGATGAGATCCATATGAGAATTATGAGAACTCCATCTTTCTACACTAGACTTCCAAAATACTTTTATGAGATATATATTTTCGTGGATCCCAAATTTAAAGAACAAACTTCTTACTAGAAAACAAATGGCTTCGCTATTTTCATTGAAAAGTGGAGCGACAGATAAGTCACTATTTTTACTATATTCTTTTTGAAAAAATTACAAAAGAAAACAAAAGATATGATATTATATTTTTCAATAAAAATGATGTTATCGATTAACAGCTGAGAAATTTGAATATTGGAAAACAACATTTATTAAAGTAAAGAAGACATCAACTTGCATTATTTTGCTATTTATCTTATACCAACTTTAATTGAACGGGCTTACAAACTGGATTTTTTGATACAAATTTTTCATGACTATAGCATTCCCTTTCATCATTTAATTGTGTCCACAAAGCCAATAGTTCATGATGAATGTATCCGCTCGGATGTGTATCAAGAATCTGTTGGACATCATGATTCATACATTCCTTACTCAATCCATCATTGATAAATGCTATTTTATCTTCTCGATTTTTATATACAAATCCCACAGATTTGCATCGTGTCATATGTCCACTGAGCACATTTATAGGATCCACCTAATCTTGTTGCTCTCCGTTTCTTTACAAAACTACTCCTACCTGTACCTAGCATGTACTTAAATGAATTTGAAAAGTCGCCAGATAATCGAACTTGTGCTTCGATCAACCATCGAATATCTTCTGGGATGCCATTTCTCATTAGCACCCTTAATCTTTCGAGTCGAGCTCGATAAATTCTTTTTATGATACTCACTAAAAGAGATGGGTAATATTTACGAAGATTCGAAAGTATTGAATCCATTATGATATTCAATCCCTCGGTATGGGTGAATTTTGTGAATACAATGATAATCTATTTATAGATTGGAATTACATGTATGAGATTTAACTCCGCGTTAAAATAGTTCATATCCTGAAGCGTATGAATGAACTACGGTTTTATATTTGAATAATGAACATAATATGACATGTGGGAGCGGCCACTCCATGTTGATAATGATGTGCACTAATGGCACCGAAAAATGATGGGATTTATCAGTAAATATCTATATGGTGATATAGACACATCGTCTTCAAATATTTGTTCTCGATTAATATCACTACTAACCAATATTGGAAATGAATCCCTACTAAATTTGGAATAGATTAAGGGGGAGTATAGGCCCACTTCCTCTACATGTGAACTACTAGATATTATAGATTCACTAGATAGTCACATGTGTATATGACTTGTAATCGAAAATTTACGACATAATTTGCTCACGGTTTGAGCATATATTCCAGATCATATAAAGCTAGTAATATATCTCAAATAAACTTGAATAGATTCTAGAAAGGATCAAGATATGCGCATACAAGTGGGATATCAATTGGCATACTATTCGAAGTCCTCAAGCCAATATCGAGAACATAATATATAAAATCTCATGACTAAGATACTGGCCTACGGGTTTGGTCCTCAAGAAATCTCTTAGCATGATGGAGAGTATTGGTAGTTGAAAATATGTGAAATGCATCACTATATCATCACAACTGAAATATGAACTTGAAGTTTAAAGATGCATGATAGATTATTAATCTTTGGTACCAACTATAACTATTTTGATAAATACATAATAATTCCCCGAATATAAATCAAAGCAAATGATAAAAGGGGCATATCCTTTTGAGAAATATACAGACATAACTATAATGTGTAATTCCAATGGATGGTTGATAATGAGATATCTCTACAAGTTATGCCGCTATAGAAAAATAAATGTTGAAATGTGTCGACACAATATAGCACTATGAATGAAATGTATCAATGATTCGAAAGAGAATATCAATAAATGATATGAGGATATCCATTAAATGAAGATAACAACAAAATGAAGATATTCATGAATGAAATAAGGAGATCCATGAAACAAATGAGGATGTTGAAATCCATGATTGTGAAATATGGATATTGAAAATGATGATACTGAAATCCATCGAAATTGAAATATATGCCCTTATAATAAAATTATAACAAATGGGCTTACTGAAAGTGACTTCTGGGGAGATTTTAAACATATTATCAGTTCGTGCAGTCACTCAAAATAAGGTGTTATGAAAGAAAATTATATATTGTACTCTTTTCCTTGATTGAGGTTTTATCCCACTGGATTTTCCTAGCAAGGTTTTTAGCGAGGCAACTTAATCACAACTAATATGGAATCTCCAAAAGAGATTTGGAATATATTGCAAAGAATAAAAGTTCGATATTACAAGATGCACTGAATATGATACTCATACTAATCTTTGGAGGATTATTGTAATGCACTAGGCATATTTGTGTGTACGCGTCGCACTCTTTTTCCCTTGACTGAGGTTTTGTCCCATTGGGTTTTCCTAGCAAGGTATTCAATGAGGCAACAGGAATGGCGTATTAGTATGAATAATGTACTCTTTTTCCTTCATTAGAATTTTTTCCATTGAGTTTTTTTCCTAATAAGGTGTTAACAAGGCATATTCATGACATAATGAAGAACACTACAAAGATCAATGTTATTCCTCAAAAATTTAAAAACTGAAGGAATAATTGTACTCTTTTTTCTTCGATGAAACTTTTTCCCACTGGGTTTTCTTGACAAGGGTTTAATGATGCAACACATGGATACTCCAACAACAAATGATATACATGACAGATTCACTTAGTTTTTATCCCACGGGATTTTACTGAGACGGCACAAGAATACTCATACAAGACTATCAAGATTAAGGGGGAGCAAATTTATGGGATTACAGATTGCTGAGATTTTATCCCACATGATTTCCCCAACAACATTACGACACAACATGATATGATTGTCACAAACTCCAATACGAACAGTTTGAAAAATTCTCATTGGATTTTTTTTCAAACTAGTTAAACAGATATTTATGTAAAGTCATTGAAGAGGGAGTGTTGAAATGCGCACTTCTCGAAATACATATAAGATAATATATTATAACATTTGAATGACTATTATACCCCTGATAAAATTTTATAATTACGTTTGTGCCATTTGAAATTTTCTTATAAATAGGACTTCAGTCCTTAATGAAAATTGATTCCAAGAGAAATACATTCTCTATATTCTCTTTGTATTCTCTTTAATTTCTTGCAATATTTTCATTTATTGTTTGGATCATTTTCCAAAACGATTCTATTTGGTTATGCTTATACTTGATTTGAGTTTATATTTTTTGTTAAACATTTCGTAAGGAGCATCATTCAAATCCCATAAATTCTATTCACGCTAGGGTGCTTTTACACCATTTGGAAGTTGACATGTCAAAACTGGGGAAATACCTTTAAGGTAGCGATAGCAATATCATTATCTCTGGCAAAAGATTTGAAACTTCCATTGTTTTCATACACTCTTGTATCAAAATCTCGAGAATATGATCACATAAACATAGTTCAAAATATTTGGTGCCGAAACATTGAATATCTCATGCAATGAATATCAACGATTCAAAGGTAAAAGAAAAAAGAACGGAATATGTATGCAACCCGCTATATAAATATGAGTTTGCAGCACTTGTCTCTGTGCGTGCATTGAAGATATTAAGTGCAGTGCTAACATCATCATGTGTTTCAGAGGGCTTCCCACACCATCTTAATTGGAGTATAGTATCCATCTTCCGGACAACATATTCAAGCGGGTAATATGCCAAAAAACATGCTAATAGCAGTGTATTACGAGCAAATGCATGTGAAAACCAAGATGTGTGGATAAATTGTTCTAAACATAAGCATGTTTTACTACAGTAGTTAGTGATGGTATTCATCAGCTGACAGTCAGCTACTCAACACAGTGCCTGGATTAAGCAAAAAACATATTGTCAGGAGTCCCCAGCATTGAAACTAAAACTCGGAAGGTTGACCTGGATTTATAGAACCATAAATGATGCGCTTATGGAGCATCTGGAAGTCTCTAGGTAAACAAATAAATGCAAAAAAGGTTGGGAACAAGATCATAGAAAGAGAATGTTCAAAGGAAACTCAGTTATGGGGGTCTACACCCTGTATATATGACTTTAAGCTACACTATGAAATACACTTCTTTCTCTTAACATATACTCCTTGAAAACGGCAATCTCAAAACATTATTTTGCCCTAACAGAGGACTCATTTCATTTCTACTTTTTTTACATCTCATGCCCTTACTTATATGAATATGTGTATCTGTGGCCGAAAATTTATTCTCAACCAATAAATAAGGATATAACTCGATAAAATGGTAACATAAAGCTTATTTTGTGTATTGTACCTTGCAATCGCTAAAAAGTTGTACATTCATCAATGTGGTCTGTTCAAATGGGGGTATTTTACAAGGGTATCATACTTCCCACAATCACTTTTTCACATGCTTTCCATAACTATGGTCAACTTCCTCTCCTTGGTCCCAAAAGTCACATAAAATGCATTGTCAGTTACCAACAAACACACAAAACAAGCACTCTTTAAGGAGACCATTTGTTTAAAGTCGTCACATCAATAATAATGGATGCGCAAGAACCAAGTATGACCACATGTGACACTGCAAGTGTTAATATTATATTGCATTTAAAATATTTTTCTTTCCCATCACAAAATGAATGAAATACATATTATACAAAGTTACCTCCAGAAAGATATTGAAAATGTTTAGGCTCAAAAAATTGATACGATCAACATCAACATCTTCTCACCAACGTTATAAGCAACTGCGTTATTAAGTTTAAAATGTGTAAAATGTATCAAGGTTCAAGACGGCAGCTGGCATGAGATTTGAGGTGATAATAAATCCCTAATTCAATAAGAATTCTTGTTATAATAAGAACCTCAAAAGATGCTAAAATCCTACTAATCTTTCTACTCAACAAACAGGGTTCAGGGTACAAGAACTAGTAAATGCTGGAATTGGAGACACAGCCATTAAGTATCTCTTAAATTGATAAACTCGAACAATAATAAAAACACCAAGTAATGCATGGTTGAACTTGAAAATTGTTCCACTTTTGATGTGTGCAAAAATACCTCATGAGAAATCATAAAAGAAGACAAAATATAAAGTTTAGAAAATAAATCGCCAAGATGTTGTGTTGATAAGCAAAGTTGTTAAAGGGCACATCGCCTTGTTAGCCCTAAGGCGGGTGACCTCAGTCAGGCGCGCCTCTCTATTATGTTTCTTTCTCTTCTTTTCTTTTGTTTTTTCATAATACTTTTATAGTTCTTTTTATTGTTCTGACACTTTAATTTTGTTAATTATCAAGTATTTTGTGGATTGTTATATTTTATTGTCATTGTGTTGATAAACATTATATATCTTTTTAATTTATTTTATTTTTTGTGTGCGTCGACTCTCTCAGGCACGCGCCTAGCCTTTCGTCTCGCGCCTCAGGCGATAGGAGCTTGTATCGCCTTCGTGCGCCTTTCGCCTTTAACAACTCTGGTTGATAGCTGGGAAAAAAAAAACTCACACATACCTCATACAGTTCAAAAGCGCTGCCATGCTTGTATATGTCGTTCTGCTTGCCCCTGCCAGTGCCAAAAATGCTGAACAATAATGCTCTCCATCCCACGAGTAAAGTAAAAGTGATTCCCATGGTAACCACTATAAAATTGGTTGGTGGTGTTTGGCCAACTGTCACTGCCCTTATGATTAATCCCAACTGCAGAATAAAGGGAACAAGTTGAGGCAAACAAAGGAAAACAACAAAGTCACTGATATTCACACACATCAGAAAAGCCGAATCAAACAGCTGCTAACATAGTTGTCCAAATATTTGAAAAATATTATGATTTGCCAAAAACAGTAACAAGAATAAAAAGGCAATGAACAGGTCTAAGTGAACAAATTCTAGCAGTTTTGGCCAACGACAGTTTAATGTCATCCGTACTTCACCCTTTTGAATTCGTCGCATAAAATCCCGATTAACCAAATTTGATGCCATACTTACATCCCCAATATCTTCCTCACGTTGTCCATTAAATAGGTTATCAAAGTATGCCCTCCATCTTTTTCTTATCTCCTGATCTCCGACTAAACCTTATGATCCACAACCTTCACACATTTAACTCTCCCAATATCTCGTGTCCTCCTATCTCTAATACGAGCAATTTTATAAATATCCCTTTCCCCTTAGTATCTAATTTCGTATACAATTCTTGATTAATCTTTGCCCTAGCATCACGGACGGCTTTCTTGGCTGCTCTTTTAGCCTCCTTATATTTCTCAAAGTTCTCCTCACTCGGGCATTTTCCTAATGCCTTGTAGCATTCACGTTTAGTTTTTATCGTCTGCTTTACCTCATCATTCCACCACGATGTGTCCTTACCTAATGGCTTGTGTTCTTTAGATTCCCCAAAACTTCTTTTGTCGCTTCCTTAATGTTATGTTCCAACATAGCCCAAGTTGAATCTGCATCCCTCTCCGCGCACTCGAAATCATTACATCTAGCGACAACTTTATCAACAAAAGTTTGCCGACTCTCCCCTTGAAGCTTCCACCATCTAACTCGATTGTCCACTTACGGACTTCTCTTTTTCTAAAACCTCTTACCTTGAAAATCAAACACAACAAGTCTATGTTGAGTCGCGGTACTCTCTTCGGGTATCACCTTGCAATCCGTGTACCTCTTTCTCCACACGTTTTTCACTAAAAAGAAGTCAATTTGACTTGCATTTCCTCCACTTCTATATGTCACTAAGTGAGATTCCCTTTTTTCGAACCACGTGTTCATGATACTCCAGTCATATGCTTGCGCAAAATCCAATATACCACATCCCGATTCATTTCGATCCCCAAAACCAAAAACACCATGAACACTTTCGAACCCGTCTCGTCCAATCCCCACATGACCATTGAGGTCCCCACCAGGATCGTTGGTGATCGGGAGATCCGAGACTGTTTTGTGGTTATTTGTGAGAGGGCTTGGCTCTCTAATCTTATTGTTGTGGATATTGAGGGTGAGGATTTGATTCTCGGGGATGATTAGCGCGAGCAGCATAGTGCGATCATGAACTACCGCACGAGAATCATCACCATGTTAGCCGAGGATGACCCCGAGCACTCTTTCGCGGGGTGAAAGAGGGGAAACCAGAAGTTCGTAATTAACGCCTTGAAGGCGATGAGACTCTTGCAGAAGGGGTGTACTGGTTATTGGTGTTACGCCTTGAAGGCGGTGGATGTTGGGGTCGAGTTTTCAACGATTCCAGTCGTTAGTGAGTTCCCATATGTCTTTCGTGACGAGTTGCTGGGGTTACCACCGGACCGTGAGGTTGAGTTCGCTATCGAGTTAGAGCTGGTTGCGGCTCCGATTTCGAAGGTGTCGTATTGTATGGCACCTTCAGAGATGGCCGAGTTGAAGAAGCAGTTGAGTGAGCTTCTTGAGTCGGGGTATATTCGACCGAGCGCTTCTCTTTGGGGCGCACCGGTTCTGTTTGTACGGAAGAAGGATGGTTCACTGCATTTATGTATTGACTATCGCGAGCTGAACAAGGTGACCATCAAGAATAAGTATCCCTAACCAAGAATTGATGACTTATTTGATCAGTTGCAGTGAGCCGCGGTATTCTCGAAGATCGACTTGAGATCGGGGTACTATCAACTTCGGGAGAAGGAGTCGGATGTCCCGAAAATAGCTTTTCGGATGAGATACGGACATTATGAGTTTGTGGTTATGCCCCTCGGGCTAACTAACGCGCTGGCAGTGTTCATGTAGTTGATGAACAAGGTTTTCATCGAGTATTTATATAAGTGTGTCGTCGTCTTCATTGACGATATCCTTATCTATTCGAAGAATGAAGAGGAGCATGCGCATCATCTGCGTGTGGTGCTAGACATTTTGAGGATCGAGCGACTCTATGCGAAGTTCTCGAAATGTGAGTCCTGGAACTTCTCCCCAATAGGGACTCGTTCGACAACCTCCTGTAAGTGCTGCCAAAATTCTTGTCTCACCAATTCACTCAATCCTACTTGAGGTGCGTAAGCACTTATGATAGTTAGAATCTCACCCCCCACCACAAGCTTAATACTCATAATCCTATCACTCTTTCTAAACACCTCTACCACGTCGTCTATGAAGAAGTCCTTTTCCATGACGATACCCACTCCATTTTTTCCTCTCTTTTCCCGAATACCATAGTTTATAACCCCACTGAGCCAAGACCTTTGCTTTTTCCCCAACCCACTTAGTCGCTTGTAGGCACATAATGTGAATCATTCTCCTTTTCATAACTTCCACCACTTCCACTGATCTTCCCGTCAAAGAGCCAATGTTCCAAGTTCCAAACCGCATCTTACTACCCTTACTAGGCTTGTGGACTATCTTCTTTGCACGCCTATGTCCACATTGCCATGATCCTTGCATATTTGACGCCACACCCATACTTCGAGGTGGCGCACCGCTTCCGGGCGATGACCTAGCAACCCTTGCAAATTTTTCACCACTAAGAAGTGTAGTGCACCCTTGCTTATTTGACACCATCCCCAGGCGTAGAGATGGCGCGCCGCTTCTGGACGACGACCTAGCAACCCTCGCAAACTTCTCACTACACCCGGGCCTGGAAAGTGTAGTGCGTCGCTTCTGAGGAAACACCCCAACGATATTCAAATTATGATTCATGTCCATCAAATGTGACTATTACGTCGGCTACCACAAACCTACCGCAACCCTCCTTTATCCGGGCTTGGGACCGGCAGTGAATGTCATAACAACAATCACAGGCAGAGTTGCATCAAGTTGAAGTCCCATATAAAAATAGTGTGAATAGCTCCTGCATCAAGTTGTTTATGCATGTCAAAAAAGTTCGTCTTCAACTATAATTTAGGAACAAATGAAGAAGATGAGGTAGGTAATTAGTTGTTTGGCTTCTGCGTAATAATACTAGCTGAATAGCAAATATAAGCTCAGTGACTCCTTCACCCATATGGACATGATCAGTAAAGAACCATGTATGTGACTAGGTGGAGGTGGCCTCAGAAGATAAAGACCACCCCATCTCCCTCTCCCTCAAATTGTTGGGAGAATCTTTTCCTTATCTTCTACTCTGGTTGTGGCTTTTCTGAATTGTAGATTTATTATTAAATGACACGTCATTGTTGGCAAGAGATACTGATGCAAACACTGAACACAATCGAGAAAACAACCACCAAGAAGCAAGAACACTCGTCGTTGATAATAAATATACCGACAATTGTCCGAGAGAGAACTCTGTTCTTTTTATAAAATCTCAAAGAAATGCCGATAACCCTAGCAAGATAGAGAATATATAGTCGATCCCAGAATATGAAAATTGCAAACTAATCCTAGAGTTTAAGGGAAATTGCAGAAACAAAATAAATAAAAGATGCAGCAAATGAACAGTAGAATATACTCCAAAAATAGAGAGCACGACTCCTAGGCTTGTTTGCGTCGATCCAAGCGATCCAAATATAACAAGGCTTGTCGATCCAGATCATCTCCCCCGGGGTTAAAAGGATTCGACCTCGAATCCAGGGGGTCATCGTCTTCGGAGGAATCACTCTGATAGGGTAATAAGTGCTTGACGTTGAAGACATCAGAGGTGCGGATGTGACTGGGCAACAAGAGGCGGTATGCATTGGGATTAATGCGCTCGACTATTTCCACAGGGCCTATTTTTCTGGCAGCGAGCTTCTTATATTCATGCGCTGGAAAACGATCTTTTGTCAAAATCCCCCACATCATAAATCACTTCACGACGACCACAATCAGCTCGAGCTTTGTAATCTGCACTCGCAGCAAGTGATACGATTACGACATCTCCAAACGAAGTAAGAATTGACGTAGGTGACGATACCACGTTGCATGCACATGCACCTACGTACTTCGGCGAGAAAACAAAAGCGGAAATGGGAACCATCTTAATAATCGGAACCGGGATAACTTAGACGTATCAAAACATGCATACGTATGCATGTTCATGCATACAAAATCGGCCATTTGGGGAAGATTTCGGCCGATTGTGACATGCATCCTTGAAGGATCTTTTGTCCCCACTACTTTCAACTTTGTGTCCATTTTCAAAATCCACCATATCAACACATGAGATTTGATTTCCCTCCACCCCTTGAATAACAATTCGGCCGAACCACATGTGGAGGAAGACTACAAGATGTTGTTTTCTTGTTCAAGTCTTTGTCAAAGCCTTATCACATGAGATAGATGGTGATCTCTTTCCTTCATGCTACCCCACGGCCAAAATCAAATGGAAGAAGCCAAGCACATGTTGTTTTCTTTTCTTTGTCAAAAGTCTTTATAGTTAGTTTAATAATTGCTTGTATTTTAGCTAGATTTTGTGTGATCTTGTTTGGCTTTGTTAGGAGTTATAATGGCTATATAATAGCCTCATCCTCAACCCTTTGTAATCAACTTTGAAGCAAGAAAAAACGAAATACATCACATGTATTCTTGTTGAATGATTTTCAGCACACTTCGATTATAATTCGACGCGTCTTCGAGTTGTAATGTAATCAATTCTCAATAGGTCTTGAGGAGAGATTGTCTTATCAAACTATAGGTCTAGTTTGATAATTTACTTTCATTTTATTCGTGTTTACGTAAACCGAATTGCCCTACTTTCGGTTGAATCTTACGAGTGTTACACAAATACGAGTGTTGTGAGGTAATAACTATAACCGCTGCATTTTCCGGCGAATTTACGTTCATCTTAACACGTAATTCGCATCAGCAAGTATATTGGCATGCACCTGTTGATGAATACGTTGAATATCTGTGATGAACTCAGTTGCTGTTCCGTGGGGCCGAACAGCGTCAGGAAGAGGCATCAGAACCAAAGGTCTGCGAGGTATAAATCCATACATCACTTCAAACGGGCTGAATCCAGTTGAGCGATTCATAGCTCGATTATGAGTAAATTCGGCCTGGGGCAGTTTAGAATCCCAGATTTGACATGATCTCCCACAAGTGCACAGAGTAAACTACCCAACGAGCGATTAACCACCTCGGTCCGTCCATCTGTTTGAGGGTGGTATGCTGAACTGAAGTTGAGAGAAGTGTTAACTAAACGCCAAAGGCTCCGCCAAAAATGACTCAGAAAACGTGTATCCCAATCAGAAACAATGGTCGACGGAAGGCCGTGTAGACGGTAAACATCGCGGAAGTATAACTGAACTGTAACGGCGTCGGTGGTCTTCTTGCACGCGATAAAGTGCACCATTTTTGAAAAACGATCTACCACGACAAAAATTGAATCGTTCCCGCGTTGAGTACGTGGAAGGCCGACAATAAAATCCATGCTGACATCAGACCAAGGTTGTGTGGGAATTGGCAGAGGCAAATATAAACCAGCATTAGTTGCTTGTCCCTTAGATAAGTGACAGACACGACAACAAGAGACGAACCGGTTGATACCTCGGCGCAAGGATGGCCAAAAGTATGATTGAGAGAGCAACTGAAATGTACGTTCTTGGCCCGCGTGACCCATATTATGAAGTTCCTGTATGATTAGAAGCCGAAACACATAATCGGGAGCCACGAAGAGAAACCCATCAGCTAGAGAGAATTCAGTACGCTCTCCTGCGTTGATATTGTGCAACACTTGGGAAAAATAAGTGTCTGATGTATAGAGCGTTGGAAGTGTATCAAATCCCAGGACCAGATTCCTCATTTCAGTGAGTAAAGAGTGGCGCCGACTGAAAGCATCGGCCACACGATTTGTGGCGCCCAATTTATGTTTGATGACGAAGGTAAATTGTTGGAGATATGCATGCCAAGATGCATGTCGAGCTGAGATCTTGTCTTGGTTGCCAATATGACGCAGTGCATCATGGTCCGTGAATAAAACGAATTCCCGGTGAAAGAGATAATGTCGCCAATGCTTAATGGCTTGGACGATGGCGAAAAGTTCGACATCATAAGTGCTGAAGCGAGATTTCGAGCCCTTATGCTACAGGTCTGCCTCCTTGACTAAGCACTGCCCCAATCCCCAATTTGGATGCATCACAATGTAAATCAAACGGGTTGAGAAAATCAGGAAGTACTAGAATAGGGACGGTGGTGAGACGCCGCTTAATTTCTTCAAAAGCATTGTTTGCCGCAGGAGTCCAATCAAGTTTAGTGCCATGCAAACTATCTGTCAATGGAGCCATAGTACCACTAAAATGGGGAATGAAGCGCCTGTAAAAAGAAGCAAGGCCATGAAAGCTCCGGACCTCGGCAATAGTTTGTGGTGTTGGCCAGCTAGAAATGGCAGCAACTTTGTCCGGATCGACAGCCAGTCCCTCAGAGCTTATAACATAACCCAAAAACTGAACCGTCAAGGCACAAAAATTACATTTAGGAAGCGTAGCAAAAAGTTTTTCACGGCGCAAGATCTCAAGAACGTTCCGGTGGTGCTGTAAATGCAACTCAACAGATGCACTATATATTAATATATCATCAAAGTAGACAACGACAAATTTACCAATGAACGGGCGAAGTGTTTGATTCATAACGCGCATGAAAATGCTTGGAGCATTGGATAGGCCAAAAGGCATGACTAGCCACTGAAAAAGTCCCTCCCTTGTCTTATATGCTGTTTTCCACTCGTCACCAGGACGTAAACGAATCTGGTGATAGCCACTTTTCAAATCTAACATCGTAAAACAAGAAGCACCATGTAACTGATCAAGAAGATCATCCAATCTCGGGATAGGAAAGCGATAGCGGACTGTTATATTATTAATAGCGCGGCTGTCCACGCACATCCGCCAGGTGTCATCTTTCTTTGGCGTCAACAAAGCCGGCACAGCACAAGGGCTAAGGCTTTCACGAACATACCCTTTAGCAAAGGAGGACCTCTACTTGACGGCGGAGCTCTTCATGCTCGAGTGGGCTCATGCGATAATGAGGACGGTTTGGAAGGGCAGCTCCCAGAACCAAATCAATGTGATGTTGAATATCGCGTAGCGGTGGTAAACCCCAAGGGATATCAGTTGGAAAAACATCTGCAAATTCATTAATTAAATTCTGTACCGGTGGTGGCGCACTTAAGGGACAGAAGTTGGAATCGCCACCAACAGATACACAATCCCAGCCTCCGTCATAGCTTGCTCAAAAGGTGCCCGAGTTAATAGTGATACACTAGGGGCAGGTGTAGAAGACCCTTTGTCGCAACTTGGCATCAATATAATTTTCTTACCACGAAATAACAAAGAGTGTATTTAGCCCGGCCATCATGAAAAGCAGCCCGATCAAGTTGCCAAGAACGTCCCAATAAGAGGTGGCATGCATCCATGGGAACCACGTCACAAAAAAATTCATCGACATATGTAGAACCAATAGAAACAGTAACCAAAGCACGATGAGACACTAATATTTCAGTACCTCGACTAAGCCATGCCAATATATAGGGCCTCGATGAGCCTCAGTAGATAAACCCAATTTTTCGACCACTAATTCAGAAATAACAGTTTCGCAGCTACCACAATCAATAAGAATCAATAATAAACGAACGGACCTTACCACCAATAGTACAAGTGGACTGGAAAATTGATAAGCATAACCATTCATCTGGAGTTGAGCGAGGACTGAGGAAAGTACGACGTATCATCAACGATAGGCCCGTATCGCCTTCCACAACTTCAGTATCATCTTGCGGAATCTCTGTTTCAGTTTGGACATCCTCTGTGGTAAGCTGATCAAGTGCCATCAATGTACGATTAAGGTGTTTCTTGCATTCGGATATACGGTGGCCCGGTTCACCACAATTATGCAACGAAAAGGTGCTGTGGAACGTGGAGCAGAGTCCGTGCACACGGGGCGGAGGCAGATTGGACCCAGCTGCACCGCCGGATGGACCAGATGACGATAATGAAGTTGATGTGGGTGTGGATGAAGTGCGTGTTGACGGCGAAGAACGACGAGCTAATTGTTTCTCTGCCCGAATAGCTCGTTGGTGAGCCTCTGCAACAGTGAAAGGATCGAACATATTCAAAATGTCATGCAAAGGAAGGCGAAGGCCTCCAATGTAGCGTGAAACCAATTGTGATGGCGTCTCCGACAAATCATTTCTTGCCAAGAGCGCATAAAACTCACTAGTATCATCATTCATGGACTTCTGACCCTAACGAAGGTGTTGAAGGCGCTGGTATAGATCACGCTCAATTAAATGGGAGAAAACACAGCTCTCATGTGTTTGCGAAGTTTAATCCATGAGGTGATCTTCGACTTCCCTAAGCGAAGTCGTTGGCCTTTCAATTGCTGCCACCAGGCTTGAGTGCGCCCTCGCAGCCGTGTCGTGATAAGAGGAACACGAGAAACAGCAGGCACATCCTTGAAATCCATGATTTCCTCAACTGTTGATAACCAATCAATAAACTCATCGGGTGGTAATTCCCCAGTAAATTCCGGCAAGTCAATACGCAGCCCCGCGTCCCAATGACGGTAGTCATTGCGTGGCATATCGTCAGCAAAGGGGTTGATGTCATCATCAGATCCGTCAGTTTCAACAACGGGTTGTCGTTGTTGTTGGGTTTGGAGAGCAGCGATCTGTGCAGTGAGTTGCTCGACTTGACGGCGCAATTGAGCAACATCATCATGATGCAAAACTTCACCGATAGGTGCTTCACGTTGGTTGCGTTGATTGCGCGGGGGCATGTCTGCTGATCGTCCTGAAACTGATACCAGATAATGATGATGCAAACACTGAACACAATCGAGAAAACAACCACCAAGAAGCAAGAACACTCGTCGTTGATAATAAATATACCGCCAATTGTCCGAGAGAGAACTCTGTTCTTTCTATAAATTTTCAAAAAACTGCCGATAACCCTAGCAAGATGGAGAATATATAGTCGATCCCAGAATATGATAATTGCAAACTAATCCTAGAGTTCAAGGGAAATTGCAGAAACAAAATAAATAAAAAATGCAGCAAAGCAAATGAACAGAAGAATATAATCCAAAAATAGAGAGCACGACTCCTAGGCTTGTTTGCATCAATCCAAGCGATCCAAATATACCAAGGCTTGTCGATCCACATCAGAAACAAACAAATCAAATTGCAATGATAACAAGCAGAAGAAAACAAGAACGGAGTTCTACTAAGGATAACATCCGACCCATAAGGCAATGTTCTTTTGAGCTGAACTGAACTGAATTTAATTTTGCTGAATTGAACTGAATCGAACCAAACCAAACCGAATTAAACTGAAGTTAATGAATAATAATAATTATTATTATTATTAATATTATATATACATATATATAACAACAATAATAGTAATATATATTACAACCAAAATAATAATATAATAATAATAATAATAACAATAATAAGAAAAAAATTAAGTAATACAACAATAAAAATTATTTATGTTACAACAAATAATAATAATAATAATAATAATAATCAATGTTTTGAAATTCACGACTTGTATTCGAGGAATTTTGTGCAAATGAGGCGTATGCCTCGATAAAAAAATCAACAACAATAACTAAAGAGTAATTATGTGTTGCGGAGTAATTATTAAAACCCGTGCCTCCCCATATTATTGAAGTTATCAAATTTAAAAATATGTTAAGAAACTACATATAGGGGTTGGAGGGCTGCGCAATTAAAAAAATTATTAGTACAATTAGTACTTTGATAACAAAAGTTTTAATTTACACCTAAAAATAGAAGAGATGTTTATGACAACAAAAAAACGAGGAGGGCTGAAAAAGAAAGATCAGCTGGTGAGAGAGACCCCTAGGATGAAAAAGTAAACACAAAAAAATAAAAAATATACCTGGTGAGAGAGACGATGGAGAGAGAGAGAGAGAGAGTCAATTGGGTAGGTTTGGGAAAATAGAACAGAGTTGTCGGTTTAGAACTAGGGCTTCTATTAAGCCAAAAAATTAAAATAATCTAAAAAAGACCTACTCAACAGACTCGTCCGCCTCTTGCAAGTCGACTCGTACGCCTCACATAGAAAACTCGCAAGAATTAACACACACCTAGCTCCTAAGCCTCGCTCGACTCACAGTCCTTCCGCCTCGCCTCGACTCGCGAGTCGACTAGTACCAGTCGAGCGTTTTTTAAAACACTGAGAATAATAATAATAATAATAATAATAATAATAATAATAATAATAATAATAATAATAATAAATTTATTCATAATACTACAAACTATATATAATACTATTGATAATATTGATATCAGTAATAATAATAAATTATTAATAATACTACAAATTATATATAATACTATTAATAATATTGATATTAATAATACCAATAATTAATAAAATTAAATAACAATACATACAACAAGAATAATTATTATTTATCTTACAACAACAAAAGAAATAACAATAAGATTAATATTAATATAAAATAATAAATATATATATAGAATTTATTGATAACATCAATTAATATCAATAATATTCCAAGTAATTAATCATAGAAAACAATATATACAATAATGATTATTATTTATATTACAACAAAATAATAATAATAAAAATAAAAATAATAATAATAATACTAAAATAAACAATTATAATAATAATAATAGTAATTAATAATATTGATTTTAAAATTGAACAGAACTGAACTATACTGAGCTGAAGTTTGCTAAACTGAACAGAACTGAACTGAAATGTGCTGAAATTAAGCCCAAATGAACAGAGCCTAATTCCCAAATGAAATTAAGCCTTTGTGAAATAACAATCATTTCTTATATAGCAACCCAATTCCGAACCCCAAGGGCTCAAACCCAAATAATCACTTAAACTAGAAGATAATTAAATTATATGAATATCTAATCATCTCGTCAGTTCTCCATCTTCCGATCAGTTCTGGATCCCGGCTCCCGTTCTCTTTTATTTTCCCCCCACCAGTCGTACACATGTGTAAACTGATCTCTAACAACTCCCCCACCCTGCAAAACAGCCTTGTCCTCAATGGGGCAGTCCAGTAACTGCCCTTTCAAATTACGTCCAACCAAGTCAGCTCGGCTTCCCCTTTTCCACACCATTTGCCCAACAGCTGTGGCACCTCCTCCCCTCCTGCTCGATGATCCACCAAACCTAACACCTCGTGGCGCTTGAAATTTGGTAATCAGATGCTTTACGTGGTACTTTATAATATGGATACATGATTCGTGTTTTTTCGTAAATGTAAGATACGATACATGGGGGATACGTTTTGTTAGGTGAAATGGAGACTTTGATATCAGCAACTTTCTTTGAATTATGGTAGCAACCTTCTTTGACTTTTGCAGCCTACAAAACTCATTCAACAAAGCAGCCCCTTTCTTTGACAATATTGGCAGCCCCTTTCTTTGACAATATTGGCAGCCCTTTTCTTTGACAATTGTTTACCTTTCTCTATGTATATATATCTTATATATGAGTTTGTAAGATATGTAGCAAAAAAAAAAAGAAAGAAAAGCAAGAGAGAAAAGAAAAGAAAGAAACCATAGAAAATGTGAGGTAGTTATTTTGTGCAGAGTCTTGTGTTTAGCAGCCAAAATACGAGTGATACCCTACAAGTGAGTGATCATATTTCAAGTGCAGTTTAAGCCTTGAATGATTGTAATTCCTTTGGTCTTAATAAATACTCTCTCTCGTTTGCCCGTGGACGTAGCACGATTTATCTAATTGTGTGAACCACGTTAAATACTGTGTTACGATTTTACAGTTTCTCATTTGCATTTTCATAAGTATTTATTTATTCCGTGAGTGTTACCGAAATCATTTATCGTTTTGTCTGGAAGTTGCTTAGCTTGTTTTGTTATTCCCAGCAACTGGTATCGGAGCTATGGCTGAAGATGGGAAAGTTAAGATCGACAAATTCGATGGTCAAGATTTCGGTTTCTGAAAATGCAAATAGAAGATTATCTCTACCAGAAGAAGTTACACCTACCATTGACCGGAATAAAACCAGAAACGTTGGAACAGGAGGAATGGGATCTGTTAGATCGACAGGCTCTTGGTGTAGTCAGGTTGTCATTGGCAAAGAATGTTGCTTACAACATTGTCAATGAAAGAACAACGTTTGGGCTAATCAAGGCGTTGTCTAATATGTATGAAAAAACCTCAGCAGCGAACAAGGTTTTCCTGATCAGACAGTTGGTGAATCTAAAAATGAAGGAGGGTAGCTCGGTGACCGATCATGTTAACGAATTCAATTCAATCATCTCAAGGTTGATTTCGGTTGATATTAGATTTGAGGATGAAGTCATGGCGTTGCTACTATTATCATCCTTACCCGATAGTTGGTCCGGTACAGTGACGGCAGTCAGCAGTTCAGCCGGAGGTGCTAAGCTATCATTCGAAGGTATTCGCGATTTAATCCTTGGTGAGGATGTGCGCAGACGGAGTGCCGGAGAAGCTTCCAGTAGTCTTCTAAATACTGAAGAAAGAGGAAGAAGGTCTAACAGAGGAGGCGGTGGTAGAGGAAGATCAAAGTCAAGAAAGAGAGGTCAATCGAAGAACAGGAAGGATATTACCTGTTGGAACTGTAATGAGAAAGGTCATTTCAGAAATCAGTGCCCAAAACCTTCGGCAGATAAAGGCAAGAAGGAAGTGAATATGGCAGCAGATTCTGAAGATGATGCGCTCATTTGTTGTGTCGAAAACTCAGCAGAATCCTAGATCATTAATTCTGGTGCGTTGTTCCATGCTAGTCATTCCAGAGAAGTAATGCAAAATTTCCGGCAGTACAGAGGGAAGGTCAGATTAGCAGACAACAAAAGCCTGGATATTACTCGTGTTGGGGATGTGGTCCTCAAGACAACTTTGGGTACAAATTGGACTTTGAAGAATGTCAAAGTTCATTCCAGACCTGAAGAGGATGTTAATATCAGTGGGGCAGCTTGATGATGAAGGTCACCATGTTACTTTTGGTGATCATCAGTGGAAGGTGACAAAGGGAAACTTAGTTGTTGCTAGAGGTCAGAAACGGGATACACTTTATATGGTGGAAGTTTATAATGCTGAAGCACACGCTGTAGAAGAAACAGGGACATCCACTCTATGGCACCAACGACTTGGGCATATGAGTAAGAAGGGGATGAAGATACTAGCCTCCAAAGGGAAGATTCCAGATTTGAAGAGCGTGACAGTTGACTTCTGTAAGCCATGTGTTCTTGGTAAACAGAAGAAAGTTACTTTTGCAAAGATGGGACAACCGCCCAAGACCGGGAAGTTGGAGTTAGTTCATTCAGATGTATACGGTCCCACTTCAGTTTCTTCAGTGGGAGGTTCCAGGTATTATGTTACTTTCATTGACGACAGCACACGAAAGGTTTGGGTTTATTTCTTGAAGCACAAATCAAGTATTTAGTACATTCAAGAAATGGAAAGTTATTGTGGAAAATGAAACAAACTTGAAAATCAAGTGTTTCATCGATAATGGGGGCGAATACGAGCAAAGAATTTGTTGATTACCTGTGACCGAGGAATCGAATGCGTAAGACGATTAGGAGACACCTCAACAAAATGGAGTAATCGAGAGGATGAACCGAACATTGAACGAGAGGGCTAAAAGCATGAGGCGCATGCAGTTTACCCAAGATGTTCAGGCGATTCGGTCAACACAGTGCATATTTAATCAACAAAGGACCTCTCCCCATAGGGTTCAAGATTCCAGAAGAGGAATGGCAAGGTCGCGAGATTTCGCTCAAACACTTGAAAGTTTTCGGTTGTGTCTCATATGTCAAAATTAAAGATTCGGAGAGAGACAAGCTAGAGGCAAAGGCAAGAAAATGCATCTTTATAGGTTACGGGTTGGATGACATGGGGTACCGCTTCTGGGATAACGAGAACAATAAAGTTATCAGAAGCCGAGATGTGGTGTTCAACGAGAGTGATTTATATAAGGATAAATTTATAAAAAGCTTGGGCAGTGATAAGCAACCAGAAAAGAAAGATCAAGTTGAGTTAGAAGAAATCTCAGTTCACGACATTATAAAACCTGTCAGCACTCCAGAGATAGGTGAAAGCTCAGAGGATGAAGAAGAATCATCTTCTCGGTACAGCCTCAGCCAGTTGAATCACACTGGGTCAGGAGATCCACCAGAGTTTCTAAGCCTCCTGGAAAATACAATCCATCAGCAAATTACTTGTTGACAGAAAATGGGGAACCAGAATCTTATCCAGAGGCTTATGAAAGATTCCATACAGTGGAAGAAGGCCATAGAGGATGAGATGAGCTCGCTATACAAGAACCAGACTTGGTCCTTAGTAAAATTACCAGCACGGAAGAAAGCATTGCAAAACAAATGGGTGTTTCGGGTGAAAGATGAGATTGATGGCACCAAACGATACAAGGCAAGATTGGTGGTCAAGGGGTTCCAACAGAAGAGAGGGGTTGATTACAATGAGATCTTCTCTCCAGTTGTGGAGATGACTACAATCAGAACGGTCTTGGGTATTGTAGCCTCTGAAGATCTCCATCTAGAACAGTTAGACGCAAGGTTGTTAAGTCGACAAGTCGAGTCCGAGTACCGTGGAATTGACTAGTCGACAAGTCGTCCGACTAGTCGTAAAAAGTCGTAAATAATCGACAATATCCTATTTAGAGTAATCTATACTTTTATTAAAAGAGAGTCGTGACACATGTCACTCTCTCAGTTTTTTGATTTTTTATTTTAAAATATTAGTTTATATATAGAGATGTATTCTTAAATTTCTTAAAAAAAATTCTAGATATATATTGTGGGAGTTTTATTCCACAACTTACACTCATCTACCAATAAAAAAATCCTTCCTTTATTTTTTTAGCTTAAAATTTTAAATGTTTATAATTTTTTAAATCAAGTTTATTTTTAATAAAAATATATCAAATTAATTTTTATTTCACAATTTTCAACTAGACATCCATATGAATATAATAAATTTGATGGATTTACAATAATGACCGATTGCACAAAAAAATTATATTATAAAAACTATGAATAGTTATTTTCAGTAAAATTAATTGATGCAAAACAAAAATATATTAACTCATTTATTGTTTACATACAAAATAAATTATGATATTTATTTAATTATAATAACTAAAAATAATAAAACATACACTGCACATACACACATATATTAAGACTTAATCACATATTACTTTCGTCTCTAAAATTTGTTCCTACTTTTTTTCGGTATGTCCAGGAAATTTGTTCATGTAATGGACACTAATTGACTTAACACTCCGCTAATGTGGTAATCTTTCTTAAATTATATTACACCCCATAATACACTCACGCTAATATAATATTCATGTCGAAGGTCATTCAAAAATAAATTTAGAGATCGAAAAATTATTTTCTAATAAGAGAATATCTTATGCGGTGCATCGCACCGGAAAACATCTAGTTATAATATATAATATAGGTAAACATACTTCAATTTCATAGTTCAAATAAAAATTAATAGATAAAAAGTTCAAGTAACCAAAATCAAACATCTATAAGCAAACAAAAACATAATTAAATAGTCAAATCAACTAAACAAACACAATCATGCATCAAAGTATGGTTATATAGGACGGGATTCGGTTCGAAACGAGGTACGGAAACGGATACGGGAAACTTTAACTTTGATGAACTCGGTACGAGGAAACGTATGGGTACGAAGGAACGTACGGGTACGAAGGATAATATATTTATATTAGTTTTTATCTGAATAATACTATATCAAATTAGTATTCAAAATTAATATCATAAATGTTTTTCAAATTACTATACTAATTCAGAATTAATATTTAAATATTATCAAATTAATTTTATAATATTTTTTTAATATGAAATAGAACCTATATAAAATTTGAAAGATAACTGCAAAAGATTTGTAAAACTTAAAATAATGTAGAACCATTTTTTTAAATAATTTAAAGATCAAGTTTTATTTTTATATCATAAAATAATAAAAAAGTTAAAACTTTTCTCTTCCAGATCTACTTTTTCTTTCGAGGCATTGACTCTTTCTCCTCGAGATCTACTTTTCTTTCAGTCCTTTCCTCCTTTCCTCTTCTTCCTACGTTCTTCTCTTTTTTCTTCCGTCTTCTTTCTTCTTTTCCTCTCCTTATACTCCTTTCTTCCTTCTTATACCGGAAAAGCTGCCGGAATCACAGAACTCGTCGGAGTTAGCGATCTGGGACGCGACCCGTCGCGACTGTTCCGCGTTCTGGAACGGACGACCCAGATCGCAAAACGAGGGTCGACTATCACAGAAGTCGGGCCTCGACTTTTTCAGGCATGTCAACTTTTCGACTAGTCGGCGACTAGTCGTCGACGTGACAACCATGGTTAGATGTGAAAACAGCTTTTCTCCATGGCGACCTGAAAGAAGACATCTACATGGCACAGCCAGAGGGTTTTCCCACAGTTGGTAAGGAAAATCTGGTGTGCAAACTGAAGAAAAGTCTGTATGGTTTGAAGCAAGCTCCAAGACAATGGTACTTGAAGTTTGATAGCTTCATGCAAAGGAGTGGGTATCACAGAAGTGAGATGGATCACTGTTGTTACTTGAAGAAAGTTAGCTCCTCATACATCATCCTGTTATTGTATGTTGATGACATGTTGATCGCTGGATCCGACATGCAGGAGATCAACAAGCTTAAGAAGCAGCTGTCCAGAGAGTTCGAGATGAAGGACCTAGGGGCTGCTAAGCAGATATTGGGCATGAGCATAGCCAGGAACAAAGTTACCGGTACACTAAAACTTTCACAAGCTAAGTACGTCAAGAAAGTTTTAGAAAAGTTCAGCATGGCAGATGCTAAGGCCAGAAGTACACCTTTGGGTAGTCAGTTGAGACTCTCAAAGAAGCAATCCCCAAAGACGGAAGTAGACAGAGAACAGATGTCTAAAGTTCCTTACGCATCTGCGGTTGGTAGCTTGATGTATGTTATGGTATGCACCAGACCAGATATTGCTCATGCAGTGGGAGTTGTGAGCAGGTTCATGTCGAATCCTGGGAGGAGTAAAGTGGTTGTTACGCTACTTGAAAGGAACATCTGAGGTTGCCCTATACTTTAGAAGAAAGGGGGTGGTCTTAGAAGGTTTTGCCGATGCAGATTTGGGTGGATGTGTGGATTCGGGTAAAAGCACAACAGGTTATGTGTTCATAATCGGAGGTACAGCAATCAGCTGAATGTCTAGGTTACAGAAGAGTGTTGCTCTCTCAACCACAGAAGCAGAGTATATGGCTATTGCAGAAACAGCCAAAGAGCTTATATGTTTGAAGAACTTCCTATCAGAACTTGGAATGCAACAGGAGGATTGTGTGCTGCATTGCGACAACCAAGAGTGCAGTTTATCTGGCAAAGAATCCAGTGTTTCACAGTAGAACAAAACACATTCAGATGAGGGACCATTTTATTCGAGAATTAATTAATAATGAAACTCTGAATCTGAAGAAAATCCTTGGAACAAAGAATCCAGCACATATGTTCACCAAGGTGGTACTGGTTACCACAGAGAAGTTGAAGCTTTGCATGGCTTCAATTGGTCTTCCAGAAAAATAAGAAAAGTGGTATGGCAGAAAACGAGAGAGAGATGGATTAAGGGATGCTGCAAAAGTAAGTTGTTCAAGTCTCCAAGTGGGAGATTGTTAGGTGAAATGGAGACTTTGATATCAGCAACTTTCTTTGAATTATGGTAGCAACCTTCTTTGACTTTTGCAGCCTACAAAACTCATTCAACAAAGCAACCCCTTTCTTTGACAATATTAGCCGCCCCTTTCTTTGACAATATTGGCTGCCCTTTTCTTTCACAATTGTTTACCTTTCTCTCTCTATATATAAATATATATATATATATAGTATATGAGTTTGTAAGATATGTAGCAAAAAAAAAAAAAGAGAAGCAAGAGAGAAAGAAAAGAAAAAAAACATAGAAATTGTGAGGTAGTTATTTTGTGCAGAGTCTTGTGTTTAGCAGCCAAAATACGAGTGATACCCTACAAGTGAGTGATCAGATTTCAAGTGCAGTTTAAGCCTTGAATGATTGTAATTCCTTTGGTCTTAATAAATACTCTCGTTTGTCCGTGGACGTAGCACGATTTATCTAATTGTGTGAACCACGTTAAATACTGTGTTACGATTTTACAGTTTCTCATTTGCATTTTCATTAGTATTTATTTATTCCGTGAGTGTTACCGAAATCATTTATCGTTTTGTCTGGAAGTTGCTTAGCTTGTTTTGTTATTCCCAACACGTTTCTCGCCAAATAAATAGCATAGATGTTTATGATTATAGAAGAGATCCAAAAAATATATAAACTCAACTTCAGTGGCTTTTAGAAAGCACCGGAACCTTTTATGAATTACAAACGGGAGAAGAGAATCACAGCCTGCTATAAAGGTGGGCTTATGTTGGTTCGATTTTAGTTTGTAAAACTTAAGTTCAGGATATTTTACTTCACCCTTTCTTTAAGTTTGAAAATTCTGATTTGATCCCGAATAGGCAAATCCTGCATATCCTTGGAGTATCCAGGATTAAAAAAAATGATAATAATAAAAAAGGAAACTTGAGCTCCGGGCATATTCGCTTGTTTATGCAGTATCTAATTGATGCTTGAGCTCCGGAAGAATATCCATGCTCCATAGCTCATCAGTAATTAAAATACCCCCTCAAAAAGGGGACCACTTAGCTCCCCTCAATTAAGTTGCTCAAGTCTTCACAGCATGCCCAAATCTCGTGTACTTCATTGCTTGACCCAAAAGTTACATTTACTGAGGACTATGTGAATCACTTCACACAACTGCACCATGTGCATTGCAACACTTGCGTGAACCTGAACCGACTTTGTTCTTTGGGTACAAGGGGCTCAAACCACATGGTTAAGAATCAACCATGCTCTGATAACACTTGTTGGGTTCAGTGGGCTCCACAGTCTCGATAGTTGGTATGATATTGTCCGCTTTTGACTAGATCCCTCACGGAGTTATTTTCGGATTTACCCCAATGGCCCCATCCCAATAGAGAAAGCATGCACTACTTATATGCCCATGATTTTTTTTTCAAATTTAACCGAGAGACTTGTTCTCCAAGGTTCTAAAAAGACATTTAACTTCCCTAGAGGGATGAATAACAAGCTAATAGAATGGGATAAAAACAACCACATGAAGAATAAAAGTAGATTTACCGGAATACCCAAAGACCAGGACTTGGTGGCGGCAACAACAGACCTCCACAGACCATTCTTTCCACGGCCTTCTTCCCCATAACCGCCGAGAAAATATGCACTCAAAATCCAACCTATCATTCAGAAAAAACAAACATAATCCATTTGCACAACCCAACTTCTCAACTACAAATGTATAATATCTATCACATAAAAGCAAATGCACCACCAGAAAACAAGAGAAGAAGAACAGACTGCAAACCTCCATAAAAAAAAATGTACCAGCAATAAAAGGGTCGGAAGTTTTAAGGGTTTCGAGGTCGAAAACAGAGAATCCATGAGGTTTAAACCTCCCAATTGCTGCGAATAAAAGCACCGCAACCACATCTCCACCAGCTAACACAGCTACAAGACTGAATTCCAAGCTTATTTTAATCGGAATAAAAAAAGAAAAAAGAAAGAAAAAAAAAAGGAAAAGACGAAGAAGATAGGAATGGGAAGGAAAGAAAAACAAAATTCACACACAGGCACGCACCTCAGTTTAGCGAGAAGGGAACTGGAGTTGGGCTTCTCGAACTGAATAACGCCTTCCAGGGGGACATTTTCTTGGCCGACAAATGAGATAGAACTAGAGGTAGATGCCTGATCATTTGAAGGGACGGTGGAGCAGGAGGACGAGGCGATGGTGGTGTTGGAGAAGTCGGGAGCGTTAGCTAGTGAGAGGGGTTTGAAGGGGCAGGAGGAGATTGAGAAATTGGGGCGGCGTTGTGAGAAAAGAGGATGGTTGGGGTGGACGGATTTCAGGGAGCACTGGTGGGTGGCGGAGAGTAATGCTCCTCTGCCACCGGCGCCTTGGGTCAGCAGAGGGACCATTGGAATCAAATTGCCTTTTCTCTATCCTCAACTAACCCTCTCCAGTTTCAAGGATCTGGATGGGATGTTAGATAAATAAATACGTAACCTCACCAAAGGACTGCAGGATGGCAATTTTGGCCGAATCTGCCCCGCTCTGTTACGGCGCGCTCTACACCGTGATCCGCATCGGGGCGAACGTGTCTTGGTATTATTTTTGTTTTGTGGGTATCCATTTCGTTCAATACCGTCCAATATTTTATTTTTTTAATATATTTAATTTATATTTTTTATATATACTATGTATATATTTATGTACTTTTTTATACATTTATTGATATTTCTTATATATTTATATCAATAAAGATAAGTTTCATAAGTAATATGTATTATAAAAATGAAATAGTAAATAAAAAAACACCTAAAAATATTATTTTATTAATTTTAAAGTAATATTTTTTCTACGCGCGTCGACCCGCTCCATGGGGCGGGTCTGGGTCTTCACGTGTCTGTCCCGACCCGCTCCATTGCGATCCCCACCCGATTTGGGCACGAAATTAACTAAATAACCTCATTAGATACTTCAATGTATAATTTAATTCGCATCCTTCAAAACTCTATAAAAATATAAGTAAATACTTATTGAAGTAGAAACTGTATTATTTATTAATAAAAAAATGATGTATTGTTTATTAATAAAAAAAATTATATAGGGTGAGAGAACAAGATCTATATGCATAGGCTACTCACCATAGGAATGACATAAATAGCTCAATAAACTAGGTTAATGTATACTAACTTTAATGTCTTCAACACAACACTCCTGTTTGTGTCTAGTCGACAGTGCATGTTGCGTTGTCTAGTTAAAACCTCGTCAAGCAATTGGAAAAATTTAATGATCGTAGGAAAAAGAGTACGATATCTAGACGTGTAAGGTTACACTTTTCTCCTTGAGTCTATCCTCTCATATAGTCGGTACATTGCGGCTCTAAGATGATCACTCCATCGACCACTAAACTCGATACATCTGGTTACTTCATTTAGAATCTTTTCAAGCGATGAAAACCCTATGGGAAAAAATGATAATTGGATAAGAAAAAGAATATAATGTTTCGATGTGGATGTAGGACTCTCCATCAAGTCTACATTTCCCATGATTTGTACATCAATCAAGGAATCTTTGAAAAAGTGTGCATGTGTCATTGCCTCAATAAAACTTCGCCAAGTAACAAAACTCAATGAGAGAAAATAAACTCTGGTCAAAACACAACGAAGGTGAGTAAGTTTGTTTATGACTCACTTCTCTCCCTCGACCATTAAGTCGATCTCAGGAGTTTGAAAAATCTCAGTATTCCGATACTTCTCACATACTTTTCAAACATGACTTTGGGCAACGATTTTGTATCCAAATGGTCACATTCCGTGAGACTCACTTGCTTTACTTGAATGTTGAGGAGGGCCTCTTGTTGTGGAATGTAGAAGAACTTTAGAATATGTGCTTCGTGTTATCTCCCTTGATATACCTAAGTTTGATATGCTCGATGCAAGTTTCATCATCTTTATATATGCATGTGAGTGCATCAACGACAGTACTTAGTCCACTGTTACTTCGAATATGTGTCATGATAGCTCTTAACCATATACACTCACGACACCCTCATGCAAATCGATAATTTCAACGTGATTCGAGGAGTTAGCTACAAGGTTTTGCTTAATCGATCTCTAAGATATAAGTGTGTTCCCAGCGGTGAAAACATAAACAGTTCTGGGAGCGACCTTTGTGTGGGTCGTAGATGTAATATCCGCAATTTCGAATTTCGGTAATTTTCTTTTTTTTTCGGAGGAAGTTCGTTTTGACAACTCTATCATGACCGTTTCGTCATTCCGAGAATGATTAATTGTGCACTTTTTGTCATTCGAGTTTGTTTCGGTGTCGTTTTGTTGAGTTCCGTGTCCTTAATCGACTTTTTCACGTGGGAGTTCGACTTTGTTAGATCACCATTAATTTTTGGTAACTCCAAAAATTCTAAATCTTTGCAACATTATAGATCATCGAGTTAGCTTTCCAATGGTTCAAACGGTGAGTCAATCGGAGTCCGGACGAGAGAGTTATGGTCGTTTTAGATCACCCGCTCGTTATTGGCGATCATCACGGGCCGAACTTCGGCCGTGTCGTCCGACACGGCCCGTGCCGTACTCATCCGGAAATGCCGAAAGTTTCTGTCTCAGGACCCGACCGTGTCGTCCGACACGGCCCGTGCCGAACTCTCCGGATAAGCTGAGCCGATCGCCGACACGCCCGACCGTGTTCGGGACACGGCCGAGTCATGCCGAGTCATTGCCGGACGGGTCATGTCGGAAGGCCCTCCGCGCCGCGACCGTGTCAAGCAGGACACGGTCGAGTCCCTGTCGGCCAGCTGTGCGACACGGCCGTGCCGATCGGCACGGGCCGTGTCCGGCAGGGCAGTCAACCCCTATAAAAGGCCCTGCAGACGTTTTTCTTGCCATTTTTCACCTTCTTCTTCTCCTCTTCCGCAGCTGGGCGTGCTCTAAGCTTGAAGCCATGTTGTTTAACAACATATCCATGGAGTTCTTGAGGTTATATCGTCAATCATCCGTCCTATAACATCCTCCGATCTATCGACCAGTCGATTTCCTAGAAATCTAGTTTTGGGGAATTTGGGGGTTTTGGTTGTTTTCGTCCGATTAATCCGATTTAACTTAGGATTTTGATGGATTGATGATTATTTAGATGTATTATATCATTTCCTTTATTATTCCATGGTTGGATCGTATCGATTCGTTGTTTGAGTCGAGTTCTTGACCGACGCCTTGAAGGTGTCCGGTAAAATGTCTTAGAGGGGTTTTGGGCGTTCTACGATTATTCTTCCTCATATGATCGATGATTTATTGATTGTATGATGTTAGGGTCGAGTTTCTTACGAAGAAACCGAGTTGAACCCTTCCGTTCGTTGTCGTCTTCCTTTTCGATAGCATTGGGCGTTTCGAAGCTTTCCGGTTGAGCCGTGTTCGTCGGGATACTTGCGTGCCGATTTTGAGGCAATTATCTTGCCCATACATTTCATGTTTCGTTGATATAATTCTTGATAAATGATTTTATGCGAAATCCAATATTTAATGAACGTAAAAAGGGATTGGTATGTTCTCGATAAATGTTGTCTTTCAACGATAATTCGTATACTTCGTGAATATGTGTTCTCGGAATATGTGTGTTGGTTTTGTATGTTTAAAGATAATATGATCACTTCGAGTGAGTTGATAGACCGTAATCCTTTGCCGGGGATTACGTATTGTTATTGTGTACTTGTTCGGTAAGAACGTAATGTGTGTGATATTAGTTGTTACTCCTTGAAAGGAGGTTGTGATACTTAATGTTGTTTGGCTTGATAAGTGATTATTGTTGTGTGCTTGATGTATGTGATGTGCCTCCGGGTAGGATTGTTGAATCTCAGGATCCATACTTGCTAGTATGGGTTGGGCGTGACCGTAGGGTTATCCATTCCGGGTATGTCTTGCGGGGACTCCGAGGTTCGTGGCTTGTTAGCCCGATGCCGAGATAACTTGTGGGGTATCATCGGGTATGTCTTGCGGGAACTCCGAGGTTCGTGGCTTGTTAGCGCGATGCCGGGATAACTTATGGTTGTGGTTTGATTATGTACGTATATGTGCTTGTAGTCACGTGATCATGATTACGGTGACATGTGATTTGATATAGTTTCCTGTGGGTTATTCACTCGGGTTTGTTCTACGGAGCATCTCGAGGTCCGTGGCTTGCTACAAGACGGACGCGAATAATCTATGGAAACAGGTTGTTATGGTATGATCGGGTCGTGGACCCCATTTGTTGTTATCGGATTTATGTTTTGGGAAAATGACTTTTGGGCTGTGTCCCTAAACGTTTTTGAAAGGTTTGAGAATTCTTAAATCCCAATGTGTTTTCAAAACTCCCGAGATCGTAAAATGTTTTCACAAGATGTATATCGGGTTTACCCCTATCTTTCGATTTAACCGTTTTGATTAAGTGATTTACCTCGGGAAGTATGTTTATGATTAACATGTTCCGTGGAGTATGATATGTATGGCTCGTTTTCGTATTTTATACTTGCACTAGCAAAACAGTGGAGTTTTGCTAACCCCCGAGTATTCGGGGGGTGGATGTCTGTATTGCATTCAGGTTTTGGAGCAGAGCACAGGTTCGGCATGAAGGATGATGAAAGATGAACGATACTAAT